>CM032661.1:9913003-9925319 GCA_019095985.1 Streblospio benedicti | reverse complement strand
CTTTGGGGGGAAAAAAGGCCCCACCCTGACACCCCCAAACCCCCCCCGGGCATACACACCCCCAAATAAAAACCCAAAACAACCCAAAGGCCCTTTTTGAAAGGATTTTTTTGATTTCATGGCAGGGTGACCACCCTCTCAAATACCCAGTGAAAATCAAAGGCTTTTTGTTTTTCCCCCCTAACATTTATAAGTACATTTAGAAAAGTACAAAAAAAAATAAAACACATAATAAAGTTAACAATAATTACACAGAAACATAAAAACAGTGATTAAAAAAAAAGTCAAAAACCCCAAACCATAAAAAAAAGGCCATCTAATTTTGCAGGGGGCACCCCCAAACCCCCTTCCTGATAGTAGGCCTCCCCAACATCCCCCACCCCTCAGCCCTTTAATAACAAATACATATTACGCTTTTCGGGTCTTCACCACTGGTCTACACCATTCACTCACACCTATCATCCTGATAGCACCCACCCTTGTCCTGCTCCTGTCTACCAATTGCCAAGTCCTGATAGCGTGCTTCCCATCCTGACTGCACCCCTTGACTTAATAGCACACACCGGTACTAACATTAGCAACCTCTCATCCTGCTTAAAGCCACATAGCGCCTTCCAAATATCAAGTATGATATGGAGAAAGTGTGTTTTGGAACAACCTTTAAGACTGAAGGTAAATTGAGATAGGGAAGTTCTTATACCACAATAAAGAATCTTTTGCAACAGATTGAGCTATGGATTTCTGAGCTTGGTTGTAGTATACTTGGCACACGCAGAGAGCTACCTGTTATAACTCCGACTTAAGGCTCGTATGAGTGTATCTCAAGTTAGTCATTGATCAATGAAAATGTACTTGGCATGTAATATGCAAAAGCTATTGGATGAAAGATTAGTGTCTATGGTAATGGGAACATAATGCTCTCCATGGCACAGATATTCTCACACACTTTAGGATTGGCGTCAAATGGTTTTATATAGGGTTGGTTTCTTTAGGGACGTTTGCAATGGTCTATTTTATGAAGAGTTGGAACTGTTGTAAATCATCTTATAATATGGGTGGTGTATTTTTAGAGGTGGTCTTGATTGAAGGTTCTGATGTACACATAGCCCAATGCATTGACAAAGTGGTGGTAATCCCTAGTATTTGAACCCATGTGTGTGACGCCTTTGGCGTTTTTATGACATCACAATACTCCACATGACGCTGTCATGACTGCCGCTGTCTGCTATTTTTGTTATAAAAGCACTAATTAACAACCATCAGGGCCATTTTGACAATGAAAAAAATATTCGTGCAAAACTACACAGTACCATTAACGATCTCCTGTAGTCAGATGGCGTCCAGCTAGTCAGGTTAAAGAGGAGATAGCCGAACAAAGTCAAAAAATTAGCGTATTAATATATAGGATAGTGCAACAAATGATGTATTTTTACATTTTTGCCAGACAGACAAACAGTTATGATTCACCATATCGTCCCCCCCCCTCCCCTCTGCCTTAATTGTGGCTAGCCTGGTGACAAAACCACTTAAGCATAACACAGGGGATTAGCAAAATGTTATAATCCATCAACTCCAGAACTATTCTACAGTAAAACGCCAGTATCTATTTTAAAATAGTATATGTAACTGACAAACAGATTTTTCATTTGCAAGTTGTTTTAATTTGGACATTACAGATGGTCTCATAATTGTTTTGTTTTTTTGTCAGATTCTGTATTTGTTTGGAGACAGAAAAACGTAATTTATTTTCCCTGAAGAGGACACTATTGTGTTGAAACGTTGGAACTATTTAATAAAACATTGTGAAATTTCTAAATTACGTTTTTCTGTCTCCAAACAAATACAGAATCTGAAAAAAAAAAAAAAAAATGATGAGATTTTTCATTATAATTAAGTTGATTTAATAGCAGCATTGGAAAGGAATACAATTAATACATGTAGGATGAAAAGACATGGATACTGATTTGCAGTTCTATTTTTGTGCTACCCTTTAATGGTGGCAACTTCAAACATGTGAAATATTGAAAAATTGTGATGTTCAATTTTTTTTTGAGAAATATCATTTGCACAGCTCTAATTTTTTGTCTGTATTATTAATTATATGTATGGTTTATAGATAAATAAAGAACATATAATCTTAAGATCTCAAGATTAATTTCTCAGTGTAGATTACGTTTTGAGTGATTAGTTTTATTCTATTTTGAGAATTACCTAGCATTAAAAAGAAATATAAGAACAATAATATAAAATCAAATCAGACTATTTCACACAATAAAGGAAAAGCATCATACTGTTTGTAAAAACATTAACGTAGTTCTGAGAGCTTCGACCGGGGATTACAACAGGAAAGATTTACGACGTGAATATTTTTTTTGCTCATACAAGTAACTCAAAAACTATTAGACCCCAAAATTATTTGATAACAGTTTTAAAAAGAGCGTCGCACGACCTTTCCAATGATATTTTACTCCATCGGATACATTGAGAAATAAAAAAGTTCGAGGAGACTGCACATATTTTCGCACCCCATGTACTGGTATTGCCACCAATATTGTGCTGGGGGATTATAATTTCATCAGCCTCGCGCTCCAGTAGTTTGCATGGCTCTACAATTCTTCAGTATAATGCTGTCGCCTGTAGATACTGAATTCATGTTTGGTTTTCGCATGGATATTTCTAGGGTTATGAAGGTAAAGTAAATAACGTTTTTCAAGATACTTTTAGGGAATACAAATAGCAGATTCGTAATGTCCATACTCCAAGTAATAATTACATATCCTCAAACAAAATAATAACATCGCGGAAATTGATTTTATTATTATTATAATATCATACATAGTCTTAATTATTAATTTGGGGAATATTGAATGAAAAATGACCCAGCTATGGTTTATTTAAAAGAAAATGATGGACCCGAAAAATAAAGAAACTATTGTGTAAACATGAATTGTGGATGGACGAACATAAGACGGGCAAAATGTGGTCACAAAAGCTCACCTTGTCTCCAACAAGGGAGCTAAATATCATGAAATCAAATAGCCATTTAAGAGACAATCTTAAAATGAAAAAAAGTTTTACAGTGTCTGCTTATAATATGCTTAACCGAGGCTTACCTCAAAAGGAATATAATCATTTGGCAGTTTTTCCAGCATGTCATCTGCGAGTCTATACACTATGGCTTCTCTTGTTTCTCCAGAGCCACCAGAACTGTCTTTGGGTTGAATGGACAAAATAGTATCCAATATTGTCTTGGCTGTTACACTCTGATACCTATACAATAATCAGTAATAATTATAGTATAAAATATAGTCTATATGCTAAGATATCACATTCTTTTCATAAATTAAATGTGTAACTGTAATGGCCCTACGTGATATCAGCATTTGGATGCAGTCCAAATGCCTCTGGTGTGTCAGTATTTGGTAGCTCATTAATGTATTCATGGAACTCATTTATTTTTGCACATTTTGGGATTATATATCCTTTGTAGAAACAAAAGTTTTGTTGGAACATAGCCTCCCCAAACCAGACCTGCAATTTAAAAAAGATTAAAGAGAACTTGAATTAGAGTTTTTGGACATGTTAGGATGACATAAAGCTTCTCATCATGGGCTCAGGGGATTACAGGAATCTCTTTTACACTGTCTATAAATAGTCTAATATCTACCCATGGGCCTATTGACCCATTTTCTCTGAAAAGTTTATAAAAACTGGAATCAGTGCTGACCAGACTAAACATCATCAAGAAAACAAAACGAACACCCATGAATCATTAGCTTGCAAAATCTACTTTTAAGCAGTCATGTTTCTCGTTTCAACTGGATTGGGCATCAGGTCCTGTTGGCACTCGGCTAATCTGGCTATTAAACTTTGTAATACAATGGCCTTAGTCGATTCCATCAAGTTTTGCTCACAATGAGACTTAAAAGCCCAGATCAATGTATGCAGGAATCAGCATTTTTATAAACATGGGCTAAAACCCTCCTTTTACCTGAGCCAACAACCGTGACACGTGTTATGAAGCTTGCTAATGAGTATTGAACTACAAGAATTTGTGATGAAAATACAATGTATGTCAGAAACAAGAGATTTGAAAATTGCTTATATTTTTAGTTGACAAGATTATCATGTATACAGATACAGGGTAATTGTATCAAGCCATTTGGTCGGTTGGCTATTATGTAGTGGTTTTCCAAAATACTTTGTGCATATTATCCCAATTTCCCAGGTACCGGTAAGTACCAGTTGAAGACTGGGGGTCATTTTCTAAGTAACCTCTGTAGTACATAAGTTTATTTAAACAAGAAGTTTAATGGTGAATAAAGCTTTAAACCATACCATACATAATATTTCTTCTAATTGTGGATAATTTCATGATTATTCTAAATAACAATATATTAAAATTTTCTTATGTTCCATATCAATGGCTAAAGTAAAATACCTTGCAGAAAGTATTAAGAAGCCTTTTATCAAAGTCATCTGTGACACGTCCACCATATTGAATTTCACCCAACATGTAACGCACAGTGGACCAATTGACACCCTTTATGCAAAAAAAGAAATGAAACGTGACATGAGAATGCAAAAAACATATATGCTTCAGTACCTACTATAACTACCGTATACAACAATGGGGTGGGCTTTTACATAAATGTGCATTTTCATAGGAATTATAATATAATTTTGATATGGTCCTCACATTTGCGGTGAGTCTTTACATGAGTATGGACCTATAGAGGGTCTTTTTAAGCTTTTTGTTTATAACACTTAAACGTTAAGATGTTTATAAGTTTTCTCATTGATATGTAATGAATGTAACAATCATTTACCTTCTTGATGTCCATATCATCTAAATGATTCTGGAAAAACTGTACAGACGCATTGAAGTCTGCTGTATTAAATTCATAGGGGATATTCCAACCTAGAGGTCCAAACTTTCTCCTCTCTTGCACTACTGTATGAAGAAAGGCCACAGCAAACAACATGGGTTTCCACTGAGGCATATTTGATATTTCCAAGAAATCTTGAGTAACATTAGCGTAAGTTCTTTTCAGACCAGCTCGAATTCCTTGTGGAGGCTCATTTGTAAACTTGATTGACATCTTAATGAAGGAAAAATAAAAAGTTATACCTATTAACATTTGCATTGCATTGTATTCATTAGAACATATCTGTTTTTTTTTTAATTAAATTGGTTTTGGTGTGGCAAAAAAGAGACATGAACTATCTATGTCCTTGCATTGGCAAGTGATTCACAAAATTACATTTCTCCTTTCGTGCAAGCAAGGGGGAGTGGGGGCTTTGGTGATGGGGATATATATTAGTGGAGAGGGGCTAAGAGTTATGACTGCCACAATGAAGTAGGTGTCTTTTTCTTGAATAAACCTTTATAGTTACCTGAAGGAATGTAATTGGGAATTTTGGGTGCACTTCTGTAGTGACCCACACTCTGAACTCATCATTGATCTGCTCTGTCTCCACCACTTGGTCCATCACCTCAGTCACATAGTCGAGTGACAAGTGGCAGTTCTGCAACAACACCCAGCCACCTGTTGCCATGCTGCTACTCATCAGCCGTCTGGCATGCACCTCCTGACCTTGTCCCATAGAAATGGCCTTGCATTCTAATAAAAATACAAGAAAGAAATGTAACGGAATCTATTTCCATAGATATATCTTGTTTTGGCATTAGGTATCTCTTTTATTTACCATCAATCCAATGACACTCCTATATTTACGTGAAGAATAATTCTGTTATTCTTACATGATAGCAACATACCAATTTTCAATTTTTTAGCGAGAGCTTCAATGCTTGCAGATGGATCTGAACCCATGGAGAGTAAACACACCATTGGTGTGCGCTTCTTGGATTCACTCCACATTTTCTCTAAATCAAGAATTACACCTTCTGCGTATTTATCTCCTAAAGAGTCAGCAATGTACTTTCTTGCCTGTATAAAGAGTATATAGTTAGATGTTACCGGTAGTTTAACATTCAATGATAAAATTCAAAATGGGAAAATTATTTAATAAGTCTTCAAAATCTAACTTGATAGACTGATACAAAAATAAATCATAACATAAAACAAGTAGTCGTCAGGAACACTGTAAATCTCCCCTTCCCCGATCAGGCCACTTCCCCGACCAGGCCATTTTTGAAAAGTAGGCCAAAGTACTCAAATATCAAATCACATGAGAGTGATATAGTCATACAAAATGTCAAGTTTGGTGATGATAGGTAATAAAGTCTTCCCAGGAGACAGTTTAACACAAATTCGTAATAATTTGTTTTTGAAACATATCGTAATTTTATTAAAAGTAGGTCAAAGTACACCAAAATCTAATCAGCTTTGGAGAGTGGTACAACGAAGCTCGATATGAAGTTTGGTGACCATAGGTCAAATACTTCTGCCTGTAGAGTGGTAACAAGGTTTATTACATAATGCTCATAAGTTCGTAAAAAGTAGGCCACTAATGTCAATTCAACTGTGGAGACTAGTATAGTGAACTTAACTGTGTTTAATGACCATAGGTGAAATACTTATCCCAGTGCAGTGGAAACAATAGTTTTACTCGAATATTCCAAAAAAAATCAAAAGTAGGCCAAAGTACACCAATATCAAATCACGTGAGGAGAGTGATATAGACATACCAAATGTCAAGTTTGGTGATGATAAGTCATAAAATGTTCCCAGGAGACAGAAAAACACAATTACGTAATAATTTGTTTTTAAAAACACATCGTAACTTCATCAAAAGTAGGCCAAAGTACATCAAAATCCAATCAGCTCTGGAGAATAGTACAACAAAGCTCAATATGAAGTTTGGTGACCATAGGTCAAATACTTCTCCCTGCAGAGTGTTAACAAGGTTTATTATGTAATGCTCGTAAGTTCGTCAAAAGTAGGCTTAAGTACAAACAAAATATTTTGAGAGATACTTTCTTCCTCAAACAAGACATATTTAATTTGCAAATAAATAGCTCAAGAAGTCTTTGAGTTATCAGCCTGTTTATTTTGGACGAGCAGACGCACGGGTGGACGCACAGACAGAAGCAAAGCTAGAAAATCTCCCTTCGGACGAAGTCCGGGGAGATTTAAATATCTTAATCTGACATATTACAATCATGAATAGTCAGCTAGCAATAACCAGTGGAAAATATTTACAATTTATTGCACGGAAAACTTAACCAACATCTAAGTATCAACTATCATGTAGTGGTTGAGGTGTTCAAAATCTTATAACAACGAAGGTGGATGATTTAAGAAAGGGAAGTAGGTCCTACTTATACCGCAATGGCCCCTGTGTATTAACTTTTGTCATGACAAAGGGTGCAAGCAAAAGACCTATCAATAGATTTTGGTATTTGGGTGTTGTTTCCCTTGGAGCAGGCTGAGAATCACCTGGGGTCACCCAACATAGATGTTCTTAAATGAAGTCTCAACCTAGTCATTTCAGTCACAGATAAGGGGGGAAATGTTAAGTGTTTATGTAAATGTGAGCGTAATGCTCTCTATGGACATAGGAAAGGGACATATTGGGTCAGTGTATGAAGTGAGTTATTATACAGTACTTCTTTTCCAATCACCCACTCTTTAGTCGGGCAGCCGAGCAGGGATATTTAGCTGAACCCTGATGTAGGGTATAACAAGCATTATATGATTGATTTTACTTCTTCAGATGGTCTTTATCAAGGAACCAACTGACGCCACTTTGGCATCATTGAGCTTTTTTTTTTAATTTTTGTTTCAAAAATGGCCATTTGGTTCAATTTTTTTTTATTAGAAGGAGCTTGTTGAAAATCATGGACATGGGTGATACTTTGCAATATTGGCTGTGACCACTTTTATTTAGGGAGTACAAACAAATAACTATATTGGCACACTTCATTGCACTGTCAACTTAGCACTTTCCAAGTATTGAGTATGATACAGAGAAAAAGTTGTTTAACCCCCCCCCCCCCCCCCCACACACACACTGTATGGCTGGATTATTTGAGAACGGGAAGTACTTATACCACAATGTGTAGTGTAGTGTAGTTTTTGCAAAGACCAAAACATCAAGCATAATACCCAGCCAAGGGTTTATGTTTGAGTTGTAATATACTTGGAGCAGGCTGAGAATCACATAAGATCCAAGTTGAGTAAAACTTTATCTCTAACAATGCAATGGTGTTTCTAGCTGACTGTCCTTTAATGTGCAAAAGCTAAAGGAAGAAAAGTTAGTGTCTATGGTAATGGGAACATAATGCTCTCATTGGCTCAGATATGCTTACACACGGCAATAGAATATCTACTATATAAAGACTACCCACATAGATATGGGATACATTTGGCGTCTTTATGAAGTCACAGGACTCCAACATAGCTGCCATTGCCTGCTATTTGTGTTATAAAATCACCGATAGACAGCCAACAGGACCATCATGCATGCCAGAAACAACTTGCAAAACTACTCTGTACAATGAACAATTGCCTGTACTCGGATCAGGCCTAGCGAGTCACGTTTAGGAGGAGTTCCAAAGTCCTAAAATTAGCGTATTAATATATAGATAAGGTGTATCACCTGTGAGAGTGTCCTATCTGGGCACCAGCAGCGGACGAGTAGCAGACGACGGAACACATCCAATGTATTGTTGTATCCGTCTGGGATGACCTCGTCTTCAGGGGCCTCCTTGTCAAACCACTGACGCCATTGCTTCTCATTACGTGCTACCTGCAATAAGTGAAATGGGAACATCAACATATAAATCAAATGTTTGGCTTGCATGTCTGGCATCAGTTCTAGTCCAGTAGTCAATTTCATATATGTGCTGAATTTTAGATTTCTACAAACACCATTGAAATAGCCACAATAAGGCCAGGGTAACTGGATATATATTCGACAGGTGATGGCGCCATATTTGCTAGTGACGTCACGCTACCAAGTATGCCTTATGCATTCGGTTTCGGTTTCCCAGCAGGTGCGAGGGACATGTGAATCATTGCGCATGCGCACTGACACGCAAGTGTGCATGTTTCCACTTAGAATTAGTAAGTTTTATTTTCTATTTTCTGGCAAGCATTAGTAATAGATTTGATGAAAAACATTACTAATGGCTTATACATTTGTTTAGTTGAGAACTGCAGTTGTCAAATGTGATGTTCAATTGATTTGACCACCGGAATCATAGTAAAACCAAGGCAAAATGTAGATGGCTGAGCGATAATAAATGCCGATGATTAACACAAGAGTGAGTTTCCTTTGTTCTGTAACAGAATTTTAGCTTTTCAGATGTCCCCAGATGTAAATATTGACATACAATAACTCATCATCATCCTTTGACTGGTTGGGGTAAGCAGTGTCTAGCACCATTGTAAAAAAGCCCCCATCATTTTGGGACTATATCGCGCACACTGAGCAAAATGCAGATATGAACACTAGTATCTCGCTCATATTACTTGTGGACAAAAAATCAATACTGGAAGTCTAGACACTCCAAGGTTGACAGTGTTATCACCTAGCCAGTACCAACCAATCAGATGCTGTTATCTCTTTTGCATATAAATACACCATGTAAGTTGCATGCTCTAGATACAACTTTATTGACCTCCCCTCTCAAGGACACGCAGAGTGTGACCAAGCTTTTGCTGCACTGATTGACCTGACATGTTTGATCTAGGGCAATGTTAATGAGCTTCTGAATACTATGTGGTTTGCACTTGAGGCTGAGGTCTCTAGTATTTGGTGTATACATTTGAGGCTAGAAAAATTAATCCCCACCAAGGTCTTTTTTAAAGACAAGATACAATTGAGCTATTTTTATTTGATAAACTTGATAGTGCATTTTATGGTGAATTACAGCTATTTTCCCATGTTAATAAACCGGTTTTCTTTCATTATATATGTTCTGTCCAAAAGTCTTGTCTTGTCAATTACACTGCAAAGTCCTAGCAGGATATCACGCATCCCCAATTCCCCTTTGTTTGCTCAGTACCAATTTTTTTGCAGCCATCTTGGATTTTGAGAGTCAAATGAGGTCAAATGTTTTGGAGCTTAGCTAAAGTCGATTCTATGGGTCAAAATGAAGTCATATGCCAAAAATCATACTTTTGTCACTATTTGCACTATTTTGGAGCTAATTACCCAAACTATTCTGTTTATCATTACTCATAACATTAGTAAGATGTTTATATACTATGTCTTCATTAACACAAGCTTCATGGATATGTTTTATGTGATTTTGTAACAGAATAATTACATAGTATTTGAAAACATGGATTTCTGACTCATTCCATATCAAATGATTATCCAAATATGGGGAATTATTCAGCAATTTACGGAAATATATATCTTTCAGAATATTCTTTACAATGTCTAGATATAGCAATGTAATATAGTAATATTATGCTGCAAACACACAAATATTTGATATCATTTCTATAAGATTTTAGTGTAATGATCCATGTTTGGTCATTGATCCAACAACCGTTAATATCATGAAACTTCCAAACAAAATCTGACCAATCAGAACCCCCGCTGCCGAAATGTTCAGCCTCGATATCAAACGCCAGACATACGATTTTACATTGCCATGGACTTTTACGTGCATCTGGGTTGAGATTGTGTAACCTGATGGTAAAAGACTGCAGTTTCACCGTGGTACTTTTTAACAGCTCCCTGATTGGAAGGATGGCATCATTTTGGTGTCACAACCTTGGGTTGTTAGATCAAGTTGTGCCAGGTCCATTTGATATAGCCAAATGAAAAATTTAGACAACGCTATCTTCAGAAAACAAAAACGGCTTACATCGGAATAATTTTACCTGCTCAAGAATTCCAGAAAATTGATGGAGATTGGAAAGTTCTACCAAATTCAACCAAGTCACATCAGTGATCCATTTAGTCGGTTTTGGTGTGACAACATTCAAGTCAAGGGCAGCACCTCCTTTTACCATAGTCAAGAATTCTTCGCGTTTAATCTAAAAACATCAATTGAAGCATTATATGGTTAGTATACACGTTTAATCATGTGAATATAGTATTATTATATTATATCATAAAAGCATATTGAACTTTTTTTTTAAACAGTACATAAATATTTTTCACTAACACAATATTAAAATAACATTTATTGATTCATAATCTAAGAGAAGACATTACATGTAATTAATATAAGATAGACTGATGCATAGAAGAAATGAAAAGAAAAACAACATTGAAATATTTGTAGCTAATCTTTACTTCATGCACAATGTACCTTGTTACAAGCCATATCAATCTTCAGAGCAAGTAGAAGAGTGAATGTCATTTTGTCACATTCATAAAGTCCACGAACTGAGTACTTAAATACTTCAAATGTCATGTATTCAATAATGTTTGTGATTCGCTTTGATGGGATTGGCGACTTTTGTGATCTGCAAATGATTAGGACATTAGTGTAAACTAAAGTACATGTAGTGAATAATATGTATATTAAAACAGCTGTTTAATGGTCAACCTGGCTATAAGCCTACTACTTATTTCAAATCGAGTTCTTTGGTTTTACAGTACTAACACCATTCAAATTTTCCGACTACAATAACAAGAATGGGAGCACATATCCAGGCAGTCTAAACGTTGCTACACTCCTATTATCAACATCTAAATAATTAGAGGTTAGTAATAAGCTACTCTACTACTCACAATTCACAACACACTGACGTTGCGACTTCCATCACGGAGCCTTTGATCAAGGTGACAAATCTGGTGTAGTGACGTCACATTGGCGTGAATTTGATATCCGCCAGGGCAAGAGCATCCCCCTGAACCTCCTCCATCTGCTTTCTGCCAGGAACTCTACCTGGCGGTTATCAAATTTGTGCCAATGTGACGTCACTACACCAGATTCGGTCAAAGGCTCCGTGATGGAAGCTGCAACATCAGTGTGTTGTGAATTATGAGAAGTAGATTAGCTTATTACTAACCTCTATGGATATTCGTACTACTAATAATAGTCTGCATAAAGATATCTAAAAAATTGTGTATAACATTTGTAAAATGTTAAACAAATGACATACAAGTGTTAGGGCCAAAGCATTATTTAAACGTATTACTTATCTGAAAGCGCCTTGGACATAAATCTCTAAGCGTCGTCAATACAAAATACATTTAGTTTAGTTTTATTTATTTATCTATTTCAGATATGTAATGGGTTACAATCCATATAAATAAGATTATATATACAGTATATAAACAGTAATAATGCATACATGATGTTAATGAGCGGTAAACTATGAGAAAACATTAATGACCTCAGTCAACCCAATTTCCCCTACTCTTTTTCACAAAGAAGATT
>CM032661.1:9742712-9912903 GCA_019095985.1 Streblospio benedicti | reverse complement strand
GAAGTTTAAATGCACACTGATAGGCTGCGAGTTCGAGACAGAAGATGTGTCTGAGGCATTAGGATTACCTTGCTGACAAATCATGAATAATATTGCACAGAAAATATTCTACGTTAATCCCAATGGCTGCACGCTGGTTTTCTATGCCAATTCAGAAAATCACAAATGAAAATGTCGATAACAGCTCTTCCTCAATTCATTTCAATCAAATGGTTGTGTATTTGTTATCCAGAAATACTTATGATATGCATAGATAGTTTTATAGTAATACAATTCCTCATATTCCTGTAAAAAATATGACATTTCTAAGAGCAAAATATTTTGTGCTGCCACGGGTGCTTGACCTAAATTTGAATTTATATTTGAACATATATGTGTGAGCAAAACCGACTAAAAATACTTAACAATCATGATATACAAGTAAACATGCAGGTGGTACTGCGGTCAACATGATTTGCATGATTTCAAGGCAAAGTGACGTGCGTTCTGCGCATACCATATTTCCTGAAGAAGGCTGGCTACCCCAACCTTTTAGTTTACTTTTCACATCAGTAATACCTTGGTATACACCATGGGAATTTTAAAGGAAAAAGCAATGGTGGGTGAATTAGGAGCGTATGTCTTTAAGTATTAGGGAATGATCATAAATGACGATACCGGTGGGGTCGTCCATTTTTGGGGCTCTAAAAAAGAGTTAACCAACCCCCCCATCAACATTTTGAAAAGTTGAGTGACCCCCCCCCCCCCCCAACCCACTAAACAAAATGTCCTCTATATAGTCATTGCATTGCTAAAAGAAAATATTTGAAAAACTGTACACCATACGTAGCGTGATAAAAAAGTTCAGCGACCCCCCCAAAAGGAATCAGAAAAGTTTGACCCTTTGCTCCTGCCTTGCAATGAAACCAGCAGGAGAGTTGCATCAGTGCTTGATAAGGTTCCTCTGGTTCTTGACTTTCCTCGGCGCCTGTTTGGTCCTTGTAACGTTGTGAACGAGGGTGTCTTCTAATTCAGGCTTGATCTCTTGGTTAGGTCCCTCTTGGTCCAGCAGCCGGTTCTGCAGTTGAGGATACCTTGTTCTCATCAGGCTGTGCAGGATAGAGCAGGTGGCTCTGCTTGCGCTGCTAGCTGCTAGTGCAAATTCTACTGTAGCCAATTTGGCTAAAGGCCTCTCAAAAGTTGTAGCCAAACGCAAAACGTTTTAGCCAACTATAAATTTCAGGAATTTTGATACCATATCATATTCTAAAAGGATGAATGTATATATATATTTATTTATTTAGTTGAGTCTCAAATTAAAATATGTAAGTAAACATGTGTTCTTCAAACATTAAAATCCGATATTACATATTTCACCCACTCAGGTGAGAGTTATTGAGAGACTGTAGCGTTAAAAAACATAGTGTACAAATCAATTTAAAACAGAGTTGTAAACGTTTGGTACAACGGGTCGTAAAATCATTATTGTTTATATAAAACTTTATCACAATTAAATGTTGTATAGATCTTTCCTTCTTCTTAAAATATTTTTGCAGGTCCTGGCAGTCACCTTTATAAACCTTTCATTTGATAGGGCAAGACCCAGAATCTGTGCACCATTCAGTTTATTGAAATTGTCTATATTTTGTTTCATGTGTTCATTCAAATCTTTTCGAATATCCTCATATGCTGGACAATGTAAGATAACATGTACTTCGTCTTCGATAACTTCTGGGCAGAAAGAACACGTTCTTTCATGTAGAGGTTTTCCTTCATATCTTCAGAGTTCTATGTTGATTGGTGCGATGCCAGGTCGGAACTTTGCATGGCTGAGCGTTCACTTTTCGGCAGTTTGGCTTGTACGTATGGTTCCATTTTGTATTCATCTTTAAAGGTTCTATATGACCTAAGTTTATTATTGCCCCGTCCATGCTTTGCTGTCGTTTGATTTAGCTCTTTCTTCCATTCTTTTTCTGTCATTTTTTGCACTTTCTCCTGAATCTGAACTGTCTGAATGTATAAATGTTGAAATGTTACCTGTTTCAGACACATTTTTGTTTTCTAAACGAAGTATAGCAGGAAAAATATGCTGATCAAGGTCAACTTCTACAATGAAACTTTTTACTATTTAGTACATACTACTGCTAATAACCATCCCATGCGGAGAAAGCAATTGATAATGTCATGGCACATACTTTTCAAAAGTGTTTATTTTGATGAAATTCATCAAAGATGCCAATTTAAATCGCATGAATTTGTCAATATTTAGATGTTGATTGATCATTTAAAAATACAATATTCTTTAGACAAATATCAAATAAATGTGTTTTAACAATGCAATTCAAACTCCATTGAAACCCCCATTATTATGGACGCTCATATTCCTTTTAAACTCAGATCTCTTGTCACTTGTTATACACAATCTTCTATTGAATGAATGTTACATAATCTCATAATTATGGAGCTATGTTTTTGTGATGTTATACATATATTTGTGATGACATGTATTTAATTTATGTAATGTTGGTTTATCTTTTATAATACTGGTAGATTTGAATATAAATAAGAGGTAAAAAATAAAATCATTCTTATTCTTATTAAATTTTTCTGTCTGACAGTGTGCCAGTTTCTGAAAGAAAACCCACCAACACTATTAGACTGTCTTTTAGAAAAAAAATTAAAACTCTTCAAGTACATTCATTGATCATACCAGTAAGGAGCGGACCATTACTTAGTTGGGGGGGGGGGGGTGGTGCGAGTAAACTTTTTTCGAACAAACAATTTTTTTCACATGGCCATATTATGCAAACATTTTTTTTCACACGATGATGCTGAAAAACATTTTTTTTCAATCGGTACTTTAATGTCAACATATTTTTTTGCATACAAAATTGATGACTTCTCAAATTTTAATTATTTTGTATTTATTACTAGTGTATTAAAACAGCGTGGAATGTATTGAAAATACTAATCTTTATATGTCAATGTTGAAAATGAATCGAAATAAATTAACGCTATTCACATGTGAAGTTTCAAAGAACCATATAAATTTTTTACCTCAGCTGTCAGATCACCTATGGCCGTCAACTCGTTTCGGCTGTACGTCCACAATTAATATTTGCACAATAGTTTCTTTATTTTTCATTCAATTTTCATCAATCTTACACACAACTTCTATGCCTAATAGATTGTCCATGGTTGAATCATGCCCCATGGCGGAAAATTGACCCCGCCCAAGGGGTCCATCAAATTTTGTAGTATAAACCGTAGCTGGATTATTTTTTTTTTAAATTTTCATCCAATTTAGACATGGGGTATTTGTTTAAATGATCATCATTCCATAGTTGAATCATGCCCCTGGGGCCCATCAAAATTTGTAAGTATAAACCATAGCCGGGTTATTTTTGATTTTCTCTAAATTTACACACAATGTGTATGCCTATGCGAAAAAAATGGTAAAATGTGCAAATACGCGGCCTAGATGCATCACTGTGACAAGTGAACATCTCTTATATTTGGTAATCCGCAGCTCATACGTAATACTCTGAAGATCTGATGGGCTTGATATTTGAATATACACCCCTGGGCGTATAAATGAGAAATTTTTTCCATCGCCAAAGGTCCAAAAAGAAGCAGTTTTCAGATAAAATCTCACAGGCTTTCTTGCCACCCTTAAGATTTGTTTTACTTATAAGTCTGTACGTAAGTTTTCATACTTGTCACAATTTTATCGGTAATTAATTATTTTCATTTTTTTTTCTTACTCCATATTTAAGTTTTTAATTTGTTCTGTAACTTCATTACACTGAATGAAGGATTCTTATCTAATTGTGAGTAAGCTCATTTTAGTGTTTTAATATGTGAAGTAGCATAATGTTATTCTTAGATTTGTATGACTAGTTTGGTGTGGGTCGATAAGCTTATTCTTATAATTGTATGATTACTAGTTTGATGTGGGTTGGTTTTTAAACTCCCAACTTTTTCTCAAATAAACATTGGCAGCAACCTCCTTGTGCTGCTTGTCACCATTTTCACTTACTCACTCTTTTATTTTCTCAAAACAAGCAAGACATAATTTCAATGTAGTATCAAAATAAAAGTTTTCGACTCAATTGTATATTGATAATCAGATTGAGAGACCTGGTCGCAGTACAAGAAGAAATACATTAGCATCACTGCCATCAATAAACATATTGTAAGTAAAAATGAATGCCATAAACGCGTAAAAATCGACATTTGTGCAAACAATATTTTTTTCTTTACAAATGAAACAAACATTTTTTTCTTTCTAAATGAGAACAAACAATTTTTTTTCCCATGTGTGAGGTGAACAAACAATTTTTTTCCATATTTTACTTGCGCACCCCCCAACTAAGTTATGGTCCACCCCTAAGCTGATAAATGAAGGAAACTTCCTGAATGCACAAAACACATCATATTGCTTCTCTGCAAGTATACTTGTTCGGCCATTGTCTTGTCTTGTGTGATACAAATTCAGTGAGAGCATTGAAATTGATGACTTTAAAAAGAACTCAAAAACGTACCCTTTCAGAACAGCATTCGACACATAAATTTGAGCTAAACTTTATTAGGTAAATTATAAGCCAAAATGAACTGTATCTACATACAAATGTATAGAGCTACATGTATATTGATGAATATGTTTGTAAATGTTTGTAACTGTTTAAATTAATTGATGTACATATATGTAAACTAGCTATGGCACGTGAAGTGGTCTGCTAGTATAAAAATCCAACTATTATTATTATTATTACTCTGCAAATCCCCGTACGGGGCAACACACGGAGGGGAGGCCATGTGGTGTTTGTACATGTACCTCTCCAGAGGCAGGCAAGGTAGCCAACTGAGTCTCGGGAGTGGAGGGATCACAAATACACTACCTATTGTTTTAAAACTATGTGAGTTCTTTCAGGTGCACACTGTCCGCTACACTTAACGCGGCTTCCCAACCTCATGCTTGGTGTCACCACCATCTAGTATTACACTCGACAGAGGCGGCACACTGTGTGGGGATCGGCAATACAGTGGCAGATGTACAATGTAACAGTTTTGGCGACACTAAGTCTGCTGTGGCCAGGCCGCATACTCACGACTCAGGCAAATCACGTTTTGAGGTCGTACGCTCTAACCAATACACCAACGAGGCCACTGAGCACAACCTTTAAACCAAAACTTCAAACTTACATCACATTCAAAAACAATTTTACTACTGAGCTACATTTGAAGTGTTTAATATCTAATAAGACAAGATCAATGTTTACCCACTTTAGACATGACATATTGCCTCTTAGAATAGAGATTGGTAGATTAAGGAATTTACCTATTGAGCAACGAGTTTGAGAGCTATGTGAGCTGGGTATGTTTGAAAATAAAGTGCACTTCGTATGTACATGTCCTTCATATGCAAATGTAGGCATTCTTTATTTACAAAGGCAGCCAATTTAGATGAAAACTTTGTAAATTTAGATCTAGAAATTGTTATTTCTTATGAAAAGTGTTTGGAAAATTGTATCAAATTTTTATTGTTGCTGCATGGAAAACCCGTCAAAATATTTTATATAGAAGAGATTGAAATGTTCATCACACACATGCCATATATTCATATTTATCATATGTATAAATTTAATTTATATAATTTATCTAAGGTGACATATAATCCCATATCAGGGCTGGGTATAAGTTGTATAAAAATTTCAACTGTAAATGTAATGTATACACAACGTTACAATAATAAACAAATAAAACAATCAATCAACTAGAGAAACTGGGTATCCAGACATTGATAGTGAGCTTTGAAGGGGTAGACTGAGGTGGCTTGGCCATGTAAATCGTATCTCCAGATGGATCAATAAAGTGAGAAAGCTCGAGATAAAGGGAGAGAAAGATAAGGAAGATCAAACTGGACTTAGGACATAGTCCTGCAGAAAGATCTATCACGCAAATAAATTTAGGGTGTGATTGATTGATAGAATCACATAAATGCCCATCCCCTTATTTGACAGATTTTTAACCTAAGAGCCTGAACTTTTTTCTTTGATCTTTTAAGGTACAATTAGAAGTATTACATTACGACTTTACTCGTCCTTTTCATTGTAAACTGAAGTGCAATTCAAAAGTCTATATCTACAGACCTTCAATTCTGTTTCGGCAGCTGTTTGTAGTTTCTGAGTGACATCAATGGCAGTGACTTTTGTTACATTCAGCACGTTGATGAGGTCCTCATCATCCACCAGAGAGCCCTTTGTTGATGTTAGACGATACAACAAATTGTCTTCAAGTTCTTTCATTTTACGCTTATTGGATGTAACATCTTCTAACAGTTTTACTCGTTCTGACTCCAATTCCTAAATTACAAAATATAAAATACAAGTATCATTTAAATTAATAACACCAGTTAATACAAAAAAATTCTCATCATCACTTAATCAGACTATTCAAAATTTCATGCTACCTTTCAGAGGCATCACCTTTTCCTTTAAACAAGTTTACTATAAAACTTTCATCTAAGTGGGACAGTCATATGGTATATGACACAGAACATAATTGTTTAAATCAAGACAAAGATGAGTTAGATCATCCTACGTTCTTTTCTGTTATTACAAATAAATAATGACACATATTCTGTAACCTCTTTTTTTTTAATTATTTTTGCATTTATTGAGGACTACCATAGTTGAAAAGCAGAACACAAGAAATCCCTCAAATTTCCCTTTCAATAATAATTTGATGATCAATCCATACCGCTTTCTCTGTCAAGATTACACGGCCAAGTAGTTGGTCCTCCAATCCTTTCATTGTAACAGTGAAATCAATTATGGATGTTCTTGCAGATATCTCAGGTGTATATGCAGGATTTGGCAGCTTGGTAGTTATGTATAGGAAAAATCCATCCATAACATCAACTTCTTTATCACCAACTTTTACCTAGTTTTAAGAGAGGTATATGTAGATAAAATCAAAACAATATGAGAGAAACAGTTTTTACACATTTAAATGGATGTACATTGTAGCTTTGTATATCCAATACATGCTCTAATACTTTTGCAAGGTTCATTTGAAACTAAAATCAAAATATGCTATTTATTATACAATGAGCATCTGTATGATTTCTATCATGTCATTTAAACAGTTCTCATGCTTCAACACATACATTGTACATGTAACACATGAGTGTCCATAAAGTATAACATCATTAACCATTAAAATCCTAGTTCATTATGTGCGGACAGTAGATAATGTACAACTACTGAGAGGGGTCGATGTAGAATGGGCTTTTTTCCTACATTATACTTACACATACATTTAATTATAATCATTTTTAATAATGTGATCGCAACTAGATCTAAATTTGCCAAACCATTAAAACTAAGATTTTGTGTGTTTAGTAACAATGTGCAAGGTGTATTAGTCATTATTCTAGCTGATTGTGGATGATACTAACCTTATCCTTAAACGCATGTTATTTTTGTAAATAATTGTTAACTTTTAAATCATATCATTACAACCCCATTAACTTTTTTATGTTATTGTCAATCTGAATATCATAAAACATACTTTGTACAACATTAAACATTCGGGTCAATACAAGTATATAGGGTGAAAGATTTGTTTGACAATTACTCTTGGAAAAAAAACATAACTAAATGCTGAATTCATAACTTTTTTAACCATGTATGAAACTCATAATTCATAACCTTTGTTTGAATACAAATTACATTCACCATTTTAAGTTTAATACTTAAATAAAAAGTTATGAAAAAGAGTTATTATAACTATGACATTCAAAGGCCATGCTAAAACAAATTTCACCCTATATCCTGATACGTATCACATTACAAGGAAAAAAGCATGCTATCTTAAATATTATACATTACAATGTCATCCAGGATTGGTTGTTTAGAATAATCACCTTGAACGTTGACCCTAGCTTGATGAAGTTTTTTTCAAGTACATTGTCAAGTGCCGGGTCAAGTTCTTCTCCCACATCCTCAATCATAAGTGGTCTGCCAAGCGACAGAGCATCCTCCAGATGTACACGGAAGTATTTGTGATTGAGGTTAGTAAGCTGGAAGATGAGAGAAAATTATGAGCATCAAACCTATATCTGAAGACTAAAGATGATACCAGTACAGACACCCTTCTGGAGAAATTGTGTATCACAGATATTGACAGTGTATTTCCTAAAGGGAGACTGAGATGGTGGCTAGGTCATGTTGAGTGCAGCTCTGGCTGGATTAGCAAAGTAAGAAAACTTGAAATAGAAGGAAGGAGAGGGAGGACCAAAACATACTTGGGATGCTATTGTGCAGAAAGATCAAGCATGTTTGGGCATGGGTTTGTTATATTCTGATGACTGAAAGGCTTGGAGATGACGGTCGAGATTAGACTGGACAGGTGCTAACAGGGACAGGTTGTGTCAGAATGGGTAGTCTAGCAAAAATAGTTCCTTGGGCCCGGCAAGGCACAAGTCAAGCATTATTATATAAAGAATGTAACTAGCTTTCCCTTGGAGGAAAGAAGAAATTACTTAAAACTAAAATATTTTTAAAAACTATGAATAAAGAGGTAACAGATTATTTACAACATTTACTTCTTAACTACAATAGGAAGTGTGAGATAAAATAGTAGCAACACCAATAATTTCTTTGGTGTCCGGGCGAGAACAGAAACATTTTGAAATAGTTTTATTCCAAGTTCTATTCGGCTCCGGAATGATGCTGATCTCAATCATAGAAATAAACAATATATTACGAAATTTATAAATCATAAAAGTCCAGAATTGTATAATCAAGGACAATGAAAAATGCATTATATATGCATATACTTTAGACTTTGTAAATAAAACTAACTTCTTACTGAAAACCCCTGCTGTTCAAGTAGGAGTCCATATATCTGGAATACAACTTTGATTGGAAACTAATTTACCCAACTCCATATTCAATCACTACTGATACAAACCTACATAGCTTTCAATATAAAGTAATCAATAGATTTATTGTATCCAATAGTCTACTATTTATTTGGAGAGAAAAGGAACGCAGTAATTATAATCATTGTGAGGAAATAGATAATATAGAGCATTATTTATATAGATGCAATGATTTGCAGCCTTTTTGGACCTTGATCTTGGCCTGGTGGAGATGTCTGTAAACATTGACTTAAATGTATGTGATATTATATTTGGCATACCAAATTATAATAATGACCTAATTTTAACCAGTATGAACTCTTTACTTCTTTTTTGGGAAGAAGTATATTTATGACATGAAAATTAATCAGAGCGAGATTTCATTCATTCATTTTAAAAATTCACTAAAGAAGAAATTGGATGTCCTCAAAATGCTATCTCTTATTAGTGGCAGATATGAGACTTTCATTGCAACTTGGATATTTATATTAGATGATTTTTAATGCCAATCAACCGTGCATAATCAGCCAAACCGAAAATTTAATTGCATATATTAATGGTTCAATTAATTGGAAAACTGACACAAACAATGTTCAAATTGCACTTATGTTGTTTATGCTGATTCTTGTGAGTGGAGATGTTCATCCAAACCCTGGTCCTGTTCAAAACAATGAAGCTGGCAAATATTTAGAAATATGCCATGGTAACATGAGAAGCTTATGTCCTTATGCGAATAGTACAAAACTTGATGAGTTGCACAGCATATTATGTATAGATAAAAAGTTTGAGATAATTTGTGTAAGTGAAACATGGCTAGATAATACTATTCCTAGCGATGAGATAAAGCTTGATGGATATCAAATATATCGTAAAGATTGTAACAGACATGGTGGGGGAGTAGCAATATGTAGATGAGAGTGTTCCTTCCAAATTAATGGATGAATTTGATATCGTTGGTGTCGAACTAGTGTGCATTGAAGTGTATAAGAATAACAAGTCATTCATTAATGGCTGTTGGTACAGGCCTCCAGGAAATAGGCATAATGCTAATGAGTTTTTAGAAAATTTTCAATCTGTTTACGATACAGTCGGACCCGTTTTACTCGAGCTCGCATAAGTCGACCACCCGCCTAATTAGAACACATTTTAATTTCCCTTCAAACTTACTATTGATTGCTACTAAAAATAACCTGCTTATTTCGACCCTTTTAACTCGAGAAACCCGTGTTATTCGAGCCAAATCTCACTTCCCTTCGAGGCATTAACCCACTTATCTCTACCAAATGAGAATTTAGAGTTGAAATATTCGTAGTTTACACGCAACAAGCCAGACCTTAACCGGCGCACATGGGGACCAAACAATAGATCAAAGAACGCAGCCTGCAAACTGACCTAATGGGAGTTGCGTAATTTCCCTACTACAGACTTGTTGTTTGACTAAGTGGTTAGCAGTGGTCAGTGACCTTATATAACCGTGTCTTTGTTGGTTGACCTTTATACCTGGGTTGCATGAGAACAAAGAATGTGGCCTTGTGACAAGGCTAATTTGATATGCAGACAGGTGCTAGTTAGATAACCAACGGTACAAGACAAAACCAGTTTGTGTGACTGTTAAAGTTCAAATATGTTCTTGTTTAGGCTTAACACTTCTAAAATAATGCAATGATAAGTTTGAAATTACAATGGACTTTATTCTGACACTAAAGGTAATATTATTTTCCACTTACAAAATCTGATTGACACTAAAAACTAAATGTAGTGTGAGTAAAAAGTCACATAACAAAGCAATTCTACCTAACTTCTTGCATTATCGCTCATTGGGTTGTTGAAGACATTTTTCTGATAACTCAAGGTTCTGATAACTCAAGGTCATCACTCTACTCCCTTCAAATTCGACTTAACCGGGTCCGACTGTATTATGCTCACAAAATCTACACATTCAATTATCATATTAGGAGACTTTAATGATCGCTGTTTAACTTGGGATGATGCACATCGAAATAGTGAACTGGGTAAATGTTTCCATAGCTGTGTTGCTAATAATTTACTTTTTCAAATTATAAAGGAGCCTACTTATTATTCAGAAAATTACAGTTCTTTGCTTGACCTTATAATAACAGATTCACCTGGTTACATAATAGATTCCGGAGTTGGTGTTCCTATTGGTGACCCTAATCATTGTTATATTTTCTGTAAAGTAAAAGTCCAGTACACAAAAGATAAAAAATATACAAGAGAGATTTGGAACTATGAGAATGTTAAGTGGGATGAGCTAAATAATGTATTACAAAATTGATCATGGGATGTGATAAATGTTTGATGATATAGATGACATGTCTGATTACAGAATTAAGCTTTTTTTGGAAACTGTTAAGAAAAAGAAGATTGTAATTGACCCAAAGGACAAACCCTGGATTAATGCTGCCGTAAAAGCAAACATTAAAGAAAGAAATAATATCATAAAAGAATGAAATCTTCAAACAATGGAATGGTGTAGGTTTCGTATCATTAGATGCCACAGCTGCCTTCGATAGAGTCTGGCATGATGCTTTAATTTATAAATTGCTCAAATAGATCTCAGAGAGTAGTAATAAAAGGGCAACATTCAGAATGGGTACACATAAAAGCTGGAGTCCTTCAAGGATCTATACTTGGTCCACTCCTTTTTCTCATATATGTTGACGATATTGTGATTGGAATTGAATCTAATATATATTCATTTGCTGATGATACCTCACTGCTGGAAAACTTGACAGATCCAATTTTACGCTTTAAGAAAGTAAATAGAGATTTATCTAAATTAGATGTTTGGTATAAGC
Organism: Streblospio benedicti; assembly: GCA_019095985.1. Taxonomy (NCBI): domain Eukaryota; kingdom Metazoa; phylum Annelida; class Polychaeta; order Spionida; family Spionidae; genus Streblospio; species Streblospio benedicti. The sequence goes on along the minus strand of CM032661.1, from coordinate 9,901,176 downwards.
AATGGCTTGTTAGCTTCAATCCTACAAAAACCAAATATAGATATTATTTTCCAAAAAAGAAAAACAAACAAGATTATCCAGAATTATTCCTGGGTGGTCAAAAATTAAAAAAGGTAGATGAAATCAAACAGCTTGGAGTGATGTTTGCCCAGGACATGTCTTTTGATATGCACTAAAGCTATGAACAGATTAACACCATTAAAACAAGCTGGTTTCAAACTAACAAAATGATCAAAATTACAAATATTCACTGCCTTTATCAGACCCATCCTGGAATTTGGTTTTCAATTATATGTAAACTCTTCCTTTGAAAATTTGAACTTATTAGATGCTATTCAAAGGCAATCACTACTATTTATTACATGTGGTTATAAAAAAACCTTCTAATAAGGAACTTCTTAAGGAAGTTGGTATACCATGTTTAGAAAGTTGTAGGAATATGCAAATGATACTTTTTATGTACATGTACAAAGCGCAAAATAATCTTCTACCAAATTATATTGTAGATATAATACCATCTAATTTTGGTCGACAAAATCATAATATTTTATAATATAATATAATCATAATATCCTAGCTTAATTCCACAATTTCGGACACAAAAACATTATTTCTTAAAATCATTTATACCCTCTTTAATAAATAGGTCAACAACACTCAGTTAGATGTAAGAAATAGTGCTACTCTTACAATATGTCAGAAAAGATTAAAAGATATTTATTGTAATCCTACATACCCTCTATTTCTTGATTTTGAAGGAATAGTGGCAATCAACCATAGCAGAATGAGAATGGAACTTAGTGGTTTAAATTGCCACAGAAAGAAATATAATCTTATTGATTATGACATGTGTGATCTATGCCATTTGGCTAAAGAGGACGTCATGCACTTTTTTCTATATTGTCTTGCCCATGCAGCTCAAAGACAGGTATTGCTTGATACATGTAGTCTCATCAAAAAGGTACCCATGGCTACTCAAACCCAAATAGAAAATTATCACAATAATAAAAATATCAAATCCTTCATTAATATAAATAATAAATGGAACAAAAATTAAGGAAGTTGACAAAATTATGTTCAAAAATATATTTAATTTCATCAATGATACCCAAAGGTTTTAATGAATCTAATAACTAACATTCATCTCATTAACCATCACAACAATGCATGTCGTTTCGTGAGCATCAGTGCATGTCGAGAACACCTCAAATTTTTATGTGTGTAATTGACTTTAAATAAATTCTATTAAATAAAAAATAATCAGCCAAAGCTCTTGTTCTTAAAAAAATAATATATTCAACTCAACCTCAACTTAATTACTAGACAAATCTTTTGAGATTGCCATTTAGGAGATCCATATGATCCATATGAGTATACCATGCTTAACTCTATATTATATTTTGAATGTGCAACTAAATTGTGATTTTAAAATATTAAAAAAAAAGAAAAAAGAAAGAAAAACAATGTGGCTAACGAGTGCTGTAGTACGAAACATTACTGTACTGCAGCCCGCCGCTTTATTTTGCCAACGCACCGCCTAGCGCTCTGGAGTCTGCGCCGGGTCGGCCACTCGAGCATCACGTGTCAACAGGGGTGGTTGCGGGTCTAGAAAACTCGAGGCTTCGGCTATTGCGTACTCATGATGCCGAGTAGGGGAAAAGAACCCCTATGTTACTTGAAATCAAAGAAAAAGGACGGATCTCTTTTGTAGTTGTATATATATAGTTCGTCCATCCAGAGGATGATGACTATGACATCACTTCAGTTGCGTTCGGTGATGGGCACGGAGATGGCTGACCAGTCCTATTTGGGCACGGAAATGCCTACCCCACGTAGGGCACATGGGATCTGAGGCTGAGGATGGCGTGTCTTTGTTTTGCCCAGCTTTCGAATCGCTCTTTTCTTCTGCGGCAGTTCCACTCTTGTGTTTTTGTAGTGGCTGGGACCTATGTGGAGTGAGCTGTGCCATGGCGTCGTTTTTTGTGCTGCTGTCTCCCAGCTGTTGACATAAATGTTGAAGCTCTTCAGATTTGCCTTCAGATTGTCTTTGAAGAGTTTATATTGGCCCCCAGTAGATCTCTTTCCAGAGGCTAGTTCACAGTAGAAGAGTAGGTGCCTGCCCAGCGCAGTCAGTTTTTTCCGAGAAGGGTGTAGATGCGGTGCGGCTGAGGACCTCGGTGTCTGGGAAAGGGAGGGCTGGGAAAGGACAGTGTTTATGTACAAAAAAGGGCATGTCACTTGTTTGACCATTATCGATTTTTTGCCCATATGGGTAAATCTAGTGCAAAAACATGATTTGTATATACCGGTAAGTGGCAAGTTGTTATGAAAGATTTTGTCAAATTTGGAACTAATCAGAGCATGATCACTGAAAATAAAAAGGACATAAAAACTGAACAAGTACTACACAAATATAGGAGCTGATAACAAAGATGTGCTGGTATTATAGTTGTACACTGACCTGCAGTTCCCGGGAGCCTTCTCTATTTTTTATCCATGTTTTTCCTTGTGTCTGTGGATCTATCAGAAGAGGGTAACGTGAGGCTTTTGTCACAATAATGCCATTTTGTACTGAAAGTTCATCACTTGGAAGTCCCTGTAGATTCCACTCAGCAATCTACATACAAGGAACAAGATTATTTTGTAATAAACCCCAATACTTTTGATCATCCCCATTTACAAATAATACAGATAACATTGAAACTTACTGTGGTTGGGTCCGTTAACATTTCAATAATATTCAGACTGGCTGTGAAGGGAATCTTCCTTGACTTTAATTCTTTCATCCAGTTTTTGTTCAGTAGCATACGGAAGTCTTGATTAAATGGTCCCGAGTATGATAAGAATGCTGTACCCAACAGAACATCACCTACCAATCTACAATGAACACCACCATCATTCCATTATTATCTAATATCATTAATATCACTGAATGTCACTCACCAATTGCCATGTAGAGGATCTTTATTAACAAGTCTTTAATATTGGACGTCATCTTGAATTTTACATTGTTCTAATAATCCTATTTTGGTAAACCTTTGATATGTTATAGAGGACACCCTAAGCCTTCCAATGATGTATGATACATTACTATTGCAAGTTGTGGTGGGTCTCCCCATATGGGAGATCATCAGTTGACTGGACTATTTGCATTTTACACTATACTACTTCACACATTGAAGTACAAATTTTACATTTTACTATAGCTAACTATAACAAGTAGTCGTCGGGAACACCGTAAATCTCCCCTTCCCCGATTAGGCCATTTCCCCAATCAGGCTATTTTTGAAAAGTAGGCCAAAGTACTCAAATATCAAATCACTTGAGGAGAGTGATATAGTCCTACAAAATGTCAAGTTTGGTGATGATAGGTCATAAAGTCTTCCCAGAGACAGATAAACACAAATTCGTAATAATTTGTTTTTAAAACACATCGTAATTTCTTAAAAAGTATGCCAAAGTACACCGAAATCTAATCAGCTCTGGAGAGTGGTACAACGAAGCTAGATATGAAGTTTGGTGACGATAGGTAAAATACTTCTCCCTGTAGCGTGGTAACAAGGTTTATTACGTAACGCTCATAAGTTCGTAAAAAGTAGGCCAAAGTACACCAACGTCAATTCAACTGTGGAGACTAGTATAGTGAACTAAACTGTAAAGTTTGATAACCATAGGTGAAATACTTATCCCAGTGCAGTGGTAACAATAGTTTTATTCAAATATTTCATAAATCTATTAAAAGTAAGCCACAGTACACCAATATCAAATCACTTGAGGAGAGTATAGACATACCAAATGTCAAGTTTGGTGATGATAAGTCATAAACTGTTCCCAGGAGACAGATATACACAAATTCTTAACAATTTGTTTTCAAAAACACATCGTAACTTCATCAAAAGTACGCCAAAGTACACAAAAATCTAATCAGCTCTGGAGAGTAGTACAACGAAGCTAGATATGAAGTTTGGTGACCATAGGTCAAATACTTCTCCCTGTAGCATGGTAACAAACTTTATTGCCTAACGCTTGTAAGTTCGTAAAAAGTAGGCCAAAGTACACCAACATCGATTCAACTGTGGAGACTAATATAGTGAACTTAACTGTAAAGTTCGATGACCATAGGTGAAATACTTTTCCCATCGCAGTGGTAACAATAGTTTTACTCAAATATTAAAAAAAAATCAAAAGTAGGCCAAAGTAGGCCAATATCAAATCACGTGAGGAGAGTGATATAGACATACCAAATGTCAAGTTTAGTGATGATAAATCATAAACTGTTCCCAGGAGACAGAAAAACACAATTACGTAATAATTTGTTTTTAAAAACACATCTTAACTTCATCAAAAGTAAGCCAAAGTACACCAAAATCTAATCAGCTCTGGAGAGTAGTACAACAAAGCTAAATATGAAGTTTGGTGACCATAGGTCAAATACTTCTCCCTGTAGCATGGTAACAAACGTTATTGCGTAACACTCGTAAGTTCGTCAAAAGTATGCCAAAGTACAAAAAAAAATTTGTGAGAGGTCTTTTTCTCCCTCAAACAAAACATATTCAATTTGCAAGTCAATAGCTCAAGTAGTCTTTGAGTTATCAGCTTGTTTATTTCGGACAGAGGCAAAGCAAGAAATCCCCCTTTGGATTCGTCCGGGGAGATTTAATTCCAGTGTTTTATACACTGGCTTGTACCCAATTAATTGCGTCCGTCCGTCCGTCCTTCCGTCCGTCCATCCATCCGTCCAGTTCGTTACCCCTCTACAGGTCGCATCGTTTGAGCTAGGATGCTCAAATTCGGCATGTCGGTTGGAAATGGTGACCACAAGAACCCTATTTCATATGGGCCCAAACGGTCCATATTTGGGCCCATTTGGGCCCATTATTAGGTCCATTTTACTAGTGGATCACATTCTTATTACTATTTGAATGCACCATTAAAATCAATATTCTATAACCACAAACTCCAGACACAGCAGCTTCAAAAAATCTATCCACTTCTTGGTAATAGATGATACTGCTATAAATCAATAATCAGCCAATATTGACATTCCAGTGTATTAAACACTGGTTTGCCCTCACCGGGGGCGCTTTTCATACTATATGAAGAAAGAAATTCATTACAAGTTAGTGTGCAAGCAAATGATGTATGTTTGTTATATACAGTTTAAGTTAGTGCAAATACCTATGATATTCATGGGCAAAGCCATCAGTCTTCAGTTAGTGCGAGCCAAAAATGCATTCTAAACGTGTAATTCCAATGTTTTATACACTGGCTTGTACCCAATTAATTGCGTCCGTCCATCCGTCCATCCATCCGTCCGGTTCGTTACCCCTCTACAGGTCACATCGTTTGAGCTAGGATACTCAAATTCGGCATGTCGGTTGGAAATGGTGACCACAAGAACCCTATTTCATATGGGCCCAAACGGTCCCATTATTAGGTCCATTTTACTAGTGAATCACATTCTTATTACTATTTGAATGCACCATTAAAATCAATATTCTATAACCACAAACTCCAGACACATCGGGTCCAAAAAATGTATCCACTTCTTGGTAATAGATGATACTGCTATAAATCAATAATCAGCCAATATATAGACAGTGACATTCCAGTGTATTAAACACTGGTTTGCCCTCACCGGGGGCGCTTTTCATTTAAAATAAAAAGGTATCTTTATGAATTAGATAAATGGAATTAAGGTGGGCTTTGAATTTCAAAATTTCAACACAGTGTATATCTATAAAATATGAAAAGCGCCCCCGGTGAGGGCAAACCAGTGTTTAATACACTGGAATGTCACTGTCTATATATTTGCTGATTATTGATTTATAGCAGTATCATCTATTACCAAGAAGTGGATACATTTTTTGGAGCCGATGTGTCTGGAGTTTGTGGTTATAGAATATTGATTTTAATGGTGCATTCAAATAGTAATAAGAATGTGATTCACTAGTAAAATGGACCTAATAATGGGCCCAAATGGGCCCAAATATGGACCGTTTGGGCCCATGTGAAATAGGGTTCTTGTGGTCATCATTTCCAACCGACATGCCAAATTTGAGCATCCTAGCTCAAACGATGCGGCCTGTAGAGGGGTAACGAACCGGATGGATGGACGGATGGACGGGCGGATGGACGGACGCAATTAATTGGGTACAAGCCAGTGTATATGAAAAGCGCCCCCGGTGAGGCCAAACCAGTGTTTAATACCCTGGAATGTCACTGTCTATATATAGGCTGATTATTGATTTATAGCAGTATCATCTATTACCAAGAAGTGGATGCATTTTTTGGAGCCGATGTGTCTGGAGTTTGTGGTTATAGAAAATTGATTTTAATGGTGCATTCAAATAGTAATAAGAATGTGATTCACTAATAAAATGGACCTAATAATGGGCCCAAATGGGCCCAAATATGGACCGTTTGGGCCCATGTGAAATAGGGTTCTTGTGGTCACCATTTCCAACCGACATGCCAAATTTGAGCATCCTAGCTCAAACGATGCGACCTGTAGAGGGGTAACGAACCGGACAGATGGACGGGTGGGCGGGCGGATGGACGGACAGCACTAAAGCTAGAAGTCTCCCTCCGGAACGGGGGAGACTTAATGAACTACATCAATGATACATGTACAACGTTGTTTCATGCTTCACATGCAATCATGTCACAAAATGGGAACAAAGAATAATAAGGGAACATGACAAATTAAATACAATATCAATATTCGGGAGTTTGTACTGGACAAAAATATTAATGGTGAAATTATACATCGCAAAAACAGATTTCAATTCAAAAATGTCATTGATGTTAGGTCTATTGTTTATAATTGCAGAGGAGATGTTTTTTACGGTGTCTACAGTTGTTGGTGAGTGCGTTTCTGCTGTGGACACATGTGGCTTACATATTATAAAATATTTTTCGGTCAGGCCTAAGTTGCAAATTTTGGAGGCTGTGGAATATGGTCGTACGTGGGCTATTATTTTCCAGGATATTGTGTGGTTAATATATTTGTCTTTTAGCTGCCATATGTACTTGCTTAGTGCTGTGTCATAGCTTTGTATACTGTTGTTAAAGCTATGTTTGTTTGTAGTATATCTTTGTTTGAAGGTCCCCTCATTGAGGCCAATGTAAGTCTTTTGTGGTCTACTATCGTTTCTATTGACTGTGGCTTGGTTTATAGGTTATACAGGCATTTGTTTTCTACAGGGCATGATATTGGCTGTCTGCAATTACACATGTTCAGGGTTTTGTCTTTAGGTTCTTGTAGCTTTAATTTGTTGTTGCATATTATTATCTGCTCTAGGTTGGACATGTATATATGTGTGCTAGCTAGGCTTGATCTCTTTCAAGTGGATTTCATATGCACATGATTGACATGTAAGTGAATGAAAAGAAGACTGACCGTCCAATCTGGGCCTTGAACTCCTTACTCTGCTCGGTCCAGCGCTCCCGCTCCCCAGCAAGACCCTCGATGAGTGCCGAAGCTGCATCCATCTTGCGACGACAACGGTCAGCATCATCCATTAATTCCTGTATTTAAAAATGTAAGTTACTACGCAAAGATCTGTGTGCTTCCATGCCCGAATGGATAAGGAGTTGGACGTATGACCAGAAGGTCGTGGGTTTGATTCCCATTCGGGTCTGGTGGTGGGTGTTGAGTAAACTCAGGTTGCACATTGCTCTATGGTACCTACACGTGAAATAAGTACAGGCCAGGTGAGTGAATTTTTAGCATGCGATCCACTTAGCCACGACTCGGTCTGGCAAAAAATAAATAAACCTTTTAGTAAGTAAGTAAATAATTTTAAAAGTATATGAAGCGGTTCATCAAAACGTCTTAGAATAAACATTCAACCAAATAAAATATAAAACTTGCATACATTACAAGCTCTAAAGTGGATTAAATTGAAAGAAAATAGCTAAATATTCTGTCAACCTATCAGTTTAGTCTGGGTGTCATGGTACAGTTGCTGTTTGTTATTATAAAACGATGTCTGCAATCATTTCATTCTCTTCAATAAAAACCCTGTGTTGGAGAAGTAAGCGTAACAAGTAATCAACGTTTATTAAAAATGCACAAACATATAATGCAAACATATAACAAACATGAAAAGCGCCCCCGGTGAGGGCAAACCAGTGTTTTATACCTGGAAAAGCACTGGAATGCCACTGTCTATATATTGTCAAAAAATCAATATTCATATTTCAGCAGCTAACAGCACCAGGCTAGACTAATGTTGCTGCCTTATGATATTGATTTTTCCATATGCTGGCTAAAGCATATTGAATACTAGTAAAATGGACCTAATAATGGGCCCAAATGGGCCCAAATATGGACCATTTGGGCCCATGTGAAATAGGGTTCTTGTGGTCACCATTTCCAACTGACATGCCAAATTTGAGCATCCTAGCTCAAACGATGCGAGCTGTAGAGGGGTAACCAACCGGACGGACGGACGGACGGACGCAATTAATTGGGTACAAGCCAGTGTATAAAACACTGGAATATTTACAATTACAAACACATGATTATCCCAGATTAAGAGTTAGTCTTCACAAGATTGATAACCATGAGTAGTCTTGAGAATACTATATACAAGAACATAAGAATGTCATGAACATGCCACATCACGGCAGAAAGCGCGAAGCTCCTAGATCTACAATAAAAACCGTTGCAACATAACAAAACGTAACGAACCAGTTTATTTGTAAAATACGAGTTTCCGACAAACCAGGTCATTACGCCCGACCGGGTTGTGGCTAAGTGGATCATGTGGGCGGTACAGCAGCAAACGCTGTATGCAGCCAGTGTTGTATTGTCCCCAGCGAGTTGAGGAAGGTTAACATTGAGTGCCAAAGATGCCAATGAGATGGTGTAAATGAGTCGACTGAGCTGTACTCCTGGATAGTAAACTCTAACCTCCGACATTTACATTTACATTTTAAATTGATAAAAAATTCATCTACCATTCAGTGGTACATAAAGGAAAATAGCAGAATCTATTTATTGTAGTTTGTTTCTGAATTTGTATTTTTCATCCATTCCAATTCATTCATCCAATAGCCAGTATCCATGTCACCTGTTTGTATCTCATGGCCTCATCATACTGGGCTTGCACTTTGTCCAATTCCCGTTGTTTCTCATCAAGTTGGGCTTGTGCCGAGTTTAGATCAGCCATAGCACTCGCAAGACGAGCCTCTTGTACAGCTAGATTGGCCTGTCAAATCATAACAAAATTTCAACTTGATTACTATATCAACAGTATTTGAAATCACGCAACAGAGTTGGGTAATTTCTTCTAATAACTGAACAGGCACCAATTTATTTGGTTTTGTGTCATATCAGCAGATACACTTACATTCTAAAACTATCTGCAATACTACAAATACACAAACCTTTAGGGGTAAGACTTCCTTGTTGATGCCAAAGAAGTATGCCATGGCCTTTGTCCATGAGCACAGTCCGGCCACATTGCCGCACACCCGGCGCGCCGTCTCCATGTTGTAGTCGTCCGCCTCCAGGTACGGCTGCAACAGCTCCACGGTCTCGTCATTTATTGTGTCCTTAGGAAAACTCAAAAGGGCTTGCAAAAAATTGCCTGAGGACATAAGCTGAAATTATAAAAATAGTCCTACATATTCTATTATAAAATATTCAATGTCTTTAGTGGATTCATTATAATTCCAAACAAATTTAAAATTGAAACGTCACAAAAAATGCCTAGTAGTGATTTCGGCGTCTAACAAATTAGTTATTATATTTTTGTTAAATCAAATGATAACTACTTAAAGAATAATGGATCATCTAATAACATTTCAAGTTTATAAATCAAAGTAAAAAATATATAATATGACTACAGTAAATTTGCCATAACATACTTTTAAAGCTTCGCCCCAAGAGGGTTTAATAGTTTCCCTTTCAGGGTCTTTGGTAACAGGATCCAGATTTCTTTGGAACAAGATTAATGCACAATCCATAATCCTCATGATCAAGTGTGGAGGTTTACCAAGCTTTCGTACTGAAAAAAAATGACCATAACTTTTCACTTAAAATTGTTACTCATCAGATATAATGTGTTTGTTTAAACATATTTTATTTCAAAAATGAAAAAGGCATGGCAAAATACGACTTGAGCTGTCTCCACACAAACACTTTCACACTAGAAGATGAGATAGAGTTGTAGATCACACATACTTAGATAAGATATTCCAAAATAATTGTATCTTAGTACAATAATTGATTTTAAAGGACAATCCTATATATTAATACGCTAATTTTTGGACTTTGTTCGGCTATCTCCTATTTAACCTGACTAGCTGGACGTCATCTCACTACAGGAGATCGTTCATTGTACTGTGTAGTTTTGCACGAATTTGTTTTTCATCGTCAAAATGGCCCTGGTGATTGTTAATTAGCAGTTTTATAACAAAAATAGCAGACAGCGGCAGCCATGACAGTGTCATGTGGAGTAGTGTGATGTCATAGGTGATGCCAAAGGCGTCACATGGGTTCAAATAGTAGGGATTACCACCACTTTGCCAATTGGGCTATGTGTATATATTAGAACCTTCAATTAAGACCACCTCTATAAAGACACCACCTCTATTATAAGATGATTTATAACAGTCGCAAGTCTTCATAAAAAGACCATTGCAAACGTTCCTAAAGAGACCACCCCAATATTAAACCACTTGACGCCAGTCCTCGGGCACTCTTAATATGGGTGTTCTACTGAAGTGTGCAGGAATATTATAGTCTATCTCATGATTGTTCTGCTAACAGGGAGGAAGTTAGTGTGTTGGACAGAGAAAGTGACTTGAGGATAAGAACAATCAAGGAAGCGATCAAGATACGAGGACAGAGACAGGTCATGAACAGGGACGAGGGGGGCTTTCAACTCTCTCATGTGTACGACCCGATTTTCAGGATCAGAAGTCGTGCAGATTGACCTGTCATGCGCAGAGAGATTTTGAAAATGTCAACAGAAGTTGTTGAAACTGTCAATCAGTTAGAATTTATTGTGTTGTGTAAAGATGAACTTAATAAATACATAAGTAAGTTTTACTTTAACATTTTAATTTTCTTTTACTGTCTTGAATCAAATAAGCTTTTTCTTAGCAATGTCGTTAAATAGTGTAGAGAAAAAGAACAGGATGTTATATTAAGTTTATAGTTAATTCTCCACGATCAAGTGGATATGTCCAACCCTGAATGCATGTGTTGTTATGTGGGAGATATCTTGCATGCATAGCAGATGCTGCATGATTATGCTGCAATGGTGATGTGGCGGGTAATGGAACAACCAAACATACATTTGTATGTAACAATAGCAACTATTCAGAATTATGTTTCAGCTCCAAGTCATCAACAATACACGTTTGAACTATAAACGAGGTGTATAATTATTGTCCTTACGTGGTACAGGTTACAGGACACTCAAATTACTAGTATTACAGTAAGAGGGAGGGGGAGGGGGAGGGCAAATCTAAAATAGTACGTGGAAGACCCCTTTTGCATAAGAATTAAAGGATCTGGAAAGATGAATGTGCGGAAATAGCACAAAATATTCTTATTTTTCCATTTTTTCTGTTTATTTCGTTAGTCGTAAGTGCCCAAATTCAGCGAGTGAGCACTTCCAAGACATCTTTGATGGCCGTAACTTTGTTTTGAAATGTTACGATTTATTATGTTTTATTGCACTGATTCCTCTAATTTTGTTAAGGTTCTGTATCCTTCTGACATGGTCAGTATGTAGTTTGTTTGTATGAGGCTTCTATAACATAATTTCAGTTTTCATCCCTTAAAGAGACAAAAATCTGGTTACATTGTGCGTTACCTTAATATATATACACAAAATTAGATGTGCAAAAATCTAGTTTTACAATATTTTTAAATCTGCAAAATATTTGCAAAATATCATTTCTGGGCCCCCTACTTTTCAGAGTTACCGGCCCTATGGGGAGGGAGCAAATTTTCATGAGCTTTGTACCCTGCATATATACAATAAGATATATTGTGTTTCCATCACCAAAAAAACTTTTGCCATGCACAGTTTTCATATATTCAGATTTGGTGCTGGCTTATGATACAGCTGAGCTAAAACGACTTCTTGGACTCGTCATAATGACCATACCCTGCTTCCCTCCTTTGCGTGCACAAATAGGGTAAGGTTTATTACCCAGTGCCGGCTGATTTTAGTCTGGGCTGGCTGGTTTCAAAAGTTCACAGCCAAATGGTAAGCTATGGGATCGTTCACAAATGACGTCACCTGATATTTGGCCTTTTGCCCCCCCCCCCCCCTGTCACCTTTCCTTATCTTTGCAGTACCCCCCCTCCTGGAAAGTTGACGTCATCTTGGCCTCAACCCCCCCCGAATAGGTTTCGCGATGACATTTTGCTCAAGTAGCATTGATTTAATTGTGCCATTGTATGAATGCATTTGAGCTATAAGGAGTTGCATTTGTGTTTAACAAGTTATTACAAAATTTGTTGTTAACAGAAAATACACAGAAAATAGTGTTATTTTATTTTTATTCCTATTTCAAATAACTACAACTTTTTAACTTTTTTTTTTCAAAAGGTGACATCACCCAAGGCCTAGACCCCCCCCCCCCTGTCACCTTTCGTCATCTTTCGCTACCCCCCCTGACGGGTGACGTCATTTGTGAACGATCCCTATGTTTTGGGAGTGCTAAGTATTACCATGATTACGGGCAGGACACTTTTTGTCAGGGCCGGCTACTATTTATAGATGCCGGCACTAAGGTCCAGGAGCATAACCTGGTTGTTGTGTGAATGACTATTATCAATACAATACATTAGATGAATTTATTTCATATTCATTTGGATGTATGCCTGTAATAGTTTAAGATTTTTAAGACTATTTTACTATTTACATATACTCTGATTATATGTGAAAAGGTAGCTTTTTCATACCTGTAGCAATATCGGCTGCTTTGATGGTGTTCAGAGCCGCTTGAGCCTCTTCTAAGGCTGGTCGCGCTGCTTCCAGCTTGGTCTCTGCTACAACTTTGTCTGCCTCAATCATATCCACAATACTCTGGGCTTTGTCTTTCACCTTTTGCACTTGGTTTTTTACTTTCTCAGCTGCTGTTGCTTTTACTGTCACCTGTACAATTTCAATGTTTACGTTTAATATAAATGCAGATATATATACCATTCTTCCAGTGACATAGTACCAAATCCTACAACCTTTTAATTAGTTTAGAGCATGTATATAATATATGTTGATTTCTGTGTACCTCTTTGAGCACCTCCTCAGCTTTGGCACTGGCCACGGCCAAATCTTTCTCCTTGACTGCCAGCTCCTTACTCAGCTCCGCCACAGCAGCACCAGCCTCAATCAGCTTCTCAAGCCCTGATAACCAAAATTCATTATATATGCATTTGGATGGACCATTTATATTACAGCATTATGTAGCTGTTAAGAGACAGTTTGCTTGCAACTTCTGTGCATATCCAAGAAAAACCATTGGAGAATATAGACATGGTGGTGGGATGAACATGTAGAAAATGCAGTAAAAGAGAAGAGGAAACTCAATAAAGCTTGGAAAGCAGAAGGTAGCATAAAGGCACACAATGCTCTGAAGCGCATTGCAAGACGTGCTATGTATTTTTTTATTTTGCCAGAAACCCTGCTCAGAATTCCTTTTGAAAGGTTTGAGCCACAAACTAACACAAGAAAGTACATTCGGGCTGACAACCCCTCAATAGCCATTTCTGTACTCAGGATGCCCAAAATTAGTATTTTAGGGGTATTTTGTAGTGGAACGGCAAACGGTCTACAAAAATACTGGATGTAAAAAGAAATCCATAAATGCAGAACTGATATACATGTATATCTGGTATAATGTAACCAATATTCTGGACTTTTAAAACCAATCACAAGTACACATATCTATGTTTGGATGCAGTTCCAGTGCTTTTACTTTATAAAAAGTAATCATTAACGAAAAATACACAAAGTGGGGAAATCTGTATTTTGAAGGTAGAATTAGTATTTGGGTATTTTGGGTCGGAAATCTGTATCAATACCCGGCACATCTGTACTACTTGGCAGCCCTGTACATTAGAAGCAACACTATAATCACTTTCCCAAACAAGCCGGTACTTGTAACCAAAATAACACCCTGTACGCATAACCAAAACTGCCATGTTCCTTGTCAATTCAAATGTTATTATAGCTCGTTATCAATCGTGATGTACTAAATATGATACTATACTGATTAACTGTGATGATGAAATTCACGTGATACATCAAAGGGTCTGTTTTGATATTTACTGAAATCCTGTATTATCTTTGTAATCACCTATTCTTTTTAAACAATGTTACAAGTAAAGGCCTGTTCTGGTTATGGCCCATCGTTTGTCATATTGTACATGTGACTGTGCAGTGTGGATGATGTAAGCTGCTCAATGTTAATATAAGTTGCACATAAAAACCCCTATTTTGGTTGTATGTACAGGTCGGTTTCCAATGGTGATTAAATTTCCTTGGAACCCAGAAAACCTCGCCTATTATATGAACCTCCTATTGATGGACCCAGCATCCAAATCACCCAGGAGATGATATCCAAGGCTATCTAAAGGATAGAAATGCATAAGGCAGCTGATCCTCAGGTGTAGTTGCAGAAATGCTAAAACCTGCTGGCAAGAGTTGTGTCTCACTTGGTTGAAGAGATAGTTCATGATGGTTGCATACTATTTGAGTAGAAAGAAAGCTTTATAGTTAGCCTCTACAAAAACAAATGTCATGCACTAGAAATGACGAAATGACAGATGTTCAAGTTGATCAATCAAGTCATGAAAGTTCTGGAGAGTGGCTGAACAATTGATTAGAAAGAGGATACAGATAAACTACATGCAGTTTGGATTCATCCCTGGAAGAGGGACAACAGATGCCCTTTATTGTTTTCCAAGTGCAAAAGAAATTCTTGGCAGCCAACAATTCCCTGTAGTGTAACAAAACAAAATTACATAATAGAATCCAAATGCAAACAAAATCGTCAAAATCCTTTAGTGTATATGAAGAGACGACTAAAACCAATATATAGATATAATGTTATTTCAGTGTTTTAGACATTAATTAATTGCATCAGACCATACGTCACTCAGTCACTCCGGCCGTGGGGATCGTTACCCCTCTACAGGTCACATCGTTTGAGCTAGGATGTTCAAATTTGGCATGTTGAATGGAAATGGTGACCACAAGAACCCTATTTCACATGGGACCAAACGGTCCATATTTGGGTCCATTTCGGACCATTATTAGGTCCATTTTACTAGTATTTAGTGCACTATCATCGTCATATCTCACGACTATATATGCAGTATATAGCCGTGATACCACCATATCCAATTCTGTGGAACTTACGTCCAGAAACCGACTAATCAGAAGGCCCACTGCCAAAATGTCCAGCCGGGAATTCAAACGCCAAACGTACGATCTTGCTATATAAGTAAGATGAAACCGAGTATTGATTTTGTCTTTGACGTAAGTCTAACCGAAAATAATTCTTCCACATAAAAGCTATAACTGGGCCCACGGGTTGATATGAACAAGGACTTTACGGCAGTGTGAGTGATCAAGCCGTGAAAACCGACGATGGTGCACTATAGCCAGAATGGAAAAATCAATATTATAAGGCAGCAACAGTAAGTCTAGCCTGGTGCTGTTAGCTGCTGTAAGATGAATATTGATTTTTTACTGTTTTCCTTCAATGAAATGTCACTGTCTATATATTGTAGGATTTGACAACGAGATTGGAGTGTCAATCGTGAAATTGAGCATGCTGACGTCTGATTTACCCTCATTTCACTTCACAATTGACACGACAATCAAATGGTCAAATACCATTCTATCATGACTAAAATCCACACTAAACGAGTGTATGATTCGTTTTCATTTCAAAATAAATCATATCATAACGTTCTCATTCCATTTTGACCATGCGACGTCAGCGGCTGTATAGAAAATATGACGGTACTAGTCTAGTTTAGACTAGTGCCGTGGTGTGGTGGTGTCGTAGCGTGCAGTAAATCACCGGAGCGTGCAGTCAATCGTATAATTGAGCACGCTGGTCGACTAATCAGAGTGGGTTATTGGCGGAGATTTTTGCACGGAATGATAGAATGGCTGATTATTGATTATATTCACTACCAAGAAGTGGGTGCATTTTTTGGAGCCGATGTGTCTAGAGTTTGCGGTTATAGTCTTATAGATTATGCATTCAAATAGTAATAAGAATGTGATTGATAATGGTCAGAGATCAATATTTGACCCAAATATTGACCGTTTGGGCCCATGTGAAATAGGGTTCTTGTGGTCACCATTTCCAACCGACATGCCAAATTTGAGCATCGTAGCTCAAACGATGCAACTTGTAGGGGGGTAACAAACCGGATGGACTGGCGGACTGCAGGCCGGACGGGCAAACAGACAGACAGGCGGACGGTCGGAAAGACGGACGGGCGGGCGCAATTAATTGTATAAAACACTGGAACAAGTATTTCTTTCAGCATGAAAAGGATCCTGGTCCATATTTTTGACCATTCCAGACCATTATTTGGTCGATTCTAAACATTGGTTTGTCCCCCTTGTGGGGACGCTTTTCATGAGTTAATGTGATCACATACATGGCTTATTGACAAAAACAATTTGAAGTATGATTTCAGATTTCGGACCCCCATGATTCAGTATTCGGCCATTCTACTTAAAAAACTCATTGAAAACACAAAT
Source organism: Streblospio benedicti (assembly GCA_019095985.1). Classification (NCBI taxonomy): domain Eukaryota; kingdom Metazoa; phylum Annelida; class Polychaeta; order Spionida; family Spionidae; genus Streblospio; species Streblospio benedicti. The sequence continues at coordinate 9,884,416 of CM032661.1, read as the reverse complement.
TTTTAGAATAAAGTCTTCCAATTCTCAGAATCAAACACAAACAACTCGGAACTCTTCACTTTGCAGATTCATCCAGAACAAAATATTTAGAAATCATATCGATATTAGTAGAATAGTAGAATGGTCATAAACTAAAACCTATGAGGGCCAAAATCTGGAAGGCATTTTTAGCTCTGCATGACACGGACTTTACAAAATCTATGTAGTTGTCGTGTTGTGGCCTTAAGGAAAAGTCGATATGAAAAATATGTTAATATCATTGTGAAGGACTATTATTTACAGATTATTATTCAATTTACTGTAGAAGTCCACGGTATTTGAATTGTAAACAATTGTATTTTTCACTACAGGGGCTGATTTCTAAGAGGGCCGATTTCTGGTTATGTTACCCTATATCTATATGTCCTTGGTGATCTTGAGAAGGCATTCAATCGTGATCCTAGACAAGTCATATGGTGGGCTCGTAAACTAGGTGTTGAAGAATGACTTGTAACAATACTTCAGTTAATGTGTGCTAGTTTGTAAGGTTGTGTTCGTGTTGGAGATGGCTACAATGAGGAATGTAGTGTTATTGTTGGGGGTCAGTTCTTAGTCCGTTGCTGTTCATCATATACTAGAAGCTCTCTTAATTGAATTATTATTTGATCGATTGTTGATGAGCTACTGATTGAAAAATTAAGTGAATGTTTCAGATTATACTGTAAAATTATTTATAACTAACTATATTATTATTTCTAACCTGACTATGTAAATACACAAACCTGTGTTCATTCGATTAGCAAGTTCTCCTATTTCATTCTTCTTGTTACTGTAAATTGTTTTATAGCCAGCCAGGAAAGAGAGGTATGATTTAGGTGTTACATGAGTTGTTCGGCGATATCTGAATAATACAAGATATACAACAATATACTGTAGAATGAATTCTATATGAGCAAAATCATATCTGTCTAAAATCAAGCTAGAATTCAAAACGTGAGGATATGAAGAGAATTTTCATGTTTCTTTAGGTTCCATGAAATAATTCTAAAATATACACACAGCCAGACTCATTTTACTAGATCTCACCTGATATAAGTATGAGAATAAATCTATTACTTTCCAATCTAAAATAGTATGAAGCACAAAATAGCTTAATACAAACAAATCAAATAGTACATTACAAGCATTACAAAATACACTCAAATGATGTTATTCTGATTCTTATATTGGTGGACTGTAGACTGGTGTTACCTTTGAAAGTACTCGACACAGCTCTCAGCCACACCATCATGCACGTTGCCCATGGTCTGGATCACTTGTTGCTTCACTGTTTCACTGCATTCTATATGGAACGCAGACAGGAAGTGGTCAGCAACAGCAACAAGAGCATCTTTAGGCCAGCGCTGGAACCAGTCCATTGTGCAACCAGAAATCAGCCCTGGGAACTTCAGTGCTCTGCTTCGGAATTTTTCTCCTACCTGCAAAATGCAGATTAACACATTGTCTAGTTTTGATAAAAGAAAGACGTCACACCATGGAAAATTTGAAACCAAATGGCTTGAATAGTCAATGTCTTCAATATTTCAGAGGTCTCCATGTTGAACACAGATGCATTCATACCATCTTAATTATTTACTTTGTTTTGTTATCTGTTTAAATGTTTGTTTTTCAAGATGACCTGAAATGTTGTGGGTGTACATTGTAGATGTACACTTTTTCATTTCAATGAATTGAGCAAAAGCCTTTTTTAGAGAATAAAATTGAACTGTCTATTATCATCACATCATTATCTATTATCATAATAAAAATTGTCATCAAACCAAATATTATATATATGCTCTCCATTCATAAATCAAAATTTTGAAATGAATCAAAGCCATAATTATGCTTTAGACTTTAGTCAAATGGATCATAAAATGCATCATAAAATTATCTGCAACTATGATGACTAACATGCCAACTACAGAGGGCCAAAAAGGGACAATAGAATATGTGGAAAGTATTTCTTTATCTTACTCTATTAGTATTGCATAAAAACATGGTCTATTAAAATGATGTGAACAGGAAGTAAATACTTGTTGATCAACAATGCACCTATGAGAAACATGTTGAGTGACGTTTAAACCTGCAATCTTTATATTATTTCAAAGATTGCTGTGACACAAATTTTCATCCAAAGGACTGTAAAATGTCCTTTCTTCCTAAACAATTGCATATTTGTGAAATACTTATGTACACATCAACACTCATGAGCTTTGAACACTGTAGTCAAGAACAGTTGTACAACATTCATGCCATGTATTGATTCGCACAATTAACAATTACCTCTGCTTTACCCTCGTATATTACATATTTTATTCTTAATCCAAATGACTGTTGTGCACAGGAAAAAAACACAAGATAAAAACAGGCTTTTATCAATTTCGTGGAAATATGCTTTCTGTATAGAACAAATGATGAAAAGCATGCATCTCCTCATTTCAAATCACATTGATATTGGACAAAAAGAAATAGAACTTTTTTTTTTTTGCTTTGTCTCACAACGTCTCACCTTCATTAAGACGTGGAATTTCTAAAACACATGGCAAACAGTGAAGAAAAATAATTAAGAAGTATATTTCAATAATTTGATACATTTTGGCATTCCACAAAAAACTGTATTAGTGGTAAAATTTCAAAATTCTGAAAGTATAAAATCACAGGCCAATAAAATTTTATTGCTTTACCTTGCCACTACTACGGCCCCCCTAATAGGAAATAATCAAAAGTATAAGAATATTATGTTTGATCAACATATAATAGGAAAGTATTAACATGTAAATAAAAAAAAGATATATATCGCATCATAATGAGAACATTATATAATGCATGAAATCAAAATATTCTTACATAAAATTTTGGAAGTAAATGTGGTTCATTTTAACAGAAATTATTGATATTAAACATAAGTTATTAAATATTCTGTATATTTGGCCTACAGCACTAGGTCTCATTGTCAATAGTGTCTTGCTTTCTTTTCTACGGCTGTATTATTACTACGGTAATATGAAACGTTTTTGTTCTAAAGTTTAATTTTGATCTCAATTTTTATTTAACGTTTTCGAGCTCCTGAAGGCTCCTTTTCAAAATAAAACACCAAAAGAAATAAAGAACAGGTAAAATTTTACAGGTAATTGATTAGTAAATATTATTATACATTATGCTTAATTCGAAACTTGACCATTATCAACCAGCCTTCAATAGAATAATATTTACTAATCAATTACCTGGTCCTTAAATATAATATTGTTAAATCTCCATGTTGTGTTGTAATGTATATCATAATCTATTATAAGGATTTGTCTTATACTGTTAAGTAGGTACTGCATGTATATTGTTTTTATTGTTAAACTTATGATCTTACACTGTAAAATTTTACCTGTTCTTCATTTCTTTTGGTGTATTATTTTGAAAAGGAGCCTTCAGGAGGTCGAAAACGTTAAATAAAAATTGAGATCAAAATTAAACTTTAGAACAAAAACGTTTCATATTAGTAATAATACAGCCGTAGAAAAGAAAGCAAGACAATATTGACAATAAATATAAGTTGAAAATTGAAAATTACGGTGAAATATACATGGAAGGAATAATCCATTGTTTGAGCCTTATGGTGTTCAATATATACACACATTTTAAGTATTTGCAAGCCAAATCATGCATTTTTAAATTATAAAGTGCACAGCAACAGATACAAACATGAACTATAAAGTACCTCATACCAGATTATTTGCAAGATGCAATCGCAGTAAATCAAATAGCTTTAGCAAGGGATCAGTCATTCTTATTTGCTTGGTACATGTACATCAACCAAATTTTTTGAAATCAGTAGATTTGGAAGTTGACCACCCTGTTCAATCCAAATCTTGAACACTACCCTTCAACATCTCTAAAATTTATAACTTGACCCTTTCAAGTTACTTGTGAACATAAAATCTTGCGTCTCCCATAATGTGGAGAAATTGAAACTATAATTAAATTAAAAGATGTTTGCATAGTTTACATTGGTTTCGCAGTGTAGTTATTGACAGCTGCCACTTCTTAATATATATACCATCGCCAGCATCGCCTGCTCGCAGTGCAAGATTTGGGTGCACAGACTACGCATGACTAAGATATCAGGTTGAAGCTTGTCCCATTGAAGGTAGACTAATTATTCAGTTTTAAGGGGATGGGTCCATGCCTCCAATTTATGCTATCTCAGAAATATTTTATACTCAGGAGGAGGATGCAAACTCGCTTTCAGCACCAGATGCAATACTGCATGGTGAAAGTTCAAGACGCTGCTTCCTATTCTGACATCCAAACATGTATCCTTAAGAACCCATGGAAAGATGTTCTCAGCCCGAGTTCATTCTGCCTTGCTTCATGGTAGTGAAACCTGGGCACCATGTGCTGCCGACCTTTAGCGGCTGCGTTGCAATGACAGATCTATATGTTGGATTTGCGGGGTTAAACCTGATGATGATACCCTTTCCGCTATGCTCCACAAAATGTTAGGGATTGTAGAGGTGTCCTCTGAACTGAGCTCTCTATCAGATGGTATGGACATGTGAAACGATGCTCCACTTGAATCAATTTTGTCATGGACATGCAGGTCCCTGGTTGTCAGGTACAGGGCATCAAATGAAGACTTGGATGGAATGTGTGAAATCTGAATTGAAGCATTGCAACCTCCTTAATACAGACGCGCTCCTTAGAGACGGGTGGAGAGCTGGTGTGAGACACTGTCATCAGGTGCCTACCCAAGAAACTGGGATTCAGTTGACATGTAAACCCTTGAATGTAGTAGCAGTAGTTCTCTATCCTAACTTTGGCTACAAATGCATTCATAGATCTCTAAATATGTCCAAGGAATGCACAACATTTGTATTTGTTTTCTATGTTAAATTTGTAACTAATTTCTATATTAAATTTGTAACTAATTATTTTTTTCTTTCAAGTCAAATACATTTTTACATAACCAATAATGTGCAAATTAATAATGTGCAAGTACTTGATGTCAAAGTTGCTTGTAACAAAATTGTATGTAAAAGGTTTCCCCTTGAAAAAATAAGTCGAAAAATCTCAGTCTCCCATCTCCCACTTTGTTTGGCTATCTCCCATTTTGACTGCCTCATCTCCCATCTCCCAATCTTTTTCAGGCCAAATTCCTATCTCTCAAAGTCTTACCGGGTATGCTGCATTTGCGGGCTCTTCCGACCTCGTAAAGATACGAGCTTCCCAGTCGGAAATCATGGTATTTTCCAGTGGGAAGCTCAGTCCTCTAAAAGAGCTTGGAGTTCACGACTGGTAAATACAACTGGGAATGCCCATTCGGGTGAATTTACTATATGGGAAGTTCGTATTTTAGAGTTGGGAAATGGGAAATAGCAAGCAAACGCACCATTATAACACCCCTCCCCCACACAAAATGGCAATGTATGTTAAATTTAATATCATTATCGTAGCAAAACCATTTCTAATCAATATACAATGGTTCTTTATTTCAATGGACATACCAGTTAATAACACTCCTTTGGGACAAATGTGACATTATAACACTCTATCTGTGACCCGTGACTCTATCCTGCATTCTGATTGGCTTAGTAAATCAATATATAATCATATTGGCCATCTGTACACTCATTAATGTATGCCAATGCTAAAGAATTGTGTGTATGTTGGATTTTCTGCAAAATTTACTTGCAAATAAAGCGTAGATGATTGAGACAAGAAAAAAAATGCTTACTCTTTACAACATGAAATAACAGAATGTTTTCAAAATTTTCTCAATAAAACTTCCATGTCCGTAATACGTACATATTTCTAAGTAAGACTGGCGTGAAATAGTACGTCTGACGTTATTTCTAAACGTATGGCATTTGTTGTACTAAGCACATATACGTAAGATGTTAATATCGCATGGCGTCCTAATATAACTAAAAAAAGATTCAAGTTCATTTGTTGTGAAATATTGACATCTTTGAGCGTTTATCGTGTTATAATGAATATATGTCATGGTTTGGAGGTCACCATGTATGAATGCATGCCCTCATGTGGTTGAATATTGCCCGAGCTAGTGAGGGCAATATTCAACCACATGAGGGCATGCATTCATACATGGTGACCTCCAAACCATGACATATTTCTTCAATTGGTACTTACTTCGGTAGATATGGCTCATGCTAATGGCAGCCATATTGGACATTGCCATGGATATGAAGAGTCAATATCATGTATGGACCTTAGTTAATATATACATGTATATTATATAATATTTAGTCTATACTACTGGATATATGTACCATGAAACAGACTTTCAGCATGGAAACAACAGACATCCTGGACAGGAGAACCTTGGTGGTTCAAACAGGGCATAAGAGAGGCAATCTATGAGAGACTTCATCAACCTTTCTTAAACAGAAAAGGGGGACTTAGAGTGGAACTCTGTTCAGCGTGGGACTCAGCCCAGGCAGAGCAGCACCCAAGTAACCCCGCCCATCTTGGGGTTACGTCATTATAGTCTATTACGTAATACGTCACAACACTGAAGAAATATGCCATATCAAAAATCTGTTTCATGGTACATATATTCAGTAGTATAGACTAAATATTATATAATATATATTTACCTATGTTTTAAAACAGTAGGAGAGGCTAACAGATTACTTAGTCTTGCCAGATCATCAGGGAACAAGTCTCTACAGTGTCCATATCTACCAAGTAAAGAGCAAATCAGATGAAGCAGTCCTTAATTAACTGTTGGCTAGCCAATGCTGGCTAGCCACTACGTAATTTTAAACAGAAGTGAAACGTTTGAATTGGCCAATCGGCCAATTCACCAGAATATTTCAAATGGAGTGAGCCTCAGAGGAGTGAGCATTCAGACGTTTTAGAAAACACTTGTAAGCACTTGTACTGTCTTGCACTTGTACTGTATCAACATGCACAATAACATATCCCTTTCTTTTCATGTGCAACATCCACTTTCTTCTTCCACCTACATATATTTTGATCCAAAGCAATACAATTTGTAGATCTTAGTTACTCACATTGTGTCATACAACAAATAAAAATTTCTAATTGTGATCACAATGCTACTGACTATCAATGTGCATTTATTGAGCAATATTGTTTATATAAAGTACAAGTAGGTTTTAGACTAAGGAAATAATAAAAAAAAACTTCATTCATCTTTCATCTCCCATTATTCAATTACTTAATTCATTACCTGCTTTTATCTAAAAATAAAGTCTAAAATCCAAATTTAACATATGTTTTTTTGATAAATTTCGAACACTATAGGTTCCTCACTTATAATAACTTGAAGATTAAATGTAAATGTAAATGTAAATGTCTGGTTTATGGTCTTCTTCCCCGAAGGATTAGATGACTACATCTACACCAGGTCATTGGCATCCTTGTCACACTATATCTTTCTCAACTCCCTGGGGAGCATACAACACATCATTTGGCTACCGTAGCGCACACACGCTAATCAACCACATTTTAATAGCGTTCACTCGCCTGACCTGTACGTATTTAACGTGTAGGTACCACGGAGCAGCGTGCAACCTGTTAGAGGTAGGTTTGCTCAACAACACTCACCACCGGACCCGACTGGGAATCGAACCCTCGACCTTCTGGTCATGAGTACGACTGCCTATCCACTCGGCCACGGACAGATTAGACATCCAGGTTAATATATACATCTATATTATATAATATTTAGCGACTTTCCTCTCCCATTCCTCACACCCTACCTCTTCCATACCTCAACATGCGAGAACTTTTATACCCTTAATATTGTTATTTCACAAACTTAGGATATGTACTCCTGTTGGATGTAGCAGTAAGACACCAATTGGCCAGTTCAGATAATTAAAAATATGCAATAATTTCATGTTTCTTATACAGTCAAGAATGGCTGTTAGGCAGCGTAATTGACTACTTTGGTTGCCACAACTAACTGATTATGCTGAAGCTTCCTTAAGAAAATGTCTGAGCGGTGTAAAGATGTAATGTGCTTTAACAAATTGTAAAATTGTAAGAACATTTCGACTGGGAAATGCCTAATAAACTTCTCTAATTAAGTGATTATTACGAAGGCCCCGCAGGGACATCGCATCACACTTCATACTTACATTTTTGCCAATAAATTTTCTGTGAACAACAAACCTAAGGGACACTTGATCCAGTTAGCCACGACCCGGTCCAGCAAAAAATAACCTTTTTAGTAATTAATTAATTAATTTCAAAAGCACATGAACCGGTTCATCAAAATGTCTTAGAATAAACATTTAACCAAAAAAAAATATCTACAAATGCATACATTACAAGGCCTACAAAAAATGATTGTTTGGTTCCGGTAACATGATTTTAAAAAATAGGTTAGTTAGGTAGGGAAAAAAATTTTTTTTTCCTATTTTTTTTCTGCGACAAAATTAGGTTAGTTAGGGACGCTTTTCTTTTTACTCAACATAGAATAGGTTAGGTCTCATTAATAGTTTTTTTTTTTTTTTTTGAAATTGAAGATTTAAATACGTTGTTATAAGGAACACTGGAGTCTAGATGTTACATAGTATCTACTATCTGGAGAAAAATATTATAAAGATGTAAATTGTTATGTTAGGATTGTTGTTATTTATCTACCTGATAAAGTGTAAATCATCTAAAACAAATACTTTATTTCAAAATACAACAATTCAAAATGAATGACAATTGAACAATGTGGTCCTCTATTTGATTCAAAACAAAATGGCACAACTATAATTGGCACAACTATTTGAGGAGTCAAATTCACAGTTGAAAACATTATAACAAAAGTACTGCTGAAAAATTGACAGTGTTTTCTCTTTATAAAAGAAGCCTTTTAAAGATGCACGCAGCCACGCTGTTTATTTATCATGGTTGTGGGTGTTAAAAACATAACGTCAACGTACCAAACATAATGAGACTAGCTGCACACCGCTGCATGCTTCAAGAAGGAAGCCTAATACATTTTCATCAATTAGGAAAAAAATTCTCATAGTCATGATTTTTACATCACTCATTTACAAAAAATAGCCCCACCACGTAAACAATTTTATTTTTCAAAAAAAAATTCTTTTAAATATTTTTTGAACAAAAAATGTTCAGAAATATTGGCACATCTTTAGGTACATAAATAGAAACAGTCAGCTACATGTCACGTACGTAAATTCTGTGGTTCTATCTTAGATTATTTATCAACGTCGCCCCAGCCTTCTTTTTTCATTTTGTGACCTTGTATTCAAACAATTGATGAAAATTTTCTAACATCCATATTTGAGATTGTGTTTTCTTCTGCCATGAACGATATAACAATATGTACAAGATTTTACCAAGTTTATGCCATAATCCAATGTTGTCAATCCATTTTCAAAGTGTTGATACAACAAAGATGTTTATTCCATTGATTGGATGATAACTGTATCTATACCACATCTCTTTATAAAATGTTAATTCAACAGAAAACTATTTATGCAATTTCTTGAAATCTCCAAATATTATGAAATTAATACGCAGTAGTACTTGCTGAAATGCTGAAATAAGGTCCGAGGTACAGTGCAACCTGTCTATGTGTGCACCCTTATATTTAGGAGACCAGTATTGTATGGACACATTTCTCTTCTCCAATTACTGCAATGCCACATTAAAACCTCTCTGTTCAGGACATCTGCCTTACATGGACAATTTTCATTTTTTACAAAGGTATTCACATGGGATAGGTTCTACTGTATTTCATTGTACTACTTAATGGCTTTAATAATCCCCCCAGACTATTTCACTTGAATAATACAGAAAAACCACAAGAGTGCAGTGAGGCATTCATAGTCTAATGCGAGGCTACCAACATTTCAATGAATCACATATTGTTTTGTTTGATTATCTGTTGGGTTTGATAATTATCATCCTCCAATTTTTGTATTGCTCTTTACATACTAAACAAAGTTAAAGATATGTGCTTGTTCCTTGAATCAACTTATCATGATACATATAGTTTTATAATAGTTTTTCATCAGTGTGATGTGATGCTTTCTAGAGCCTACCAAAAGTAGTCCGAATCTCCTTCATGAATATTCACACACATAATGAACTACTAATGAGCTGTGGATTGGCCATTTTGTAATATCTGTCATAAAAGCTAGAATCATATTTGAAATTACTATTTTTGCATTAAAAGGATATATTTCAAAATTCTAAGGCTGGGGCGATTTAAAGAAATATCTCCTCTATACAAGAGATGTGTTTCTATCTAATGACACACTATCAGTGGTTCAGTGTATGTACCTAAACATGTGGTCATTATTTCACAAAAAATGCCTTTTAAAAACATTTTTTAAAAATTTTTCACTTCTGAAAAAAATTGAAAAAAATTCTTAAATCATGTTATACCAATGATTATGAAAATCCTCCATATTAACTAAAAATTAGAAAAGTAAAAAAATGTTCTGGGCTTCCCCCTTAGTCACACAACACAGCATCAACTCTGCTGCAACTGTTTGAATGGCTGCAGGCAAGTCTAATATTGATATCTGAGTGCAAAGTCTAATATTGATCTCTCTGTGCCCTATCATTTCACCAGCTAATCCGGCCAGTGCATGATTTGTAGTAATATCGGTACTGTGGCAGACGGTAATATATAAAAAAGTTTACTGAATTACACCTGACTGTATAATAGGATCGCTAAAATTAATGTATTATTTTACTTCTGAATCCATTAGGTTCGAAGGTTTTTCAAAAAAACACAATAAAATGTTTAGGTTCGGGGAGTTAAAATGGGTTAGCTCGGGTTACCGGAACCAAACAATCATTTTTTCTACGCCCAAGCTCTAAAGTGGATTAAATTGATAGAAAATAGCCAAATATTCTGTCACTCTTTCAGTTTAGTGTGGTTGTCACGGTACAGTCGCTTTTTGTTGTCTGCAATCATTTCATTAATATTATCTTCAATTACCTGCGCTAGAGAAGTACTTACTACGAGTATCAAGTAATCAACGTCTATTTAAAATGCACAAACATATTATGCAAACATATCACAAACATATTTATATTTACAAACACGTGAACAGATTAAGAGTTAGTTTTATTAATCTTGATGAGATTGATAACCTTGAACTAGTAGATCTAGTCTTGTGATATACAAGAATGTAAGAACGTCATGAACGTGTCATGTCGCAGAGTTTCCGACGAACCGGGTCATTACACCGTACCGGGTCATGGCTAAGTAGATCACTTTACAGTTAGTTCATAATTCACACTTCACAGTTCATTGTTCACACTTAACAGTTCATAGTTCACACTTCATAGTTCTCACTACACAGTTCATATTTCACACTTCCATACTTCACAGTTCACACTTAATGCATCACACTATGCAACCTTTTTCAATACAGATTTAGGCCATATCTTCTAAGTGATGACAGCTGATTTCTAATTGCCGATTAACCATTCAATGCAAGTTATTTTATATCAGCAGAGCTATCCCAAGTATTACTATTATAATACTGTACTATACTATTTCTTTGCTACACCTTAATTTTTATGATGCTCTTATTCTGTAAAAATTGAGCTATTGAGGTTTCATATTAGAGATCAAAGAAAATCATTTTCCTCATTGTTAGGTATTTTCAAATAGAAAAGATTTCTTCTACTTGAAACCCACAAGTTATAATCATCTTAGTTATATGATGATTGGTGGATGCTGATCAAAACTACTAAGTATTACATTATATAATTGTAGAATGACATACTGGTGAGAGTGGTGTGCTTCCCCCACACTACCTGGGTGCTTGTCTCACAGCAGATGATGCTTGTCATCATTGTCAATCACGTCATATCAGACGTGTTATTTTTGTGTTATCTAACACGGAGGAAAATAATTTTCATTTATCTGCAATATGACACCTTGATTAGTCAAAAGTTCCAGTTTTACCGTATAAGAGCATCATAATAAAAGAAATTAAATTGAATGATTAACAGCCAAATAGTAATCAGCTGTCATCACTTTGAAGGTGTAACTGAAAGTGTGATCTGTGAAGTATGAAGTATGAACTGTGAAATATGAACTGTGAAGTGTGAATTGTGAAGTGTGAATTATGAACTGTGAACTATGAACTGTAAAGTGTGAACTATGAACTGTGAAGTGTCCCTTGGAGCTTTTGTTCACAGTTTATTCATTGACAAAAAGTAAGTGTAAAGTGTGAAATGTGATGTCCCCGAAGGGCTTTCGTAAATTATAGCACATTAGCCATTACGGCCTCTGGCCCATTAGACAATAAAAGTTTGAAGATTAACAATAATCAGTCTAAAACTTTATATTCTACTTTGTACTTGATTATAGACAAAACTGCATTAATCAAAACACTATTTTCCTTAAATGCTCCACATCCTTGCAGATCTATTATCGTTATGCAACATATCATTTCTACCATAAGATATTGTCTAAACTGACAGACAGTGCACCTTACCGTAGGGTCGTACATGGTTATACCACTCTAAATCAAAGAATGTAAAAATAAAATTAAGTTATATTCATTTAGCTAATCAATTTAAATTTACTCTTTGAAATGCAGTACAAAATACCAAATGTTGACTTAGACTATTGCATTTTAGAGTAATTGCAGTAGGATTAAAAATAATTTTGAAATTAAAATAACAGTGAAAATACTTGATAATTTGCCAAATAAATTTTAGCAGGTGATCATGCTCAGTCGTGACACGAACACATCTGCATGAACAAGCCACTGTCTCTACTGAAGATACAATCTTGAAACAAATATTGCACCACAAAAATGATATGACATATAAAATCAAAATACTAAAAACAGTTGCACAGTTCATGCACATATAACTGGAGAGCATGAGGAGAGCACTTACTCCAGCACTACCACCAGCTGAGCCGCCCCCAACTTGGAGGGAGCTAGACACACCCTGCTCAGGCAGTCACGGGGCACAATTTAATTACATAGAAAGGAAGCAGAAAAAATATCCAAGCATTAGTAAGAGAATAAAGTCACAGATTATTAGGACGTAAGCTACATATGCACTAACTACAAAGTATATACTTTTTGGAATACTACTACATAATACTGTATTTTGATAAGCACAAAATAAAGCAGCAATGGGTTAGTTCTTCAGAATGATCTATCTAGTAGCATTTTTTTTTTAAAAAAAGGTCTACAATAAAAATCACAAGGTGTGATAAAAGTATTATTAAATGAATATCTTTTTAACCTACAGGTGAAAAGCAGAGGACCACATGCAAGTTCTGGCGGGTTCTTGATAGAAAGTAGTCATAGAGATTCTCATTAGTCGGTGGCCGTCTCGGGAATTCTTTTTTCATAACAGGAACCAATTCTTGCTGAATTTCATCCATTTCATCACGAGCAAACAAATTTGACACCTATAAAAGAGAATATAGATATAATAGATGACACTAACCAGCATATCATAAGTAGGATCTGTAACTCGAACTTGAAAGGATTAAGTAAAATAACTTGAGCTATCCGAAGTTTCACATTATCAGAATGATTTATGATGTATAGTAACACAATGGGAAATGGTGATTTGTTAAATTAAGTTATCTATGAATTCAACATAAAAGTTCAAAGGTGGTATCAATTCTTTTTTACTGCTGATACTTCAGCTTTCATATAAATTTACTGATGTTAGAGATTGAATTAACATATTTGGTCTACATCATGGCAAAAGTCATCCTTTTTCGAATATTTTAATATAGTACATGTATTATTTCGTACGATAAAACCTCTAAAAGTTCTCATTGAAAAATGATTCTTTCTCTGTCAAAAAAGTGTTTCCATTGAACAACCACTCCTTTCATGACGTCACAGAATACGGAATCCTCGCCAACAACAGTCTATATTGGCTGGCACCACTCACTAAAAAGTCTAAGTTCATCATTAGCCTCGATCAACCAAGTTCTCATACTGGATGGCACTACAGGGTCTGGATGATTGATGCTATTTTACTACATGTCTTTTTCACGTTCAACGCCCAGTGTCAAAGGTTCACATTCAGCTCAAATCAATACGATAGTAAAATGACAGCACTTTTTTTTAATGAAATCCCAGGAATATATTCAATTATTCAATGGATTATATACTTGAAAGACATACCGTATCCTCGTGCATAAAGGCACATGTGCCTATAACCGAAAAATCGCTATTTTGGGGGTCTCCCTTGGGTCATTTTTGATCTCTGATATAGGCCCATGAACCTTAATACAATCACGGAGGGCACCCTACCTCCAACACACAATACATATTATTTACCAAAAGTAACTTTCCTTGGTGTATATGTCACAAGATACAGTATATCCACAAACACAACAAACTCGGATGGTCATACTCATAATAATCTAATACGAATGCTTGTCAGAAAATCAAAATAACCTACTTATTTTTAAAGAAAAAATGCACATGACGCTTCAGTCTTTATTATGCATGCTCAGAAATTCAAATGTCCCACGTAGACTCGTGCTGGCATGCACCCACCAAGCATAATAAGAGTGTGGCTGAACGAGGCTAATGTCCTATGTCGTGAAACCGAAACCAAAATCGACTACTGTCGTAAAAATTGTTCGCTCATCACACATCTTCCTCGAGCGATTTTAGAATTTAAAAAAATGTAAATTCAGTCTTGAAACATGCTCTTAGTCTCTGTTATTAGCCCGTGGGCCTTAATACGAACACATGGCGCATTCCCAATGTTAGGCCCGTGCGCCTTAATGCGTGATTATACAGTATATACATCAAGGATAATGTAGGCATTGTATACAGTTGGAATAACGACATGTGATATATATGGGGAGTCTTGTTGGAGCACGGACTATGAACGTTGTGCACTCGCAATTTCATCAAACCATGGGTTGGGAATATTGTCAAAACGGACTTGATGCTGTACGTATTTGTAATTATTATTGTGAAAATAAGAAAATAGACCTTTTTTTCTATGCACAGTGTACAAAATGTAAATGTGGACAAGTTCTGATGAACACCACAAGAGCTACTAAAGATTATCTTTCAAATTCTTTTTTCTTGTGTGCACTGGCTTGTTGGGAAATACCCATCTCGTATAACATCACATGGCCCCGAATATTTTTTATAATGTTATTTTATTCACAAAATACATTATCTAAATATATAAATGATGTTTGTGTAGGTCAGAAATGATCAATTGTCTATACTGATACTAAAATATACAGAGAAATATATAACCTGTCATTGTTGGAAAAACAATGTCAGGTTTGGTTCCTATTGGTATCTTAACATATTCTATATATAATCATGAACAATGGAACCCAGGATGCCATAAGTTTACATTCTTTGATCATATTACATACACACTAATACCAATAGCTGTAAGGAAAATGTAGTCCCATGAATGAACAAGAATAATTTTGCATGCATTGTAGGCCTATTGTATAGTATTGTATGGTGTTGTATTGTAGTGTATTGTATTGACAAGAGTCAATCAAACAAGACGCCTTACCCTACTTATACAAGCAAAGGGTGGCCCCATGGTCATAATAACAGTCACCATGTACGGGTATGCATTTATTGATTTGTTCAAAACATTTCTTGATTAGGCCAATGAGAATTGATAGTTTGGTTCCTGTTGGCTGAGATTGAGTAATTCAAGGGAAGGGGGGAATAATATTTTATTTTATCATAATATTTTATCATGAAACCAGGCAGGGTAGGTAGGAAAATGTTAAAATTTTATGCAAAAATTCTCATAGTCGGGAGTTGTTCCTGTAAAATTTTATGGGCCTTAAAGGAAGGGTAGGGCGAAATTTTATTTTAAAATTTTACAGAAGATCAAATGTATTTTGAAAAGAAAATTGTCTGTAACCAATTAAATATTTAAATTTCAAGTGGTGTTGGTCAATGCATGATTTTCCGCCAACAGTCACGACCTGTATTGAAACTAGATAAAGATTTGGTGAAAACTTGATGAAGATACGAATAACGACCAAAAAATCATGGTTTTCACTTGTTTGCGTTATGTTAACGACCTGATAGCTACGTGGAAGCGACGGAAAAGTCTAGAATCGCCATGCTTGGCGACAGATGCGCGATACTATAAAAGCCGGAACTGAGACTATAAGGCAATAGTTTGTAACTGTTTTGTTTCGCTTTTCATCGAGGATCGATAAAACATTTCTGATTTTTTTTTTCAGTTTTGAGGCAGAGTCGTAAGATATAACCTTTTTTTAATGACAAAAATATGCTGGGGGGGACTTAATTTTATAAATATTAAGGGTCGGGGGTGTTTTAAGAGGGGCGGGCGCCAACAGGAACCGAACTATCAATTCTGTTTGGCCTTAGTTGTTTCGTAACTAATCAATTATATTTAATCTATTAAACTTATCACTTAAAAAAGGGTATTCATTTTAAAAGGTTATTCTGAAGTTGTTGTTTTTATATATTTTTAAAACTTTCTTCATATCTGCATCTATAAAGAAATAGAATAATCAAAGGGTATGTTACACTGATATTCTGTCAGTCCATATGACTCTAGAAAGATCTGGCATCTTTCCTTAGTAAATAATGAAAAAGTGACTGGAAGGTGAGCTGTCCAGGACAAACAAGTAGTCGTCGGGAACGCCGTAAATCTCCCCTTCCCCGATCAGGCCATTTCCCTGATCAGGCCATTTTTTAAAAGTAGGCCAAAGTACTCAAATATCAAATCACATGAGGAGAGTGACAGTCATACAAAATGTCAAGTTTGGTGATGATAGGTAATAAAGTCTTCCCAGGAGACAGATAAACACAAATTCGTAATAATTTGTTTTTAAAACACATCGTAATTTCATCAAAAGTAGGCCAAAGTACACCAAAATCTAATCAGCTCTGGAGAGTGGTACATCGAAGCTAGATATGAAGTTTGGTGACCATAGGTCAAATACTTCTCCATGTAGAGTGGTAACAAGGTTTATTATGTAACGCTCGTAAGTTCAAAGGTTGGCCAAAGTACACCAATATCAAATCACGTGAGGAGAATGATATAGACATACCACATGTCAGGTTTGGTGATGATAAGTCATAAACTGTTCCCAGGAGACAGATAAACACAATTACGTAATAATTTGTTTTTAAAAACACATCGTAACTTCATCAAAAGTATGCCAAAGTACACCAAAATCTAATCAGCTCTGGAGAGTAGTACAACGAAGCTAAATATGAAGTTTGGTGACCATAGGTCAAATACTTCTCCCTGTAGAGTGTTAACAAGGTTTATTACGTAACGCTCGTAAGTTCGTCAAAAGTAGGCCAAAGTCCAAACAAAATTTTTCGAGAGGTACTTTTTTCCTCAATCAAGACATATTCAATTTGCAAATCAATAGCTCAAGTAGTCTTCGAGTTATCAGCCTGTTTATTTCGGACGCATGGACAGACAGACAGAAGCAAAGCAAGAAATCCCCCTTCGGACTTCGTCCCGGGAGATTTAAAGTCTGACATCATCTACCCCATCTGAACCAAGACCACTAGATTTCGACTGTAACTGACCCATGACCACAATGACCAATCAGGTATATTCAGGTGATAACCGGTGGTAAAACGTAGATCAATCATATGGCCATGGCCACCCCAATTGCTGCTATATATACAAAACAAAGATTATTGAGGTAAAGTTCTCACCACGCCAGAGGACAACACGTTGTTTAGATACTCGAGGAACCCTTCTTCTTTGATTTCTTGGTCAGTAAAGATGAATGTGATGCCTTTACCCTGCTGACCAGCAACACGATACAGATACTTGAGATCCTCGAGTAAATTGGACACATTGTACGACCTGTATGATGAGAATACTATGTATTTTCAAAGTATTACGTTAGTTGTATGTATGTTTTCCAATGCTTGTGGGATCAGAATGATACCATCATCCATAGCCACCAGCTGTTAAACTATCTATGGTTCACATACCTTGTGAGTGTGATCTGGAACGTCTTGTAGCCAGCAATAAATGAAGCAAGCTTTGTAAGACTCTGTTTGCCAGAGCCACCTACGCCCACTAAAAGTGCATTGCCTCTTGGCATTCGAATAATTCGAGAAATCTTCACCAAGTGGACCATTGCATCTTGGAAGAAAACTAAATCCATTCCTGCACCACGGATGGACTCATTATACTGCTGCATGAACATAGTCAATCTATCCTTAAGCTGTTGAAATGATTCAATCTGCAGAAAGAACATTTTGAAACAGTTGATATATTGACTATTGACCATTGATATTTAAATGAAGAATCAAATATTTGCTACATGTTGTAATCATAAAATAAGCAACATCTTGAATGCATGTCTTGTTGACAAAAATCACCAATGTTGGCAGCAGTCATATAACTAATCTATCAAGATCACTACTGGAAACAAAAAAACCAGTGCTACTTATGCTTGATTATTAAATATTATGTAACAGTGGAATCATGCAATATACATCATGTAAACTGATTCTTCCCCACTAGTATTGGATATAGGGTAAACGTAACCAGTTTTCATCCCTTTAAGGGCTGAAAACTGAAATTAGGTCATAGAAATCAAATGCAAAGAAACTGGTTAAAATTCTCTTGTATGTATCAACCTGACACCAAGACAAATTGTATGAAAAATGTTATTTTAATAAAAAAAACATACTTATTGACAAAAATTGTATGATCCATGATTTCAGATTTTGGCCCCCCATCTTTCAGTAATCTACATCTTATTATTATATTCTGACCCTGTAATTATGGTGTAAATCCTCATAACGTAATCTAAATTGATACAAAGCACAAGTACACAATGTTTTTAATACAAAATATTTAAAATCATATCATAACATTCTCATACCTATCGAACGTCAACACATGGCGTCAATTCTTTATTCAGATGCACAGGCCTCTATTTTGTGGAAGCTGAGAGAGGGTATGTGTGACATTGGGTCGGGTTGTTAACCACATATAAAAGCGTAATACTCATACTTAGTATACTAATGATATCATATCTTGAATGAACTACCCCTGTACACCTAATCGCAAACCTACAACCACTATCCACCCATAGAGGTTAAACTAAACTACGCTACTACTCACTAAATTCAACAAATACTGATGTTGCGGCTTCCATCACGCAGCCTTTGACCGAAGTGACGTGGTAAAGTTACATTGGCGCAAATTTAATTTCCGCCAGGTGGAGTTCCATGCAGAGAGCAGATGGAGGAGGTTCGGGGAAATGTTCTTGGCCTGGTTGAGGTTGAGCTTCGGATGGTGCTGGTGGATCTTGACGTTACCACGTAACTTCGGTCAAAGGCTCCGTGATGGAAGCCACAACGTCAGTGTTTGTTGAATTTAGTGAGTAGTAGCGTAGTGTAGTGTAACCTCTATGGATAGTCCTACTACTAATAATACGATTATTTAATTATCAAGACACGGAAGACTTTACAGAAAAGAGCGTTATTTTTTTATGGTGCCACGCCCACTTACACATGAGACACTATTACGTGAATATGACTCACATACTAGTCCCTTTTGCTTGACCGCGAATCGACGTAAACATGGCCTCTCTTCCATTGCATAAGGAGTTAAAATTCCCTCCCATGCACAGTTAAGACTAACTTTTTAAAACAGCAACATTATATCTGCATGTTTCTTCGGACGTGTTCTAAATCTAGAATATCCAGGGTCCCCCAACTGTCCTAGATACGCCAAACCCACAAAAAATATGACCACAGAAAATAGTCACTCTTGTTTACAAAATCGTGGACAGCCATGAATGCGCGACGTCTTTTTAACGTTGTGCGTTCTACATTAAACGTCATCCGCAAAACGTAGCCCGTCTATTGCCTAACGTATATCCTAAATGAAACAATATCACATTTTTCTTAGCCATCGTGCGTTTCACGGCTTTCCAATTCACACAGCCTTCAAAGTCCATGCTCATGGTATATTATTTTCAATAAGTATGAAGCCCGTATAGAAAAAGATGTTTAACGTTTTCGTTTGATCTTGGAACACCCACAGGGTTAGAAATGACACACAGATAATGTATAGTTCTATAATTATACTATCCACCCAACCCGGAAAACACAGACTCATAGTGAAAACAAATTTTTTCAAGAAGTGTCACAAATTCTTACTATCGATCCAAAACAAGCAGAAAGCTTTGGAAGTTCATCCAGGGAAAAATATGTTGAAATTATAAGGATTTTTTTTACATTTTAGTAGGACCTATAATTAAGAACCTACAGGACCGAAAACTGGAACGGACATTTAGTACATAGACACGAATCTCACAGATTCTGTCTGATTTCATTGTATGGCATCTAGGAGGAGTTTATGTGAGGATATGTTATGATGTATGTGAAGAGCTGTTGTTAGCAAATTATATTGGAACTTATTCTACATTTCTATGGTCTTTTGATGTAAAAAAAGTATAGCTTTCAATACAGGGTCCTAATTCTGAGACGGCCGAAAACTGGTTATGTTACCCTACTTTTATATTTTTTTGTCATGATAATGAGATATAAACATGTTATTGTAAAACCTACTCACTGGCTCATATATTTTTGGCATATCAAAGTCAGCATCTTCTGTTTCTTCTCCTGTTGCTTCAGGTGCATCCCTTCAAGTGTATAAATATATATTATTAAGATATATAACATTTAAGTTATCTGCAATAGTTGGTAAAATACATATGCCAAACAGATAATTTACAGAAATATTATTTCTGTTTTATTAATTGCATGAAATTGTATTTAAATATTCAACCAAACACAGAACATTGCATTACATGCACAAACTCTAAAATAAGTATTTATATATATGTAATATAAATTGATACTAATCTTCACACTAAAAATATCAAAATAATGCCATATCTGTATGCCATATATGCGTATTCATTCATAATGCACTATGAATTCATGCCAACAATAAGATATACATATTTATTCTCAATTCGTGTGTGCAAATATCAATATTGCAAAACTGCCAATATTAAGTAACAAATAAACCCATCAACTTTGATTTTGAGTATACATTTTTTAAAGGTAAAATTTGATAAAGATGGTCTAATCATTCAGTACCTCATAGGCACACTTTTAAGAGATTGATTTTTGCCAACCACAGAAGACCATCAAAGCTATCTCACCCTTGAAACCTCACCAGGATATTCAGAAAACATTGACTTAAGAGCCTTGAGTCCTTGGATGGTCTTCTGCATATTTCAGAAGTTAAAGGGTTAATATCATTTTTATCCAGAACAAACACTTTGACATAAGGGTGTGTGTTTCATGCAGCAGGTGGCAGCAGCATGCAATACCTTACCCTCTCCTGCGGCGCCGCTGAGGCGGTCTTGGTAAACATAATTCAAATAACCGAATCAAGTCAGGCGATAACATTAACAGTAAGTAAAAACAAACTGCATTAAGTGATTGATTTATTTTCATTAGAACATATTGTGAAAGATAGAGCATCAATCGCACTGTTCAACCATACACACAGTCCATGAGTTATACGTATGACGTGAACTCCCCGTTGTAGAGGTCACTAAATTTCACGATATATTTAAAATTCATGGTTTACACTGTATGTCATGGTGCTCTATACGTTTATATTGTAGTTAGAAAAAAACATTGCATAAATATGTACAAAGATCTACATGTAGAATGTGATAATATTATTATAATTAACCATTCATGCATATTGATGCATATATAGTATATACATAACCAACTATAGTACAAGTGATCAGGCACCAACACACTTGACCCATCTAAACTACACGTTTCTATTCACATAAATTTTAAATATTGGAATTTTCAGAATTCTAAATAGCTTGCAAATTGTGCATATCGCTATCAAAAATACTATCATTGTTTGTTACCTCATGAAACTTTGGAAATATGGAGTTGGTGTGACATATTGAATATATGTGGCCTGGTCAGGATCATCTTCAAATTTTTCTGTGATGCAGCGAATGATACATTTGTCAAACCATGCAACGTCCTCGTGATTGACAAACCTGTTGGTTCAGATATATGACCATGCTCTGTTTAGATTATATATGGAGGAAATTACACTTACACAGCATATTGAAAAACAACATATCACGATTAATGAACAGCAAACAAACACTACACAGCTAGAGTTGTAAGTGTAATTTAGTCAAACAACTACAAATAAATAAAAGGTGAGTAAAGAGTGCAATGCCTGATTAGGTATTTGGGGGACAATTTGTGTACAGTTATTAACGCTAAACGCGCAAATGATTATAGCATATAGAAATGATTTTAATTTCACGTCATAAGCTTACTACTTATATAAAATTTTGTTGTTTAGATGATACAGCTTACAAAAAGAAACTTTTCCCCCTTAATTATAATTTCTAAGTTTCCCAATGACACAAAAGGTCTCTTTTACAAGTCTCACCCATAAAACCCTGACCACGCACTGCTAGTTTACCAAACTTGAAGATGCTGTGCATACATTTAAAATAGAGGTAATAGGAAGAATGTCAAACAAAATGAAACAACTAAACTGCTATGTCATCTAAAATGGGGAAAGTACACTGAAAATGACAAAACTATGTTAATCATCTGGTGTAAAACAGTGCAAACAAGAAGGCAAGGTTGAGTTTAGGACATCAGACAGGTCAAGCTAACTCCTCCTTGTACCTTAAGAAGTCAACGAAATAGCTGACTGGTTCAACCATTGCTCCAATCTCTTCCCCAAACTCTTCATTGATGACACGAGACATTGTTTTAGTAAACCAACCAAAGTCATCAAATGTTGTGAATCTGGAAAATTGTTTTTCGCATACAAACTGTGCCTAAAACATACATAGCATGTTCATTCATTCAATCGTCCATTTTCTAGATCTAGAAATCAGTCATATGGTCGACTCATATTGGTTGTACCCCACTGAATCTGCCAGTGTGTAGTAAGTACAGTGTAGATCCAAATAAAATAAAACTGAGATGGATTATGCTCTTCATTTGCATGAATTCATGTTACAATTTCACAACTGTCTGGAAATATATCCTCATTTTAAATACATATAAACTGATAAATTACAAGTGTGCATTTACAGAAATATGGTGCTGTGGAAATAATGTTGATGATACATTATGATTGCATAACTTATATTATTTTCATTAAAAAACAATAATTAAATATACATATATTTACTTTGCTTTGGTTCAACAACCATAACTATTCTTAAACCAAAAGAAGTTCTACATAAAGTATAAAGCTGGAAAATATTTATGCCAGCATAGTGAAATATGCATTGCCAATTTTCAAGCAACAAACCCAAGGTGAATCTTGAATTAAAGTACTGATGGTAGATTTAAAACCAATGACTAAGATGTAACTAATTTCTGAAGAAAAGATCAGTGGTGAAGTCATTCTTAGAAAACTGGAAATACAGAATGCATGTTCGGTTCATCTTGGGTTTAATTATTCATGATTTAGAAAATACTTATTGGAATGAGTAACTGAAGCGTCAGTGAGAGTATCGATGTTGTCGCAAAATCTTACGAAAGAAGCCTAGTACATTTTCATCACACAAAGAAAACTCTCATAATCATGATTTTTACACCATGCACCTTTGAAAAACAGTCTCATCACTTAGCAAGAGGACCATGAGGGTTCTATATCGCTCACCTGTCATACTATTTCATCTACTTGTATGTTATACAAATGTATGTTATACACATGCAGTAAGTTTGTCATATGATTTACCATTAATTAAAAAGTAACATGCAATCATAAATAAAATGTACATTGTATGTCCAATGAAGAGGTGACTGTTGATACCCTAGTAGTGAACTTAATTAACCTGTAGTTTTGTAGTGAAAAGTAATATATGAGGGAAAACATATGTAATCAATTGAAATATTCAATGATTTCTATGTTCGATTCCCACTCATGGGCATGATTCAAGATAAGAATGATGATCAGACATGCAAGCATAAAACTTGTGTGTATCATTGGTGCAAATCAAATGAAAACTATGCAACTATTCATAAAAAATCATCTGTTAATGGACCCCTGGGCCAGGGTCTATTACCCAAACCAGGGGCATGATTCAAGGATGGAATGATGATCATATAGGCATACATGTTGTGTTTGTGAAAATCCAATGAAAACTTCATGCAAAATTTTGTTGTAGATCACCTAGAGAGGGGTCAATTTCCCCACAGGAGCATGATTCTCAATTTTCCACCCAAGGGCATGTGATGATTGAAATATGGAATGTTGATCATATTGGAACACTTGTAAGTTTTGTGAAAATTAAATGTAAATGTAAATGTGTTTATTTATAGAACACATTATATGGTTTCTGTGCAAGCATACTTGTTTGGCCACTGAGCCTAATCTTTAAAAGTTAAGGCTTAAAGGTCTTCCAACACTGCTGTGATTTAAAGAAATATTTCATTTATAAAAGGGATGTGTATCTCTCTACTGAAAAACTTCCATTGTTTCAATGTATGTACCTAAAGATGACCACTATTTTGAACATTTAAGTCACAAAAATGCCTTTTAAAATACATTTCTGAAAAACATTGAAACAAATACCTAAATCATGTTATACTAATGGTTATGAAAATTATCCACATGAGCTAAAAATTGGAAAAGTTAAAACATCTGTAGGTTTCCCCCTAAAGGAGCCTGTCTCTGTTGTCACATGATTTCAGTCACCGTCATGGTGGTCATTGTGACTGACTGAGTATTTTCATTTGACCCGATGAAGATGTTGCAACATCAAAGGTCTCACTGATACTAGTTCCAACAAATATCTAATAATTCTTCTTAATCTTGAAACACTCTTGATCAGCCCCTTAAATACAGTTATCAAAATGTTTCCAGATTAGTAAAGACTAAATTGTTGTCTAACTCACTTTATCTGTACAGAAATATTTGCTGATCAAGTTGCTTTATTTTACCACATTTTGTGAATATATAATTCAAAATATAACGTATAATATTATAACATACAATATAATATATAATAATAATTATGAATATATTTTCAAATTTAACATGATATCTAAATTATGAAGACTATCCAGAATAAATGGAAGCTTGTACCTGTCAGCTATAACTCGGCAGCACTCATGTTTCCAAAGCTCCATGAGCACTTTGGTCTTACAAACCACTTCTGAGATGGTATTAATCATGCCCTGCCATATACGACTCAAGTCACGCAAGTTGAAGATGTAATGGAATTTGGCTGGAGTTGGCAGCATTTTGATCTATTGCATGAAAAAGTTATAAAATACATAACAGTTGTTTCACATTTGTTTCTGCAACTAAGAGAAGTTTTCAAATGCTAATAACATGGTTAATAAACAAGAATTTCAAGATACCAATAGGAACCAGCAAACTCATATTTTGGCGAGGCTTTCGTTCTTGTCACAAGAACTTCTTCAGGCCGAATGACGATCCTTAGATTGTAACGTGACCGCCACAGTGGCAGCGATCACATGACAGCCATGATAGGAAGACAGAGAGGGCAGGTCATAGCTGGTATCGCAGTTCATTTCAGGGCGCCGTATGCAGATATCCACAGCTTGCCTGATCTTTCTACATATCCCTAGTTCCTCACGTGCCACAATCTTAAAGTCTTTAGGGCTGATGGTATGGCCCTTGTCTCGAATGTCCTCTTCTAACGGCGGTGGGCACTCTCTTAGTGTTCAGGTGTTCTTTAATACGAGTGTTCAATGTTCGTCCGGTCTCACCAACATAGGTGTCCCTACACTGGGGACAATGTACCTCATAAATGATCCCGCATTTCGAGTCATGCGGTGACTTATCCTTCGGAGTAGGCAGCATAGATTTGACAGTGCTAAACGGTTTGTGATAGGTGCTGACTCCATGTTCACAAAAAACATAAGTTAGTTGTTCAGAGAGCCCTCTCACATAAGGGATGCAGACTGTTTTTTTTGCACTGAACTCTGTCTTTGCATCTTTGGACGACTCTTTGGCTTTTGATTTTGGTAATTTAAACACCCATAGTTTATACCCATTGTCTTTCAACACTACTTTAATGTGCTCACACTCCCTGGCCTGGTCTTCAGGCGTGGTCACTAAATTGTGGGTGCGATTTAGGAGAGTCCAGACTACTGATCTTTTATGTTCCACATGGTGGTTTGATTGGAAATTGAGATATTGATCAGTGTGGGTAGATTTCCGATAGATTTCAACTGAAGTGGTGGCATCGTCACTGATCTTAACACACATGTCAAGAAACGGTATGTTGAAATCCACCTTTGGTTCATAGGTGAATTTAATGTTTGGATCAATGCTATCGATGTGATTCGTGAAACCTTCTATGAAATATTCATGGATGAGCACAAATAGTGTCATCTACGTA
Organism: Streblospio benedicti; assembly: GCA_019095985.1. Lineage (NCBI taxonomy): Eukaryota > Metazoa > Annelida > Polychaeta > Spionida > Spionidae > Streblospio > Streblospio benedicti. The sequence goes on along the minus strand of CM032661.1, from coordinate 9,858,018 downwards.
TCTGTACCACATGTGCAGGGGTTTGGGTGCTGTAGCCAGTGCTCTACTTTCAAAGTCCTTCATATACAAATTGGCGACTATCGGAGAGACCAGAGACCCATGGCTACCCCATGTGTCTGTAGAATTCCCCTTTGATACAAAATATGTCGTGTTAAGACAGAAAAACTCTAAGAGTGAAAAGATCTGAGCTGGATTCAGAACAGTTCTTTTTTTTTGGTAGGGTAGTGTCAGCTTCTAATTTGCGTTTTATACACTCTATAGCCTTGTCCATCTGTATGCTGATGAATGACGCGGACACATCATATGATATCAATTTCTGTCCCGAAGGGACTTAAAGGTCTTTAATTTTGTTAACAAAGTCCATACTGTTGTTGATATGATGGTGCGATTGTTTGACTAACGGTGAAAGTATATCTGCAACTAGCCTTGCTATGTAACACTCCCTATGCTGGAAACTATGGGTCTTAAAGGGTGGTCTTTCTTATGAATCTTGGGTAAACCATATATTTAGGCACCTCCGAAGCCCTAGGATGGATCCTTCTTTTCAAAGTCTCTGAAATAGAACCATCCCTGTTCCAACCCCTTAACAACTTAACCAATCGGTCCTGATATTTGAAGGTGCTTCTGTCATGTGATCGCCAGCATGGCCGTCACGTGACAATCTAAGGATTGTCATTTAGCCTGAAGAAGTTCTTGTGACAAGAACAAAAGCCTCACTGAAATGTGAGTTTGCTGGTGCCTATCGATATCTTGAAATTCTTGTTTATATCATGAATGAAGGAACCCAGGATGATAGAATTTTAAATTCTGTGAACATGGTTAATGTTTTTTGTTTTTTTTAATTCATAATATTCTAAGCTAGAAACAATGTACCTTATAATTTTCAACAAAGCATGTTTCAGATAAGAATGTAAAGCCATAACAGAGTAAATTGTGTGGTATGGTGAGGTTAGAGCATTGGCCAGTTACCTTGGTGAGCTGCCAAAGTCTCCTAGTGACAGGGATCAGTTTCTTCACCATGTTTCGCACCTCCTCTGGAAAGCCACGCTCCGTGCAATAGTGACCCTCACCAATCTTGCGGAAAATCTTGTCAATGGACTGATTTGATGGGAGTGTGCAGTTGAAGATGTTGAACTGGCGTTTGAGGCGCTGGGGGATGTCATTGCGGCCGCCTCCTGGCTGAATCATCGCCGCCAAGAACTACAACAGCAGCAGACGTATAGAGGCCGCCAAATAGGAAATACACGTAGATATGGTGATCAAAAGAAACACACCTGCATGTCAACGATGTGTGTGAAATCTCCAGGCTTTTCAAGGTTGTAAAATCCTTTGTTTTCCATCAGTTGTCTTACAATTTCATTGGCTACCTGGTCTCCCCACTCATTGATAATAGGCATATTGATATCATCAATGAAAACAGACATTTTCTTCCCTGCTGGTGGACCATAGGTGCTGCCCATGCGCTTGTCCACATAGCTTTCAATGGTACGCTAAATAAAGAAGAATACACTATACACGTGTAGTAAGTTACTAACAACCACAATTTTTTTAGTGACAATATCTACTTTGGCCACATTATTACCTGGAACATTAATGGTGTTGTAGCACTGGAGAAGTTGAGTGACTTGCTCATGTGGACCTCTGGGTTATATTTACCCATGTAACCATTGATCATCACGGTCTTGGCAGTACCTTGTTCACCAATCAATAGCACAGCCTTGTCTTGTTTACTAATTGTGTTGATGAGAAACGTGGTTCTCACATTGTCCACATTAGGCACCAGAATGGAGGCATACTCAGGTGTGTGATCAGCAGGGTAATCATAGTGGTCCACACGAGTCTCCCAATGTTGCCACATTCCTTGTAAATATAGAAATTAACATAAACATATGATGACGCAAAGATAAAGCAGTGATTGAACAAGTTGATTGAAATAACCATGTATGTATCATCATTACCTTTTTCATCTACATAGTAGTCAAACATGGTAGAATCCTCATACTGTGACGTATCTGGAAGGTCCAAGGAAATGTCCTCTCCTTTCCTCATGTATTCTTCAAGTTTTGTACGATCATCCCATTCAAGGAAAGCTCCAATAGCCCACATTAATGTGAAGATGTAAAGATGCTCATAGTGTTTCGCACTGACACCACCACCATCTTTATCTTCTTTAGATGGAATCAGGCCTTCTAACAAGTCACAACACTACAACAAAAAACCGTCATGTACTGAATACAATTAGGCTTGTCTGAATGGCTGAGATCACTTCCAAAATGGGTACACTAGTGATACTCGAAGTGATACATTGTTTACCCATTGAAAATCGTCCATTGTGCCCCTCATTTATTCAAAGTAAAAAAAGCATGTTTGTTGCATATTTCTAATGTATATATCTATGTAAGTAATAATTATATGAGCTCAAGATGTACCTGTCTGATGACAAAAGCTTCAAGCATCTCCATTTTGAAAACAAGATTCTGGATGGAAAAGCGGTATATTTCTGGGAAGGAGTTCTCAAATAGTGCCATGATAATGCTGCCTTCAGCTGGAGGCCGGTGGTTCAACCAACCCTGCAACATGACACAAACAATGAATATAGCTTCCGTGGCCGAGTGGTTAGGGAGTTGGACTCGTGACCAGAAGGTCGTGGGTCTGGTGGTGGGTGTTGAGCAAACTTACCCCTAGCAGGTTGCACACTGATCCGTGGCACTTTGAGTGAGTGAGTGAGTGATCATGTGAGTGATTAGCATTGTGCGCTGAATGTGCTGCTGATGCAAGTATGTGAGAAATGATCAATTGAAGATCAATAAGTGGGCCAATGACCTGGTGTAAATTGTAAAGTTGTGAGATCAAAACTTGGATCAAGACTATAAACCAGGCATTTACATTTACATTTATATAGCCGCCTACTGCCATTCCAAATGGAAATGGAAACTATCCATTTTCTCACTTGACTTTCCATCCACATTAGTTCATTGGCATCCTTGTCAAACTACATTGATGTAAACTTCAGTGGTTATTGCTTATCACACATATTAGGTATTATATAAATGTTTGTACCTCTAATGCATGTTATTATGTAGAAACTCAACGCATGTTGCCCGGGTTCCTATAAGAAGGCTCAGAACAACCTGAGGATGCCGGCCAGCTACGTGGCCACAACGTCGAGTTTTAACATAACACCATACATTAGAGGTACAAAAATATATTTGATATGAACATATCTATTACACTCGATTTTCACACATATTAGGGTTCACTTGCCAAATGTGTACGCATTTACAGAGCATTGGGCAACGGATTTACAAGCTTACAGATTACGTCAATTACAATTTTTAGTTTTTTTATCATTGATGGACACATATGCATTCTTTAAATGACTAAGATTGATCATTATCCTGTGGGAGTAGGCATGTTTCCTACACTAGTGAATTGCATTTTTAATCAATCCAACTTACCTGAAGAATGGGGTTCCAGTCTAAACCAGAGCTGCTCATGTACACCATGCCATTTCTGGATACTGTAGCAGGTGATGCATTGTCAATATTGTGGGGTTCAAAGATGATCTTGCAGTTTGGCGCCATGGGAATACGATCACCATTAGCTAGTGTCAAAGTTTTGTTGTCATCCAAAACAGAATTCAAATTCTCGATCCAGATGGCATCCACAGGCCCATCCAAAACCAACCACACATGTTCTCCTATAGAATGGATTTTTAATTACCAAATGTTAGAAGATGTTGTATTCCTGCAAGCTAGTGTAAACAAATTATGTATTTTTCTTATACACAGTATAAGTCAGTTAGTTTTACTTTATTCAGGAATTAACGTTCCTAGGATATCACATGAAAGCATACTTTGCTTTTTTACAATATGACCTGTTTGTTGGGCAGGTTGGGTAACCAACTGAGCCTCGACGGTGTGGCGGGATCACACTACCTATTGTTTTCAAGCTAGGTGAGTTCTTTTGCGTGCAGAGGGGTGTCTCCCCTCAACATGGGACACGTCTTTTAACAAGGCTTCTGAACGTCGGGCTTGGTTTCGCCACCATCTAGTATTACATTCTACAGAGGTGCTACACTGTGTGGAGATTGGCAATGTGTTAATTGTACAATCTAACCATTGTACAAACGAGGACCACATTAGAAAAATAAAGTCAGTGCCAAGACCTATGATATTTATGGGCAAAGCCATCAGTCTTAAGTTAGCTATAAGTTAAGTTAGTGCGAGCCAAAAATGCATTATAAACGTGTAAATCAAAATAAAATTTAGGTATTGTTATGAATGAAATTAATGAAATTAAGTGACTTGGAATAAAAAGGGGGTGAATTCGCACCCAGTGCACAACCCCCCCACCCCCCCCACACACACACCCTCTGCCTTGCAACCTCTTGGCCTACATGTAGTAGCAAGCAAAATAGCTTATACAGATAGACTTGATACATGGACACTAAGTTGTATTAGTGAGAGTAGAAATGATAACTTAAACAATTTAATGGCCTAAATTGTCTACTACCCCAAGATTACTACTGCTTTTATACAATCACCTTTCAAATCTTTGGGAAAGTAAAAAATGACGACACTGTCACACCTTTCTTATCTCCCTACTGCACATGCGCGCACTCATACAAAACCACAGTATGCGCCTGCTTTCCTCAATTCCCGTTACAAACTTCAAAGAAAAACATATGGTCGTTGATTCTTCATGATATTCTAAGATTTTGTGCTTAGGATATTGATAACCTTTTGCAGATTACTAATTTTTATGGGAAGTCATTCTGTTTGACAGAAACCTTGTTTATTTTTTATATGATTGTGGTGTAATGGCTCACTGGACTTGTAAAAATATTACCATAATTTATGCCCGTATTTGAGTTCTATTGAGGTTGATGGAATGCAAATCTTAGGGCTTTTTGGGAAGTGTCAAACACACGAAATGGCTTGTAATTGCCAGTAAGAAGTTCAGGATACTTTTCCACCTCTCAGGGATGACTGCAGTTCGAGAGAAGAGAGTTTTTGAGCCAATTAGCCTTCGTTTTTGGTGTAAGTCTTGAGTGGGGTGTCTTTAACAATCAGTAGCAAAGCCACCAGCAGTTGCAAAAGACCTTATATCTAATAGTTTTTATTTCTATTATTACATAAACCACTCGTGTCAACAAGCAAGTACAATTGTGACGGCCTCTAGCTCTAATAGATATAAGGTCTTTTACAGAACCCTATGAATTCCACTGATATTAAATATGCAGCCTCAAACATCCTGCCCTGTTATAGCCTTTGAAACCAGAGTAATAACTAGCAACAGCTGCAGAAGCAGCAGAATATGTATGCATGGGTGATCAGGTAAGGGTCAGCCAAGATATTAAGTATGTAATCCTGATGTGTTTCTCAGTTACTTGTACATGTATGACTTAGTTTCTTTTTACTAAAATGCATACATCTCCAAATAATAGTCCCCAAAAAGTTAACTACAGTACACCAATAAAAACAAATAAGGATGTCAGACTTCAACCTCCTACCTACTATAAGTGCTTAAGAAAAAGAAAACTTAAAATCATGTGATAAAGTAAAACTATTTGAAAATGTTTATATCCAATCTTTTGCAAGCTATGTCCAATTGCTTCATTATCCATGATCAGATAACAATACAGTATCAAATAAACAAAATATTACAAAACAGAACTTCATAAAACATTCCCCAATATAAATAAACAGTACCACATGCTAAAACTTCCCGTTACTAACTGGGGCAGGCTTATTTGTGAATTAATGAACCAGAACCACATTACAAATAAACAGTACCAGGTGCTTAAACGGGAAAATACTCAACTACAGCTGGACTGCTGTTTCTAAAATTAAAGCCATGTGATTTTAGTAAATGACGTCACTTTAGCAAAACTCTTTGCAAAATTGACGTCATACAGAGGCTTTTAGAATAGGCCTTCATGTCAGATCATTTAAAGGCCTTGAGATAGGCTAGCAGCAGTAATACTCTGATACTTGTGACTTGAGTGTGCGGTTTTCAATCATGTTAGACTATTTGTGGCATTTGTGTAAAGAATATTCAATTGATATGTCCACTAATTAAGGTTTGCTTTTTAAAAGGTCATTCATATTTGATTAATATATCCACTAATTAATGTTTGCTTTCAGAAAGGTCATTTAAAAAGGAGTGATAAGCCTTAGGAGAACAATTGATGAGAAAAATGAAGCTAAACCACTTATAATTTATTAGCCACATAAACATAGAATGTTATTAAGCAGTTAAAAGCCGCGTCCCACTACTACTGACGCACTGGGAACTTACTGGGAGCTTACGCCCAGCTGATGAAAATCGGTCGGATAGCCAGATTTTTTCATCTGCGCTAAGCATCTGCCGACTACATTGACCATACGCCAACTTTCCGCTCTACGTGCGTGTGACGCTCGTGTGACGCTCGCTGCCCATACGCCGGCAAAAAATTTCTAGGAAGATTATCGATCGGTCCATTCATTTACACTGCCAATAGTTTGGGCTGCTCAAAACATCAAAAGTGTAAATGCCAAACGTCAGCATACAAAAATCAATAATCCATTGATTTTTATACGTCGACCATACACCAAACATATGTCAAACATACGCCAAACATGCGCAGAACATGCGCCGCGAATTGGGAGCAGATGCTCGGCAGATGAAAACGTTGGCGTGGGCTTGGCGCACCTTGAGCGTACAATGGCGTACATTCAGCAGGCATTCAACGTATTGGAGACGTATGTTTCAGCGATAGCAGACACTGAACGCAAGGTCAGCGTAATCCCGACGCACGTCACACCCAGATTTTTTTCTTGTGCGTCAGTTTTGCGTTGGGGTTATGCTGACCTTGCTTTCACTGTCTGCTTTTCTTACGTCAGGTTTGCGCCAGCTGGGAGTTGACTATGCGCTAGGGGGGAGAAATCATTTAATGCCAAAAGGGGTTATCTATCAGCAGATGCTCTACGTATAAATTTTTTTGCTTGGAAATTCATAGAATTTGTGCGTCGACCGTACGGCGAAACTAGTGGGACGCGGCTTTAACAAAAAGGCCCTGTTTTACGCACTGTGCATAGCCAGATTTATAATATGTGAAGTTGAATGGTATTTCTGCCTATGCTTTATTTAAAATGAAAAAATATTCTTAATTTAAGATCAATAATTTGGGAAAAATGTTGATAAAATGTATTTACATATTTCCCACTTTCGTTACACTTGGTATCGTTTGAGCACGTGTTTATAATTTTAGTCTGGACAGTTGTGTTTGCACATTCTACAATCTTAATACTGACCATCTACATGTATATATAAACATTGCAAGTATGTGAGAAATGATCAATTGAAGATCAATAAGTGGGCTAATGACCTGGTGTAAATTGTAAAGTCGTGAGATCAAAACTTGGATCAAGACTATAAATCAGACATTTACATTTACATTTACATTTATTCCAGTATAATACTACTAGTTTTCTACTTCTACCTGTTGATTGTATGTGTACTAAGGAAAAGTACAATTTTGACTGGGCAAGTATGACTTTTCAGTTACTTGCCCAGCGGCAAGTACCAATTTAGGCTTAATCTGTGACACTGATTCTACTGGGCATGTCTTGAATAATGTTACTGAGTCCATATCCAGATCTTTTCTATGCAAGGAGCCCTGTACCCACATACTGAAATTTATTGAAATAATAACAAGAAAATCACTTAAGTAAAGTAACATCTTCAACAACATAGGGTGTATGGAAAGTGATCAAAAGTACTATTGTATTTTCATGCTTTTTATGTAGTAATGCTCTCCGCAACCTTGTGGGAAACTCTCTTCCCAAGAAAACCTCTGGACCATTTCCAACGCATAAGCTCAAAGCCAGCCGTTGAAATGAACCCTAACTGAGTGAGGCAATTGATATCTTATGAAGCACTTCTACGACAGCTCCAACCTGTCCAACAGAATTATATTTGTACTAGCTGTCTACCCGGCGCTTCTCGGGTTGAAACAGGAGAGATCTGGAACACATTAAATAATCCTCCCTCCCCATCCTTTCCCTCACACGAGCTCCCGTCAGAATAGAGGTCTGTGACGGATAGAATACACCTCCAGTCCTCGATCACCTTCCTTCCATGGCATAAGTCATAGCCATATACACCACTACATGTATATGGCAATTATTGATCCCTCTAATATCACTCCCACCAGCTTCTGCTACCCCTGGTAAACATGTGTGGAACAGATTAAATGTTCCAGCCTCCTCTACCCTTCCTTCGCCTGCCAGCTCCCTCTTCTCTTCCCAACCCTCTCTACGCCATCCCCATATAAACAGGTCCAGATCAGTCTAAATGCATCTCCATCACCCCTTCCTAATGCTTGGGTTGAAACATGAAATCTGGAACAGATTAATGCGGAGAGAATTGGCTAGAGCCAGGAAGTCTCTTTTGCATAAGGATAATAGAAGTTGATAGTTGGAGTAAGAAATGAATGTTTGGGTGATTTGATGGATGAGTTGCTGCTGAGAAGAAGTTGTGAGTGTCAACTGTTGAAGGATAGTGTGATCTTCAAGTTAATTCTGTTTTGTGCTTGCTCAATGTCTATGTTGCATTTTGAGCAGGATACCTGCAGGATTAGGAAGCCGTTAAGCTCATGGAAAAAGGTGTTATATTGCAATCACTGGGTGATCAGCCTTTTGAGCAATTGGATTGGATCGGGTGATGTTCTTTGCATCAGATATATGCAGAAGTGCAATTCATACTTATACTCCTTAAGTTTCCAAGAGAGAAGAAACCGGGAGGGTCTGGGTGTATACCCAAAGTTTTACAGAAACACATAGCATGGATGCAGAGTTGCCGAGTGCTAAGGTGATGAGAGCTGGATCTGGAGTAATAATTTAAGATAGAAGTTCTTGTCCAGTTAGAGCATTGAAATTATACTTGGGCAGAACTAAGGGAATTAAGAGAAGAGTTTTGTTTGTCTACTCTTAAGATGTCCAGGATGTGGCATTGCTAAGGCATATTCTCTGGCTGCATACCGGTATAATCGGAAATGTTGAAAGCCTTTGAGATTGCTGGTGAGGAGCATTTACGCAGGTTACATGGAGTCAAAGCACATGATGTTAGTGTCTTGGCAGGTTCATGGACATTTGTTAAATGGCTTCTGTGGATAGTATTTGATGATGGTCAGTGGGAATCTCATACTATGTTTACATGGATTTACCTGAGAGACTTCATCTTCTGTCGCTACCAGATGTTGGAGTCCCAACCTCAGATTGTTTGAGCTAAGCTACTAGATTCACGTTACCAGCATTAGAGAAATTGATGTAAAGTAACAGAGGTCTAGGTAATCTGAATGAATGTCCATAACTCACTGTTGCATGCAGCAATAGTAATCAAGAAATGTTACCAATTAAGGCCATTAAATGGCCAAATTTAGAGTAATTTTAGTTTTATAGTTTTATAACTAAATTTCTACCACCTACACATCAAGTCATGGACATCCTCACTTCTCCCTGCTACTATCAATTACTAGATGTGAGTTCTTTGAAGTTGTTACTTTTACTTCTCACATATTCCAGGATTCATTGCAGTTTTATAAATTTCACTCTGAATATATTTTTAACATTTCAAATTGTAATTTCCAATACATTAAATATTTTTAACTTCATAAACTAAATAAATATGTATAATAATGTTCATTGAACGTGAACTTCAGAATAAGATCTATGCGCGCACCCCTTTTTATACATTCTTGACCAAGCGGAGTTACGCGATTCAATACGTTTATGCAGCAGCCCCGAAGGACACTAAAACCAACATCGCCACAAGCCGTTTGACTCCCCAACTTGATGAGACTGAACCGGCCAACGCCGCCTACCAACCATCCCTTTATAAACTAGAACCATGTTGCACAAAGCCAGACTCCGCCGACGGCTTGAAACACACATCGCAGGACATCGCAAGACACCGTCACACGTGCAGTGCGGTGGCATACAATGTCACGCGACCAGAAAAACGGCTTCTCGCGGTGGAATGCGACGTCAAAAAGATCAAAGGGAATTTAATCAATACGGATCAATAATCCCCCTGTGGCGCGGAGTGGTCACACGGTGTCACGAAAACACTTCTCCGAACCTACCCTGTCCCGCGGCATGATTTTTGGAGGCAGCGAGAGCATGGCGTTGCGACGGAGCCTATTTTGAGAGCACCTGACATCGCGTTGTGCCGTGACTGCTCAATTTGGCGCCGTCGACCGAAACAACATTGAGAGGTTTAATTTTCCCAATAATTTCCCATTTTTTTGGACTTAGCCGATTTTTTGACGAAAAATGGATGCGGAGAGCCCACGCCGCGCCCAGGCTAATTGGGGGGCTATAGCAATTGAGGAAAGCAGTTGCATACTATGGTTTTGTATGCGTCCTGAGAAGGGAGAAAGTGTCGTCATTTTTTACTTCCCCGAAGATTTGAAAGTTGTAGGCCTAAAATTTCCGTCCATAGATGGGATTCGAACCCACGACCTCTTGGTTGAGATGATAACTGATCAAGTATGTAAGCTGGGGGTTACGGAGACAACAGTTCGTCCGTGTAACCTTTTAACAGCCTGCTGCTTGGGATGATGGTATCATTCTGGTCTCACAACCTTGGGGTCGTGCGTTCGAGACCCGTCACGGTCACTTGATATAGTCAAATGGAACGATATGTCTTCACTCTTCAGCTATGTCACTATAGTGAGTAGGAGCTTGCTTGCCATAGAAAAGAGAGAGCGAGAAGAATATAATTTGAGTAAAAGTATTGATGGATTATTGTTTTAAAAATTCTACTTTACATAATGACATTGTCAAACCAAATAATAATAATCCGTGCTAAAACTTCTTAAAGTTTGTAAAATACAAAATTTTAATACTGTAATTATATTGTACAGCATAAGAAATATTTAAAACACTAGTTACACTGCTACCTTTTTTAGCTCTAAGGGTCCTCCTCCACAGTGTAGAGAAGATTCCGTCTGTCCAATCATTTGTGGCCACATCCAGCCTGCCAAACATCTGTGATGCTGTGATGGCCTTGGGGGTTCATCCTCATTTCTTTGTGTGGCTGTCCACAGTCAGTCATCGCTTTCATCAGCATGTGAATACAGCACGTTTTGCCGGTGCCAGATGGTCCCAGCGTCATCATTCCATGACGAACACGTTGGGTCTCAAACAGCTGCAAAATAAACTACATACTTAACATATTACACATATAATAAATTGTAATTCACTAAAACTTGATACATTTTTTAAAGTTTTCTATTTGGGGGTAAAAGAATATCTGACCTGAATAAGTTTCAATACCCAGGATGGATGGTACACTAGCTTAGCTTCTTCTGATTGATTTTTAATGGCACCTTCAAGTTCTGGATAACCTCCTTTATCAAGTGAAATGCCAGGGAACAAATCATTAATAAGAGACAAAAATAGAGGTTCATCCTGGTCCACTAATTTAGAAAGGTTCATGTCTCGCAGCACTCTCATTTGGATCGTCTGTTCTGTGTCATTAGGACTGGCCCTTTTCACAGCACCCAGTGTCCTCAACACAGAAAGGATGTTACGAAGACCAAAATCATAGTGAACCTGAAATTATATTTTGGGATGTAATGACAAGAAAATGAAATGTAGAGGGTATACAAGTTTTGGAGGCACTTTTTTCTAGGCAATAAAGATGAGTGATGTTATTGGATAGTGTTTTTGATGACTACTATGTTTTGCTCTAATTTATATGGTACACAAGGCAATGTAGTAAAATTTGCACTAATTGCTCCATAACAAAATCTTACAAAAATGTGTATATCTAAAACCATGTTATTTCCTTAGATGAAATCATTACTGACACAAGGTGTTATTTGTCAAAATTGCATCAATGATACAAGAAAATAAAATTTTAGTAAACACATAACATAACCTTAAATGAAATTATGAACATTAAAATGGCATATTGCTTCTCCTTAATATCGTATAAATGTGTATAAACATATAATGGGTTGAAAATACTTTATACCTGTTTTGTTAGCTGTTCTTCACACAATTTGTAAAGGATAAAAAATTTTCTGGCCAAAACAATATTTTCAATAAACCCAACAGCAGCCAATTTTACTCTAATAATGATTTGTCTATCAGGTACCATCATAGCAACTGTACGGAAGTTAATTTTCAAATTTTCTGGCAATTCTTGACGGCCAGCATATCCAGGATTCTGAAAGAAAAAGATATTTTATCCATCAAAAAATTCAACAGAGAATATATTATATTTTCTCCCACTTTCACGCGAATTTATGAATGAACCAGCAGTGGGAGATTTTCTTATCTCCCACGGTTGATTTTCTTATCTCCCACTGTTGGCGTGGGAAAATAGCATAAATTTACTACGTTTCATAGAATCCAGAGCGCAATCGACGTGAAGCCATACGTCTGCGTTGGAAAGCATACGTAAAACGTACTCATCCTGATGTCTATCTTGCGGACTACGTAATGGTGCATACGTTTGGAAAACAAATAAGCACAATAAGATTTACTTATTTCATATTTAAAATGCACCAAAAGTGGGAGAAACAGGGTATTGCATTATGTTGGAGTGGGAGATAGAAAAATCTCTCACCTGTGAGTGTCACAGCCTCGCTCGCCACGCCACTTGAGCTGTGACATCTCCACTCGATGAGAGATTTTTCTATCTCCCACTCCAACACATGCAATACCCTATTAATCTTTCTCCTTTTCAATAAAAAACACCTACCATTGTCAAAAATATTCCAAACTCAGGATTCATATCAACATTGTCACCATCAGTGAAGATAAAGTTCTTCTTGCGTTCTTTTTTGCAAGTGAGCACCACAGCAATCTGCTGGGCAGCTACGGATAGCACAGGCAGCTCGATTCTGTTGAACTCATCAAAACATCCCCATGACCCAGACTGGGCAAGACCCTGAAAAAAAGTAATCAAATTCATTTATCATAATTTACCTTTATCTAATGATCTCCTCACATAAGATCATAAAATGTTACAAGTAACAATAAGATTACTAAGATTACAATGTACCTTATAAATTCTGCCAAGACCTCTGAAGTCCATCTGATCTGAGCAGTTAAAGACCACTACATACTTTCCTAGACAGCGCCCCATGTCCTTGGTGGTTTCCGTCTTGCCTGTCCCAGCCGGACCGGCAGGCGCGCCCCCCATGGACATACCCAGAGCCTGCGCTAGTGTGATGTAACACCTGATGACAAACACTTTCTTATATTATTATGATTAATAACAATTAAAGAACATCATAATTTGTATTGAAAATACAACTGATAATGTAAAAGAAACTCATGGTGAGGCAAGATCTGCCTTTTTACTATGGCAGGCCAATGGTACGCCAAGATGTGGTACCATATTTGAACTACTGTGAAAAGTCTCGGGTTCAATCCCCGACATCTCCACCAGTATGTCATGAGTAGGTTTACTCTGAGACATAAGGAAGTAGAAGACCATGGAGATGGCTTGGTTACTATTTATTATCTGACCTCTACAATCATCTACACCAACTTATATCCTGTGTTCTATAGACTAATGCAGCTCACGGCATCTAACAATGATAAGCCTTGAAATATTGGTTAGAGTAAACCAAGCTTATTAGTCTGATATAGACTCATAAGCTATACTGTACATGACAATGTAAGGCAAGGTGTAAGTACAGTCTACGACACTGTAATGTTATAGAAAGTAGGATAAGGCAGACTGACTGGCAGAAAAGTTTATGTTGAAAGACACTACAAGCTTCTGGAAGGAGATTGGTCATAAGGAAAGGGATGGGTTAATTTTATCTTCAGGCACTGTGGGTAATGCTACTGGTGAAGAATATGTTACTCAAATATGGTATGAACACTATAAGAGTCTTCTAAGTCTTCCCAGGGCTTCACCCAACATGAATTATGTGATAGACTTTCTAAATGTCATTGATAGTAAACATCTAATCAAATTGAATGTACATGAATATTAAAGAATCAAAAACGAAACTTAAATGTGGCAAAAGTCCAGTTCTAGAGGGCCTACAAGCAGAGCATTTTAAATTTACTGATGATTCATTAAGCGGTATTTTATATATGGTCTTTAATGCCACTTTATCGCATGGGTTTCTTCCCAGTAACTTTATGCAAACTATAATTGTTTCGATACTCAAAGACAAGAAGGAAGTGGTAACAGACAAGAACAACTATCGGCCAATTACATTTACAAGTGTAGCCTCCAAAGTAATGGAATTAGCCTTATTTAGTCACCTATCATCTCAACTTGATACTCATTATAATCAATTCGGTTTTAAACTAAAACATGGTACGGACATGTGTATTTTTACTCTTAAACAGGTGATTGAATTTTATATGTCTAAAGGTAGTCCAGTATATATTTGTTTTGTAGATGCTAGTAAGGCGGCTCTAAGTTAGGATTTAAATCTTTTTGTTCGTCGGACAAGTAGAAGTCTAAGTTCACTTGTCCAGCGATCAAATCCACTTGTCTGCACAAAATATTATGAATGTTGATGAAAAGGTTATAGTATATATGTATACTTGTGAAGAATAATAGGTGTGAATAAGCCATGTACAAGGTGAAGCTGATATGCAGTACAACCTAATCCTGACAAAGGATTGTGCTGCACAAAGCATGTCAGTATGCAACATTAGTAGTTTTCACACTTCTCTCTCTCTCACATCTTTTTAGCAAGCATATTTCTACCAACGATAGATATAGCTGAAGACAGGTTTTACAACCCTAAGCTTCCATTTGACTACATCAAACAGGTAATGATAATGAAATTAAGTTTTCTAAACTATATTGATAATGAAACTTTCAAACGCTATTTATAATGATAAAGAATGATAATGATAATGCAACAAGAAAATATGACCCCATACCTGTTCATAAACCATCATTATAATATAAAGTAGTATACACAAAGTATTTAAACCATAATACTTTTCTCCAGTTTGGGTGAAAGTTCATGAAAATTTTAATCTGAGATACTGTTTTGCTCTAATTAAACATATTAAATTTACAAGACGATAGCTATAAGTCTTTTCATGCATTGAATCTTTTTCTTGGATTTGCGATTGTGGACGCTGACAAAAGTAAACCTAAAGGTTTCTTCCGTAACAGTGAAGACTTCAGTAAGATTATAACTTTCACGCATGATATATGCTATATGTACATTCCCTCAACTTCAAGATAAACAGTACATTTTGTATATTACGTTATCATTACACTTTCAAATATAGGATATTAAATATATAAGAAAATGCCATTCTCCTGTTGTTTTACTAAAACATGTGGTCACATGAAATTATATCATCAGATAATATATAAATGAAGAAGGGATTGTTTTGTACACATAACCACAAGACGTACATACTTCAAATTATATGTGCACAATCAAAACAACTTGGTGGTCATTTTTGTCGATATTTCAAACCAAATAAATTGGTTTTAATAAAAAAAACAAGAAAAAAGAATTTTTAGAAAGGTTGCTTACAGGGCCATGTTTGTTAAAGGTACATAATACGCTACACGTTTGTATATGTCAAATGTACGTTGCACGTCACACGTACAGTCATACAACAGGGAACTTGGTGATGGTGATAGAGGTGCATTTATTTGCTCCGTACCTGTTTTGAGGAGGGGTGTTGGCAGACAGGGTGTGTGTGTCCATATGACGGGGGGTGGGGATGGGGGGCTGACATGGCTGGTGGTGAGGCAGGGAGGACCATTTTATATGGTCGAGATCTCATCAATTTCAACCCAAGCAGCAGCAGAAAGGGGGTGATTGAGATGCACATTTAATGGTCTGCACATGTTTATCAGGGGTAGGAGTAGCTGGAGGGAGGGTTATCAGAGGGATTAAAGCATTGCCACATACATGTAGTGTGTGTATGGCTGTCACATATGACTGTGGGAGGAAGGTGATGGAGATGTATTTAATCTTTCCCAGAGCTGTATAGTGGCGGGAGCTGGTGTGAGGGATGTGGGAAAGGGGAAAGAATGGGAAAGGAGGAGCATTTAATATGTTCCAGATCTCATCAGCGTTTCAACCAGAGCAGCAGCAGGAAGTGGGTGTGGTGTATTAATTCTGGACCTATTTAGTTGGGGAGAGAAGATAGCGTGGGGTGGGGGTGGAAGGAAGGGTAGGGATTAGTGGGACATTTAATCTGCTCCGCACGTGTTTACCATGGGTAGCAGTACTTGGGGGAGGGATATTAGAGGGATCAATCATTGCCATATTTAGTACATTTAGTGTGTAAATGGCTGTGACATATGACGATAGGAGGACAGTGATGGAGGTGTATTTAATCTGTCACAGACCTGTATACTGACGAGAACTGGTTCGAGGGATGTGAGACGGGAGGAAGGATGGGGAGGGAGGAGCATTTAATGTGTTCCGGATCTCATCTGTTTCAACCCGAGCAACGCCGGGTAAACAGCTAGTGTTTGAATAAATGTAATAAATAGACATATCTTTCATTACACTACTATCAATCATTAATACACTGTACACACCTGTCTGTTAGTGGTGTGATAACAAGTCGTTCTGTACATCCCAAAAACTCATTTTGATATTCAAAGTCAACATCCGTTATGGAAATCACACATTTATCTGTATCTTCATTGAAATAAAATCTCGTCTGCTTCAACCATTCAAAATCTGTTGGTGACTTGATATGCATACGGCACTAAAGAAAATAAACGAAAAAACAAATGTTTACACATATTTTTCAATGAACAAGAATTATGTGAGCGGACAATCATATTTGTACATCACACTATCTTTAGGGAGCAGCCTAATAATACAATGAGAGTGAATACAGCTAAAAAATTAGACAAGCAACCAGCAAGATTACATTTTTAGAGACACGGCCACTATTTGTAAAATGTCTGGTACTAGCAACATAGATATCTGGAATATGGAACATAGCATGTGGATGTTGGCCAGATTTTGATCAGAAGAAGCTCTAGATTGCGAAAATCATACTTATTAATAGTAAATATACATAATATGGTGCGTTTCAGATGACCAAAGGAAATATGAGTATTTGATGGCCGTTCACTAGGTTTAAAAAACTAACTATGTAATTAGAAAACGCTCAAAATTTAGGTACCTGACGATTCTTGGCCAAGAGCATATCATTTAGTCTCTTTCTTTCAATTGTTCCAAACTCATGATTTATGAAATACTTGACGTGAACAGAGAAAATTTGTTTCACTGAGATTCTTTTCATATATAAAAGTTGGCTAAATGAGCCTAGTCTTAGCATTTATGCTCATAATATTAGTTATAGACACAATACCTGGCTCCTTTAACTAGTCAACGCAAAAATATATTGTTACTCACTAAATCATCGAAGATGTCCCGCTGGTGCACATGTATGGTGATGAGAGTCTCAAACTTGGTCCTCTCCACCTTGGTGAGGTCCCGTGTCGTCTGGTCGATCAAGGTATTTAGCAGCTCCAGGAAGGCATTGTTGGTCTGCTGCATTACTTTCCTGTCATAGCGGGCATTTTTGAGAGCATCTGTAGAATCACGAGTCCAGATCAGCTGAATGCCTAGGAGCCCCACCTATAAAGGATACAAGCATGTGCAGGTATTCAGCAGTTACTATAATTTTTGTTGAAGATAGAATATGTGCGGAACAAACACTTGTATTTGAATGCATTTGAATGCATTTCTACACCAAACGGATTTGGCAATAACCAAAAACCCTGTACAAAACTTCACATTAAAAAAATCAAATTAAACAGTGCACTTTCTGATGAAATACCTGGGCTGGAAACATGTTGAGGAACTCAAGTAGCTGGAAGTTGGAGTCCTGAATGGCCATTGCAGCTGTTCTGATGACTACATGTAGGGAGTAGTGTGCCATCTTCATTAAAGACATTAGCCACACCTCAACATTACCATCAGCTTTCACAGGTTTCTGAAGGTCCACCTAGAAAAAATATTAGAATTAAACCATGAAATATATGTGTATATTCCATAAATTATAATACTAAAACCATGTGTTTGTGAACCAGAGCAGTAGTCAGATTTATGTGTGATTCCGTGAACATTTAATATGGCCCAAAAGAGCAGAAAAAAATGTAAATGTAAATGTAAATGTAGTGGTTTATAGTCTTGATCCAAGTTTTTGTTCTCACAACTTTTTACACAATTTACACCAGGTCATTGGCACACTTATTGATAATCAATTTATCATTTCTCACATACTTGCATCGGCAGCACATTCAGCGCACAATGCTAATCACCCACACAATCACTCACTCACTCTTACAACCCAATGACCTGTACCTATTTATCGTGTACCAGTGTGCTACTGCTTTAGGGATGAGTTTGCTCAACACCCACCACCAGACCTGACCGGGAATCGAACCCACGACCTTCTGGTCACGAGTCCAACTCCCTATCCACTCGGCCATGGAAGCACCATTCCTATTTTTTTCCAATCGATTTATCAAAATGCATGGGTACTATTACCCCCACCCCCACCCCCATACACCCACAAAAAACATTTTTGGCAATAACTTTTTCATAAAACAACAATTTGGGTGCATTACTACAGGTTCATGGGGTAATGGAATTCAAATACATAAAAGTCAGAATAACCACACCAAAGGTAGAGTTGTTTTTTATGTCTGGCCACATCAGAGGTGTCAAAATCAACGATGGGCTGTGTCAGTTTAACTAGGTCATGATTATACGCATCATAACATATTACACAAAATCACTGATCAGAATGCGGATACAGAGTATCCCAGGCTGTTGACAGTTTGGAGATACTAAGCAATAACTATTCATACATGTAAATGAAATAGGTAAATATGGTGGTTTTATAGTCGTAATTAAATGCTTGTTCTTACGACTTTACATTTTACAGTAGGACAGTATCGCACTTGCGCTGTGCTAAAGTGCAGATAGCTAGTAAATTAACAATGTTCCAATTTTTTTTTCTGATCAATTTATCAAAATGCATGGGTACCATTACCCCCATTCCCATACACACAAAAAATAATTTGTTGGCAATATCTTTCTCATAAAACAATGATTGGTGCACTTTTCTTGGCAACAAGAAAAATATGAAGTTTGGTGACCATAGGTCAAATACTTCTCCCTGTAGAGTGGTAACAAGATTTATTACGTAACGCTCGTAAGTTCAAGAGTAGGCCAAAGTACACCAATATCAAATCACGTGATGAGAGTGATATAGACATACCAAATGTCAAGTTTGGTGATGATAAGTCATAAACTGTTCCCAGGAGACAGATAAACACAATTATGTAATAATTTGTTTTTAAAAACACATCGTAAAGTCATCAAAAGTAGGCCAAAGTACACAAAAATCTAATCAGCTCTGGAGAGTAGTACAACGAAGCTAAATATGAAGTTTGGTGACCATAGGTCAAATACTTCTCCCTGTAGAGTGTTAACAAAGGTTTATTACGTAACGCTTGTAAGTTCATCAAAAGTAGGCCAAAGTACAAACAAAATTTTTTGAGAGGTACTTTTTTCCTCAAACAAGACATATTCAATTTGCAAATCAATAGCTCAAGTAGTCTTCGAGTTATCAGCCTGTTTATTTTGGACGGACGCACGCACGGGCGGACAGAAGCAAAGCAAGAAATCCCCCTTCGGACTTCGTCCGGGGAGATTTAATAATTGAAAATAGTCATGTGCAAGAGTCCACTTGTTTGCTGAGAAGGTGATATAAGAAGTAATTAGATATGTGTAATTAAATATTAGCTAATTTGCATGGAGAAGAGAGAACAAGGATATGTTAATTAAGTTGAAACCTGAATATCTAATGAGTTGAGTCATTTAATGAGGCAAATGCAAGATGATAACATACATGATTTTGAAAAACTTATGAATGAATAAATCATGAAAAATGACCAGCGATTTTGGAGTACAATGTACTTTATAACTGCTTTAAGTATTAAGTGTAATACAGAACACTTTTTGTGGACTTCATACAAACATTTTTCGTTCATACATACAAATGTCAATAATCAAATACAGTCTGTTTCATAATCACAGTTCAACAACTGCTTCATTCAGGGCACAGCAGCAACGTAACGCATGCATTTGTTTGTGAGCGGCACGTGGTGTTGTTTGATTGGTCAATACGGATTAGTGGGCAGAGTCGATTTGGAGGTTATGCTGTATGCAATTTGAAAATAAATACGTCATAACTTTGCATACAGCCTGCCTGCATACATTCAACAGAAATCCACCATTATTAAGACATTTGCTAATAATTGACAAATATCTTACATTGATAAATTTGAAGTATTAAGTAACACAAAGGCAACTGCATCAGTTTGTCTTTTGAACAGGGCTTTAAAAAGTAAAAGGACTTGCAAGTACACCGATCTGCTGTACTTGGACTTCGACTCAAGTCCAATTGAAAAAACTCAGATGTACTTGGACTTGAACTCCAGTACAACACAAAAGTATTTGGTACTTGCAAGTACAACTTTCAAGTACACTGTTTGTTGTATATTTCCTTGCAAATGGTACTAATTCTGTTAAAATCAAGGTCAACAGGAGGAGTGTGGAACTATTTAGGGAGGAGTTTACTCAACACAACACAACAACAATTTTATGTAAATTAAGAAAGCAAGGTAATGTTCTTGATGTAGCAAACATATCAAATGACTTACGGATTCACCCTCTGACGACTGACAAGACAGGATCACATCATAATTCTTCTCATGAAATTTGACATTTTTTATGTTATCAAAAACTGACAGCAAATGAGCCTGAATCGTGTGAGGATCTGACGCTTGACCAAGAATCTCTAGTAGTGCAGGATCAGATACGAAGAAAAAGCGTGGGAACAGCAATCGTTTCTTCTCCAGATATCTGCAAGAGTGTGTCAAGTAAATGCAATTATTTTCTACTCATAGTTGTCTTGATAAAAAAATCCAATATTAATTAAATGCAAAACAAAAAACAAAACCTGAAATACTATGTTTATACCAGTCAGCCCAATTATGTATACTGAAGGTATGTGACATTGGTTAATGGACCCCACTGAAACATTAGTAATTTTTAAGCACCTCTGACAGTGAGAATGTGTGTTAGACAGTTTAGCGTGACTCGAGAAGCACAGAGCAACATCTTCCATAATTGAGATATTGAGTTCCTACATTTTAAATGTCAATAGTTCTTTGAAATTACTGTGGGCTTATTATGTTTGCCAGATGCATGCATTTCAATCATTTATCATTGCTTCAGCTGAAGTGAAAGCCTTGTGGGCTTTTTTTGCTTGTACATGTGTGTACATGTATGTATCTATATATTTATGCCACTGTACAAGTTAGAGCATGTACCGACGAACCGATTTTCTTCAAACTTTACACAATTATGTGGTATGATGCGACACCAAAGTGATTCGATTTTGGGCACTTTGCTTATTAAAGTCTGCTTTCGAGAGGACCATTTGTAGTCAATTTTTAAACAATTTTGTAATAGCTTTGATAATGCTTGAAAGAAAACATTCAAACTTTTACGCATGAACATCACTTTTGTCCAGTTTTGCCACTTTGTCAATGAAAGTTTCCCTTCAAGAAAGGCATTTTAAGTCACTATTTTTTTTCCACACCATGAATTAAGGTTCAACTTTAATTATATTTGTGAAAATGTTAAGGACATAGATTAATCACACATCAAATAGGATGTCTTCCTGATTTCATGCTTTAATTGCAAAGTTAACATCTTTAATGCTCATGTTGTTCTAGTGAGGCTGTGCTTTCTGAGTACTTTTCATCTAGTTGATATTTTGATTATTTTAAGATTTTAGTAAATACATTACATTGGAATAAACTCAAGATTACAAAGATTCCACTAATGGCATGAAAGTCCCCATATTTATGCATCAATAGGAAGAGTATTTTAATGTTAGCATGATTTCTTGCAAGGTCACTGCATCGAAAAGTCTGAGGTCTGGACAAGTGAATATATGCTTCAAAAATAGACTGGAAAATTAACTAATATGCTACGTGTACATAGCATCAAGTGACATGGCTGGGTGGACATGGACAGTATTGCAGTATTGCACAGCCTCGCAATACTGTATTGCAATACTTTTTGTAAGTGCAATAGAATATTGCGAAGTATTGCAATACATTTAAAAAGTATTGAAATATTGTGCAATACTTTGCAATACTTTTATAGATTTCTGTTTCATTTTTTAAATTATTTTAGTTCTTTTATATATCTGGAGAAATTTTTATGATGCCAGGTTCTCATGCTACTATATGAATCTATTAACAAAATCATTTTGGTCAAAATTCAATCATTCAAATACATACTTGAATTCCTCGCTCCTTTACCATATTATAATATTCAGAGTATAACATCATCTTATATTGATGTCATGCATTGAACATTTACATATATGTAAAAATCACATAAGGATAAACTTTGGAGAGACAAAGAGAACCAAATGTATATATACAATGTGTATTGGCTAGTTTTAGTTCTTTGTATTATTGGTATAGGATGCCTACTACCATCCCATCTAAATGGGCATAAAAGAAGTTACTAGTTAACAAGCAGTGATCACTAAAAGGTCACCTATTGTTAATTGTTTGACCTTATTTAAGGAGCAAACATGCATGTAGGTTTCCAGTGTTAAAGATTTAGTCTTATCTTAATTTATCACCTACATGCATACTTTGCATTCATCATGATGTATCTTGGCACATTTTAATTGCTTTGCCATTATTCATAGTGGGCTTTGTAACACACCATCTAAATGGACATAAAAGAGAGCTACTTAGTATTTATTTGCACTTAGTTAAGGGGGAAGCGCAGAACATTTTTTTACTTTTCTAATTTTTAGTTAATATAGATGATGTTCATAATCATTGATATAATATGATTTAAGAATTTTTCTCAATTTTTTTCAAAAGTGAAAAAATAAATAAAATGTTTTTAAAAGGCATTTTTTGTGAAATAATGACCACATGTTTAGGTACATACACTGAACCACTGATAGTGTGTCATAAGATAGAAACACATCTCTTGTACAGAGGAGATATTTCTTTGAATCGTCCCAGCCTTAGAATTTTGAAATATATCCTTTTAATGCAAAAATAGTAATTTCAAATATGACTAGCTTTTATGACAGATATTACAAAATGGCCTTTCCCAGCTCATTAGTAGTTCATTATGTGTGTGAATATTCATGAAGGAAATTAGGACTACTTTTGGTAGGCTCCAGAAAACATCACATCATACTGATACAAAATATAGCAAAATTATATACATCATGATAAGTTGATTCAAGGAATAAGCATATATCTTTAACTTTGTTTAGCATGTAAAGAGCAATAAAAAAATTGGAGGATGATAATTATCAAACCCAACAGATCACCAACAAACCAATATGTGATTCATTGAAATGTTGGTAGCCTCACATGAGACTTGATTAATGCCTCACTGGACTCTTGTTGTGGTTTTTCTGTATTATTCAAGTGAGATAGTCTGGGGGGATTATGAAAGCCATTAAGTAGTACAATGAAATACAGTAGAACATATCCCATGTGGAGACCTTTGTAAAAAATGAAAATTGTCCATGTAAGGCAGATGTTCTGAACAGAGAGGTTTTTAATATGGCATTGAAGTAATTGGAGAAGAGAAATGTGTCCATACAATACAGGTCTCCTAAATATAAAGGTGCCTACATAGACAGGTTTCACTGTACCTTGGACCTTATTTCAGCAAGTACTACTGCATATTAATTTCATAATATGAGAAGATTTCAAGAAATTGCATAAATAGTTTTCTGTTGAATTAACATTTTATAGAGAGAGGTGGTATATACAGTTATCATCCAATCAATGGAATAAACATCTTTGTTGTGTCAACACTTTTAAAATGGATTGACAACATTGGATTATGGCATAAACTTGGTGCAAAAGTATTTCAATACTTTTTTTAAGTATTGCCCCCATCCCTGGTGTGCACAAATACATCATTACTCACCCAGTCAGTGACTTCTGGCACAGCTCCAGCTGTTCCAGCAGATGCGGCAGGAGCTGGCTGAGTGTGTCGTCGCCCACACAGCACGCCACCACATTGGGCGTCTCATGAGCACGGGTCATGATCTTGATCCATGACTTGTCAATGTTGGAAAATCGCTTGGCTTCCTAAAAAGTGGCAACCAAGTTTTTTATTTAGATATATTACCTCACATTACGATTGTTGATGCTCAATGCATTCAATCACAACAGTGATATATCAAAAATATTAGTCTATGAAAATCATATAAATTAATGCTATTCAATAAAAGACAAAGTTATTAATATACATATTATAGTTCACATGTAAAAACATCAACATGGTCAGCAAATCCAAATAAATATATTTCAAAGCCCTAATTACAATATATATTACACATTATTAGCATGTTAGCCTAAGAAACAATATTTGATAAAAAATGGCTGATAAATATCCAGGAGGACAATGTCATAACAGTTTCATTTTTTTCATGGCTCCTTTAGTCATAATAAATGGTAGGCCTCCCATACAAGCATGTAACAAAATAACATCTTTAGAATTTGCATATTTTCTTACTTGTACAAAGACAGAAATTGTGTACAAACCACAATGCACTTCATTCAATATGAAAGAAAAATTAAACTATTACCTAAGTACTATGAGAAAATTATTAATTATGAATTACTAGCGTGCCCAGCCACGCCTTGCGAGGTTTCTTCACCCTCACAATGTTTCAAACCCTCACAATAATGTTGATATGGACTCTACTATTTTCCTTCCATTGAGACATTCAAATGACAACAAGATCACTGGCAGCAAACAAAGAGCTGAATGAAGCATTGCGCCTACTATATGCAATGGTTCTTTACCATCGTCTGCTTCAGTTGCTGTTGAAAATGTCATCCCCTTCTTAGATTAAAAGACCTCCATGAGGATGTGGAATAAGGCCATGAGGGATATATGTATCGTCCTGCATGCGGTTTAATTCATCTTTGCGGAGATCTGTTGTGACACATCGCAGCTGATCAAAACTGATGGAAAATCCATGTGCATTGAGAAGTTCTAGTATGTCTCTTTTGCCATGATCATAATAGAGTTGAGCTGCAAGCCCAAGATGTAGAGGTGGGATCATCTTGTGACTGCAGAAAATAAGGCACTGGCCTCTCTATGCTGCAGCCTTTCTGCAGCCTTTCTGCAGCTTGAAAATCTGGATCATTATTATCAGAAGCATTATTTTCCAGCTAAGGATGAACACAGCTGTAGGCACATTTCAATTCAATTTCCCTTGGTGAATAATACTCTTCTGTGGCTGGGATGTTTGACAGCTCTTATCTCAAAATGCCTACTACGGTTTGAATGATATTTTCTGGATCACAGGAACTGGTGCTTCTTCAGAAGACCCCAGTTCTATCTGACGTACTTTGTATCAAAATCAGGGGGGTACATTATGTTAAAAACTGATTGAGGGACTTTAAAATGCAAATTATGCTATCATTTGCAGCAGATATGGGTTCAGCATGCAAAATTACCTTAGAACTCACGCCATATAAAAGTTATTCTGTGTACTATGTACGTGGCAATAGGTCTCATTTTTTATTGCACAACAAAGCTTTTCGGTCTCTTTTTTTTTGTCCAGACAAATATTTGAGGGAGTGTGCATTCATGGAGCAAATGTAGACTGCTAATGAACAGTAAGTTGGACCACTACCAGCCAGCTGTTGGCAGGATAGTAATACCCATTCTATCATTCCGTGCAAAAATCTCCGCCAATAACCCACACTGATTGGTCGAGCAGGGGTGTCAATTATACGATATGCACGTTGCTAAGGGAAGATATGCACGCTGCTAAGGGCTGTAACGCGCATGCACAAATCAGCACGAGTAATCATTTTGACACATCTTCTGACTTCCAACTAATATTTTACAAAATTATAGTTGTTGGATTAATGATTTCGTGGTGTCAAATCAATCGCATATTCGTCCTTTATCATTCACAAATGTTTTTATAGCGGATAATTTCAAAACTATGCTAAATATTCAAAGGTTTCAACTGAATAACAGAGAACGTTATGATATGATTTATTTTAAAATAAAAACGAATATGACACTCATTTAGTGTGGATTTTAGTCATGATAGAATGGTACATGTATTTGAAAACTCACTGCGTTCGTATTAATCAGACGTCAGCATGCTCAATTTACCGATTGACCCGACAATCGAGTGCTCAAATCCTACAATAATCCCAACACCAGTTAAATATTGCATTTGTCCACCAGATTATAAGCTTTGTGATTCCTGTTATGTATTGTTAATGCTGAGAATAATTTAGACAGTGTGTACTTCAACCTGAGAAGTATTGTTTTGTTTTTATGTTCCAATCATTAAGATTTTAATTTTTGAAGTATGTACATTTAGTAAATTTGAAAAAATTGAAAAGGTCTCTAAAGTGATGAAAAGCTTTTTTGTGCAATAAAAAATATATTTTATACATTAGAAATCAAATGTGGTAAGGAAAGACAATCATACGTAAAATGAGAATTCATGACATTATATCACTAATAAAAGATCATTTTGAAAATGGTACAGTATATCAGTGTGTCATGTAATCTTTGGCACAAAATGATGCTTGGGAGTAGGGTTAGTGATATGCTCATGAAATTCTTGAATATGAAGATAAAAGCACCGGGATGACTCATTATTTTCCTAATTGAATGTTGTTATTCCTTAACAGTTAAAATACTCATCTTACATTGTAACAGCATTAGTATAGAAAAGTATATGTAATTTTTTTTCTGATATGAAAGTGTGACCAAGTCAAAAATTATGTAAACTACGAGTCATGCTCCTGAGAGAAAACTAATAGGGATAATTTTGTGTACTGTTCTGAGTAGCCAGGTACTTGGCCTATAAGCCTTGAGAATTAAAGGTTTTTATTTGAAGTAGTTTTTATTTCATGGGTGACTTTGTGGTGTGGGTAGATGTAAGTGTATTTTATGTTTATGTTATGTTTCATTATGAATGTTTCGTTAGTCTATGTTTGATTCTGAATAAATAGTTCGACAATCACATTAGCGTCACATTTTGCTAAAAATAAATTATTAGCAATTCATTGATTATCTACTTACATATCTAACAATGGAGTGCCAAGCTCCAAAATCAAGGAACATCAAAGAGATCGCACAGAACAGCGTGCGTACCAGGCATACAGCCGACGTAACTGTAGTGCAGAAATCCGTCTAGCGAGCGACTGAGCCGTATTCTGTTATGATTACTTCCCGTTATAGTGCAGGGTATTTTTTGACCATTTCAAACCAGTTTTCTCATAAATGATGACATAAATGAATCTATGCGGCTTGTGAACCGATTTCTACATTACTGATGCAGCTCAAGTTGAAGTTTTTAAGTACCAAAACTGTAGTGGTGAGCGCCAGGAGAGGAAAAATGTCATATTTGCAACATTATAGGTTCAGGGAGTACAAAAAATAAATAATATTAGCCCAATTTAATGCATATCTTTTTTGTGCAACTTCCCACCTTTTCCCTTGTTTAAACTTGCTTGCCTTCCGCTTTGCTACAATACAACAGCCACATGTAGGAAAATGCTCCTTGAAAGTCAATGCGTACCCGTGAGGACGACAAATCAGTTACAGGAAATATATGCACATGCCTTATTTCTTAAGTAAAACCGCCAATACCCATCTACCCGCTACTATATTTAAGAACAAAAATTGTATAATACTGGTCTGCAGCATCTGCACTGTCGTGGCATCTCAGCCATCGTCCTGACAGCACCCACCACTGTTCTACCTCCACCAGCCCCTGAACTGGATACACATCAGTCTTGACACTGCCTAGTAGATCTACACACCTGATTGCAGGATATAATCATTACAAATATGTCCCACCCGTTAACAGCACACTGTTCTACCAATACTCACGCCCATTCTGACTGCACCCAAACATGTTCAGACACCACCCACAGCCATACAACCCAAGAAATTCACAAAATAGAACCTACACTGTTTGATATGCTTACATAATAGATCTACACAATCAAAGTTCCTGGAACGCCAGACGTTCTACGTGACGCTAAATCAATATGCAACAAATACTATGAGGCAGGTGCTTGCTGGTATAAGTCACGTGAGCACCTTGAAGGCCAAGGGCAAGGACGTTTGGATGGCAATTTGGACCGATTTTGAAATAAATCTTGAAATACACGAAAACCAGACAGGAAAGGGGGAAATGAATGCTGCGTTGCAAGACAGAAGGTACGTGAGATAGATTTGAGACCAACGCGAGCCGTCTCCGCCCAGCCAATATTGCGTGATGCGTGTAAGTTTGAAAACCCGACTAGACTACACTGACAAATTTGCGCCTCCACCCCAACACAGAAAAGAAGTCTATTTTATTATTCCAGGAAATAATAAATTACCATTCTCTGTTAATGTGGCTTGTTAAGGCTATGCTAATTTAATAAGTAAACATATTTTAAAAGTGGCTTGGTATTACATAAAAAAAAGCATGCACAAATTGGTAATTATAAAAACAATGGTTTTCAGAGCTGGCACGTATGCTGGCATTCATGGCATTTACGTGAGCCATTTAACGATTACAAGGTTTTTGCTGCATGACAAACGTTGTACGTTGAGTGTAATAGCGTGTGTCTTTAAAATAAGAAGCCCACATAATTGTGCAACATTAAAAAGCTTATTGCAATGAGATGTTATTGAATATTATATAGTTATGCATGAATATTTGGTTGCCATTATTGTCAAATGTCATTTTTAGCATTACAATCTAAATTTCTCAACAAAATATTCATAATTAAGCTTTGAAATATATATCTATTGGAGTTTCTGACCATAAAATTATTTTTGTAAACACATTTTTCAAGTTTAAAGCATAAAGAGCTGGACTCGTGGAGTTCGGTATATTTTTGAGTGCCATACATTGGGTAATTTCAATTCTCACTTTTGTCCAAGATATGTGCACATCAAATAAAAACTTGAAGATAAAACACTAATTTTCTCTGACTTCATATCATTAATATACCTGAGGTAGCTGTTTAGCAATGTCACCGCCAACAAACACTGCCTCAAGATACACCCACAAGTTCTGGACTGTCATCCAGTTTTCTATGATTTCTGATGTATTGGACAGATTCTGAACCCAAGTTTGGATGTTTTTCTTGAATGGTGCATTGTACCTAAAAAAGATGTAATTCAGCAGAATATAATTGCTAGTTGTTTAAGATTTCATAGTAACAAATTTGCTTTTGAAATTGTGAAAACATTAGCAAAACTAGAAGGGCACTCAACAGAGCACAAAGTCCCAAAACCTTTGAACATTTACCGATTGCTCAAACTGCATCCAATGATATTTCATTGGATTGCTGACCATTTTGGCTCTTGAAAGCAATTAAGTTTACCTCAATAGAGACCTCCTCTCTAATATTATAATTACCATTGGACTGATATACAATTGTCTATTATCAACTCATATACTACACTAGATATGAAAAACAAATCATGAGATAATAGTAAAACATAAATATCTAAAGGGCCTGATATTTTAATATAATGGGACTTACTGCCTATCAAAAAAACAATGAGTTCAGGGAAGTATAAATATAGCATGGTTAATTAACTATACTTTCATTTGGCTTCCAAATATTTATAATCACTTTTCAAGATCAAAATTGGTTGGGTTATGGCCCACACATTTTATGTAATGGACCTTTCCAAGAACATTTGTCTAACGTTGCCACCGTCTAGTAGTAACACTGTACTGTGGGGCCACGCTCAGTGGAGATCAGAAACTCAGTAGCAGACATACGACATAACGGTTTTGGGGACACTGAGTCTTCCATGGCTGGGGCGCGAATTTCCGACGCAGGCAAATCACGTTTTGAGGTTGTACGCTCTAACCACTGAACCATTGAAGACCACGAATATTAGTTCATGAACTGTGATGATGAAAAAGACTTTGTAACAGTATGGACATTGGTATGGGTTTAAGAAAAACGTTTTGTCTGATGTCCTTATAAAGTGTTAGCACTGTACTGAGTGATAATGCATTTCTAAAGTAGCGCAAGATCTGTTGTCATTTCCCTACATATTATCGAAAACTATGTGTTACAAAGTCATAGAAACTCATTGTAAATGATAATGCGTAATTGTAGCTAGCAGTGTTGAAAAGAGAAGAGGTTTGCCATTATGTAGGTATATAACATGCTTAATAAGAATACCTATCTTTATTATTTTTTATGAGTTAATATTGTAAAAAATGTGACATTTTCCAAAAGAACATTATTTTAGGTCCATTATAATAAGCCAATGTAGGTAACTTTCACAACAGCATATTCTAGACCAGGAATTGAACTCTTACTATTATTTGCATGTTTTGTAAGTTTTGGTAGATACATGTAATATCAACATTTTATAGATTACTAAGTTGTATATTAGCCACAAACTTGGACCTCCATTTTCCCACGTTTGTGTTCTCCCGGGAAACATTAAATCTTTAAGTGAGAATTATAATCTTATAACTGCATTATACATCCTGTCTATATACATGTATCAGCAACAGCATGCAATTAACAAATCATTGGAGTTCATGTATCAGTTTACACAATAAACTTGTATTCTTTACAAACTTCGCTACAAAATGCAGTAAATCTTTGTTTGTAAGAACAGGCCTCGATGCACGTGGAAGTTTTAACAATAAACGTATGTAAGGGACAGACCATTCGATATTTGGGGGTGGGGCGACAAAATTTTCCAAAAAAAAAAATCTGCCTCTGATTTTGAAAGGAAAAAAAAAATTTGTCCCTGATGTTCACCAAATTTGTCTCACTTCAAGTTGAAAATAAAAAATTTGTCTCTAGAAAGTCAAAAAAAAATTTGTTTCATTCGTAAACATTTTGTCGCCCCCCCGCCAAATATCGAATGGTCCGTCCCTAATCGGAGAGGTCCATTTTAGATGCGTCTATCCTCCGACATTCAACGTACCAAGACGTACACATCAACTAATATGAACAGCAAACAATATTATCAATATCATACACCAAAAATATCCGGTCTCGTCTATGGCTCAATCTTAGAGGAATCAAAAGGTTTGAGGTCCTAACATTCAGTAGTTTTCTTAAAAACAGCGGACATAGGTGAAAGGCAAAACAAAAATGAGTAGTCTCTGTACCAGCTTAACACTGGAGCTGGGACTAAATATAGTTGGGATGTGACATATAGGATATTGATAAAATATAATGTATTAACTTGACAGCAATCATTGACACAAATGATGTCCACAGCATATATTTTTATATTATATGTTGCAAATTAGCATAAGTATTACAATAAATATTATTCATAATAAAATTGAAAAACTACATTCAAGTCTACAAGGTAGATTCTATCAAAGTTTTTATGCAAAATATTCAATGTGTAACATATCAATATATGCAACATTTTCTATATTCTGGCAACTAAAATGACATATTTACTATATAATTCAACTAACTACAATTGACCTTTCTATATCAATCAACTTTCCCAATTGTCAATGTAAAAAAAACAATTAAATATTTTTTTACAAATAAAGCTTACAAAAAATTGTAACCTAGTGAATAGTGCCTATTAACTATGTACATATACTTCTCATATAAGTATATATTTGTGAGTGACATGTGCAATACTTTTGTACCTTAATCTCATTATCCTGAAAATAAACGAGAGAAAAAGTGAATCATGAAAAATAAATTTCAGCACTCACTGATTAGACACTGAATAATTTTGTTTTTGTATAGTATTATAATTTTCATTGTCAAAGACCAGATGGTTTAAATATTAGTTTTTGTTTCATGAGTTTCAGAAAGATGTAATAAAGACCAACTTTCATGGAGTTTAATTGCAAGATTTTGTTGGTCAAATACCAACCAGGAAATTTTATGTGCAATCCATTCTGCTTTGTCACTGTTGAATGGTTTTCACTTATCAAAACAAAAAATTTGCAAAACAATCTTTGCATTGTGTTCATAATTTATTAACCGGGTGGACAAAAAGGGTAAAATGGATCAGGCAAGCTATTAAATCTAAGTTAAGAAATTACTCTCCAGCCTTGGCGGACATCTCTTTTCCAACAACTTGACCAGTGTTTCAAAGGAAGCAATCGCCAAATGCTTGTTTGGCACTGATTCCCAGGATATTGATGGAATCAATGCTATTTTTGGCTGGTTCTCATTACTTTTGGAAGGTGATCTGGAAAAGTCAACTGCCAAAATGGCTTGTCGTCCATGAAAGGAGAGGAATTCCCTGTAAGTGAATCATAAATTTAACCATAAAGCATAAGGTATGCAAAACAATGTGCAAAGTGATGAATAGTATACAAGGGATACAATTATCAATGGGCTAAATTTAAAAAAAAAAGATTACTCGATCATTGCCATTTCAGAGAGATGTTTGATTATGGAGTTACTGAAGGCAACAAAGTGATTGAGAATTTAATGATCTTTGTATAACAACATCATTATAATAACAAATACCGTCTTGTTTGTAATAAACGCGCAAGGCTGCTTTACATTGACAAAACGTTCACAATTTCGGCTGCGTATTTATTAGGATATGTATGATACAGCAGGGAATTCCCAGACTCGCATTTGTGTGTACTCAGCTATTACCGAGAAAAGCCGATCGCCAGGATTTTCCCATGCGCATGCGCACTTGTTAATTATTGCATGTCTGTAAATAAATCGAACAAATCTTTTGAATTCTCTTATCAAAATGGATAAAACTGATGGAAAAAAGAATTATATGACTGGTTTCAAGCTGAGAGCCATCGATATTATTATTATGATTACCGGTACCCGGTATTTCAGTAGAAAAATTGGTGTAGAATGCCATAATTTTCTTTTGAATAAAACCACCCTGCGCTACTATTAGAGAGTGCTCTACTATTACAAACAAGACGGTAGTATGTAAATACAAAAATTTATAATGTTTTTTGTGGTAACATTCAGAATTAATTAAATTAATCAAGAAAAAAATGAAAGAACAGATGACAGCTTTTTTACTACAACAATTAAATGTCTTGGGTAAAGAGCATCACAATATCATAAACATGTAAACGTGTAAAGAACATATATGGATAAAAAGTAAGCAATCCCACCTTCTAGAAAAGTTAATGACAGAAGTAATAGAGAATGATAAATCAGATACAAGATCAAGAATCAGTAGCATCTTATTGTGATCTCAGAAATGTCACATAAAAATCCTCATTAGTATTTTATTCTCACATATCAAATATACATGTAAGTGTCACATGTGAACGTTTCAGAAAAATGGAAAAGAAGTAATCATATGTACAAATACAGTTATTAGCATTTTTGTGATAAATTTGAGAATGAGTTTACAAATATGGATACTTATAACATAGAAAATATTGAAACTCTACACACCATTGATCCATTTTCCATAAAACAAATAAGTTACTATATGAGTCACAGTGCTTCAACTGTCAGTCAGTGTTGTACTAATCCATTCAAAGGTCAGATATTCGGTTCAAACTTCCTAAATCGTTTACATATGCATGATCTACATGTATCAAGTAAACTAATGTGATTTATAATACTGACCAACACCGAAAACACGTGGCCCCACCGTTCGGATGGAGGGATGTTTTTCAGCGACAAATAGCTAGATTGTTGGACAATGTCATTTAAGTTACAACATGGCAGCATGAGGGGGATAGAACAAAGGTTAATGTGAAATAAATTAAAACTTCATACTCCATCTAGTTATTGTACAATGATAACTTACTTTTGCTACTTTTTACAAAGGTTTGTACGGGAGATACCATTGCTATTATAAAACTGACGTCACAAATCTAAACTGTTTCCGAAGCTTTTGAGAAAGTAAGACGATTCTTCTATCAAAATGTATTTTTTCTTTTTTAATATCATAACACTTTAATAGCAGTTATTGCATAATGTTCACGAAATCAATGTTATTGAACTGCCAAAAGAGACTCCTGACCTTCATCCTTGGACTCATCACTCTTTCCCTTGCTTGATTGTTCAAATTGCGATTGTAAAGTGCAAATAATACCTGTTATGAAACATTTCCTATCAGAATGCTGCTAACAGGCGATTATGCCACCAACACCACAAAACAATACCAACATTTATGGACAAGACCACTGACAGTTGAAGCACCATGTGAGTGATTTGCATCAGCAAAATGTGACAGTACATTTTATGAATAGTATTTTTCATCCAGTGATGGAGTGACCAATTATTAGTATTATAATATTGGAGGTAGAGAGAGCCAAACTATAGTGGGCAGAACCAGGATTCATGTCATATATAGAGCACAACCACTCACTTCTCCAAAGTGTGATGATCATAATATTCATATATGCATAATATCTTATTTTGATTTGTTGATTCACTGATATGTTCAGTCTGTGTGAAACCAGGTCTGGGTTTATTTGTTATCTGGTTATCACTGTAATCTTATCACATCTATGTATCCCATTTGGTCAATCATCCCACCCACTAACACACACACCACCACCATCACTACAATAATAAATAGTCACCTCCTATGAGAAATCTCTATGTATCAATGAGTGTAAATTAAAGAAAATATCTTCTACTGAAATTATTACCTGTTGCTTAGTAATGAGCCAAGAATCATAAGGGAGTCCTCCATCGCGGAGACAATTTCACTGGTAGCATCACCTCTAAGTAAAAGTTCACCACGATTTTTGAAGTTCCCAAAAGTGAAGTCATGGCCATTCCATTCGGCAATGACAGTTTTTAACTTTGCTTCAATGTCCTTTTCTTTCACTGCAGATATGCAAATATCCTGAAGAGAAATATGATATCTAAATGTACAATGTAAATGTGGTAAATGTGACGGTTAATATTCGTAATCCAAGTATTTTACTCTCACGACTTTACACTTTACACCAAGTAATTGGCACATTTATTGATCATCAATTGATCATGCTCCCATACTTGCATCTTATATCTAATTACATCACTGATTATTTCAATAATTCAATTAATTCAATTTACAGAATGACATGCAGAAACCAGTACTACACGTGAAGTAGTATAATAATATTCAGTCTGACACATTCAGCCATATTACAGTCGTCATAAAGATTATTAATATACAGACATCACTATGAAAACATCAATATGTAAACACTACTAATTTGACAATTTGATTGTCAATAAGTTTACGATGTCAAAATAGCTCAATGCTTCAGAATATTAATTGTATTTGATAAATAGGAACTTTGCTTTGGCGGTTAATACTTTTGTCCCAATGTTCTCTGGCCATGCAAATAAAAGAGCCATCAGTTGGTCATTCAAGGTGATCACATAGCATCTAAACTCCCAAGGTAGTAAGTCATGCAATGGCATAATACATGATTATCAGTTTAATGATAATAATTAATATATAATATTAACATGATTGCAGTTGATTGAACGTCAGTCTCAACAATTCTACACCCCAGAACTAGATATAACAAGTCTATTTGTACAGAGAGAAGCATCCCCCTGACTCATCTCCATGATCAGGCAAGTGGAGGTGAGATATTGTTGTTGATAGGTGTAACTCGGAGATAGAGTAACGCCATGTCATTGCTCTAGTTGTTACATATACCTCGGTAGTTTTCTTCAAAATTGGTTTGATCCAACCAATCTGTCTCTCAATGAAACCATTTGCCTGGCTGTAGTGCGGGGATGGACTGATGTGTTGTATACCCCACTTCCTGCAGAAGAGGCTAAACCACTTGTCTGTATTGTGGTCTATTATCTAACCTTATTACTGAGGGGTAAGTTCCTATTGGTCAACAACGGTATACACTCTCTGAGTTCTTTGCTGTGTAGTCCATGTTTCCACATATGCACCTTGTCCACCAGTTCTTCTACTGATTCAGCAATGATTACAAAGCTCCCATGAACCAGCTACATTGAAATCTAACAGTAGGGGCCTGAATATTGAACATTGATGGATACCAATTTTCACATTAACATTTTCACTGTAACAATGTGTGATACATACATTTTAATGCGAACTGTTGTTTTATTTAGAACGGAGACTTTTACAACATGCAACATATTACACACATTTCCTTTGTTACCATTTGCCAAATTATTACAGAAAATACTTGCCTCGATTTCTTCTTTGTATTGCAGGAGTGGGGCTTCAAGAATGTTCCTTAATGTAAAATTTTCACTTTCAACATCAAAAACATGCCCAGTTGTCTCCTACAAAATATTATTGTGGACAATTTAATTACATATTTCAAATAGTCAAAAGTCAAGTCAAAGTCAAGTCAAAATTCATTTAAAAGTATATGACTTATTATAAATCCGCTTTGTGTACCTGCATCCTCTGCCAATGTCTGGGCTTCATTGCCTTATTTGCCATCAGTTCCAACAGTGGAACCATCTCATTGAAGTCATCAATCGTCTTGCGCAGGTCTTCAAATGCTTGCCATTCTTTCAAAGCTCGTGGTAATTTTCGACATCTGGTATTTGTATTAATTAGATTATAATAACATCAAAACACGACCCGTCTGTAGGGATAACAATGGCCTAAATAAAAGTGATAGGGTTTGGATGGCATATAAATTTTTATCATGGTATTGCCATTATAAATATATTAACACTGTGCATTTGGTATGAAGCCATTATAGGCTATTATGAATATGGTGTGTTGCTGCTAGCTTATAATCACAAGGCCAAAAAATCAATAATGGGCAATTAAATCACATGGCCTATTTCTGAAGTAAAGTCTCCGGGGTGGGGGGGCGGTACTTCCATAGTTGCCCTATACGGCATGTGCCACTTATAGGGGTCACCTTTTTCAACCCCGCAGTTTCACTAGGAGTCACCTTTTCTACCACTCAGTTTCACTAGAGGTCATGATTTCAACATTCCAGCCAGTTTCACTAAGGGAGGTTAAATCTCGAGGTTCAATATTTATTATTTTTGGATTTATTGACTGTTGGTTGCCACGACAACATTCACCTTTAGAAAATTGTATTTCTTGACAATTAAAACATACACTGTGATGTATTATACATTACATAGGGTAAAAACTAAGCATTTTCATGATTTGTACAGTTTGCCAGCGATGGGATGTCGCCGTCTTGGATTTAGTGACAGTTGGTTGCCATGACAACATTAATTTCTAGAAAATTGTAATCCTTGACCATTAAAACCCACAGTGTAATGCATTCTACATTATCATAGGATAAAAACTAAGCATTTTCCTGACTTTTATAGTTTGTCACTAGTGGGAGGCGGCCATCTTGGATTTTATATATCAAATTACTTCGGAAAAATTATATCATTTTTATCAAAAATGTAGGTCAATACGATTGAAAAAATGTATGGTGTCACATACTAACACTGACTTCATACAGGACCACTTTTTAGTGACATAAGTCGGGGGACTAATTTGCTTATATATATTTGCTTATATTTGCTTGTGTACCCCTACAAGTTTTTCAAATAGTACAAACTTAAAACTCACATTTAGTATTTGCTTTTACATCAGCAGAATTAACTAGATCAAAAGTGCTCAGAGAGCACAGCGTCGCTAGAACAACATTGACCCATGGGCAATAATGATGTTTACTTTGCATCAAAGCATCAAAAAGTCTTATTTGATGTGTTATTCACCCTGCATCTATGTTCTTGGCATTCGTTTGCAGGTGCATTCTAAACATGGCTGAAGTAAATGTATTGATAAGTCGACATTAATATGGTTACACTGTGCTCTCTGAGCACTTCAAATACAATATAACGTATAATGTGTTTCTATTTTGCACTAACCTTTTTATATTTCAATTTCAATATTTGTTTATTTTTAGTTCTACTGTCAATCAAGTTGAACTGTTAAAAGTTGGCTAAAATGTCACAGAAATCTTGATTAAAAGTACACAATTACAGAGCGTCCAGAAGAGGGATGCAGTGCAACCATCCCCCTTTTTTCATATCAACAAGCCATGTTGAATACACCTATTAATTAACAGTTATATTATATGTTAATTATGGGTTTCACATTGAAACATATGGTATTCCAGTATTTAAAGGTTAGCAAGTCCTTTATATACAGTGTGTAGAAATTCTTCAAAATCCACCTTAATTCCATATATTTAATTAATAAAGATACCATTTGAATTTGAATTATGTTCAGAATGCATTTAGATACTTAAATTTGTAAATATTTAAAAAGGCAAATTATTCTATATAACCAAAAAAAGTTTATTACAAGAGATTTAATTTCTTTTTGATTGAGTCACAATGCGCTCAATGTGCATTACTCACTGTGCATAGTGTGACAGTCAGTATCACACAACATATAACAAAAGAAATGACCACATTATATTGTGTGATCAGTCAACATGATAAACTACACTTCACAGTCGTTTGATTTCTACAACATTTACCCTACTAAAAGCTTTAGAAGTTTGCAAGCTTGTCTTTTTCCTTATCATTTTCACCCTTCTCAAGCTGGGATGTACACTCAACATAATGCGGAGTGTGAATGCTCAGTAAATGCCCTTAAACAGCTGCACAACTGCGGAGCTTCAATAGGCCAATTTCAGAGTATCTAATATCAACATTTATTTTGGCTTTTCACAAAGTATCTACACCGTGGGTAGACTGTCACGGATAAAACTGAGGGTTTCTGGTGAAACACAGTAAAAACTGAGGTGGCACGCGGTAAAAACTGAGGAAAATGGCTGAGAGATCAAATTTTTCAGTATTTACATCATCAAATATGGACAAAAGTGGCAGTAAAAAAGGTAATACATATTTCTATATATAGTATGTGCAGGGAATGCAGGAGTATTCAAGGTTTATAGAACTTCTTTCAAAATTGTCCTATGCCTTACGGTTTACTCACAGTCGCTCGCACAAATTTCCACATGCTAGATTTGGCTCATTTCTAGTGCACAAGACTGATGTAAACTCAATGAAGTCTACATTTAATGTCAATATTATCCACATAAATAAGAAATATGGTCCTCAAACTACATCCATGTCAAGTGGCATGCATATTGTAGATCTAGTTTTTTAGTTATGGCCAAATCTTTGGCAAATTTTATCCAGAGGTTAGATCACGGTAAAATCAGAGGCATCATTT
Organism: Streblospio benedicti; assembly: GCA_019095985.1. Classification (NCBI taxonomy): domain Eukaryota; kingdom Metazoa; phylum Annelida; class Polychaeta; order Spionida; family Spionidae; genus Streblospio; species Streblospio benedicti. Next base: position 9,818,786 of record CM032661.1, on the reverse strand, counting down.
TTCTTAACAAAAAGCTGCATGGGGTAAAAACTGAGGAAATCTGTTTACAAATGCAATGTTTACATGCTCTACATATATTGTGAATAAACAATAGTAGGTATACATTTAATAGAATTATTTTAATAAATATATTGTTTGCTGTTTTGATATAAGACACATAAAGTCAATATTTTTCTTATCTTTTAGAAAGAAAACCAAACTCTCCTTACATCCACCTAAAAGAAGATCTACATGTAGACCAAATTTGCCTTCAACATCAGTCAATCAAAATAACCTTCAGATCCTCATCACCCCAATGTTCATTAAAGCCTGTAGCCACCTTTTCCCAAAAACTTAAAACACAGGATTTTGTACCTTTTGTGGCATTAGCGAAAAGTTCAATACCTTTTGGGATAACACTAGGTCTTAATTCAGGGGGCCATTAATGAAACTTTATCATCTTTAAACTCTAATCTATATATATAAAGGAAGAGGCGGTTTTTTGCGTCACAAAAGGCTTTTTAACCACAAGACGTACACACTTCAAACTATGTATGTAAAATCAGGACATCTTGGTGGTCGTTATAATATCACATTTCAAACCAAAAAACAAGAAAAAAGAAAGGTTGCTTACAGGGCCATGTTTGTTAAAGGTACGTAATACGTTAAACGTTTGTATATGTCAAATGTACGTTGCACGTCACAAGGCACAGTTATGTCAAAGGTACGTTGCACGTCACATGTACAGTCATACAGCGAGGGAGCTGGGAAGGGTGGTGATGGTGATGGAGGTGCATTTTATCTGCTCCGGACCTGTTTTGAGGAGGGGTGTTGGCAGAAAGGGTGTGTGTGTGTCCATATGGCGGGGTTGGGGGGGCATGGCTGGTGTCCATATGGGTTGGGGGTATGGCTGGTGGTGAGTCAGGGAGGAGCATTTAATCTGTTCAAGATCTCATCAATTTCAACCTGAGCAGCAGCAGAAAGGGGGTGATTGACATTTAATGGTCTGCACGTGTTTAGCACCTGTAGGAGTAGCTGGAGGGAGGGATGTTAGATGGATCAAGCATTGACACACACATGTAGTGTGTGTATGGCTGTCACATATGAGTGTGGGAAGAAGGTGATGGAGGTGTATTTAATCTTTCCAAGACCTGTGTAGTGACGGGAGCTGGTGTGAGCGATGTGCGACAGGGGAAAGAATGGGAAGGGAGGAGCATTTAGTATGTTCCAGATCTCTTCCGTTTCAACCAGAGCAGTAGCAAGAAGGGGGTGCATTAATTGTGGACCTGTTTGGATGGGGATGGGGTAGAGAGGGTTGGGGAGAGAAGAGAGGGGGGGTGGAAGGAAGGGTAGGGATGAGTGGGACATTTAAACTGCTCCGCACGTGTTTACCATGGGTAGCAGTAGCTGGGGGAGGGATATTAGAGGGATCAATCATTGCCATATTTAGTACATTTACTGTGTAAATGGCTGTGATATATGATGATGGGAGGACAGTGATGGAGATGTATTTAGTCTGTTACAGACCTGTATACTGACAAGAACTGGTTCGAGGGATGTGGGACAGGAGGAATGATGTGGAGGGAGGAGCATTTAATGTGTTCCGGATCTCATCTGTTTCAACCCGAGCAACGCCGGGTAAACAGCTAGTACTATTATATTTGGAAATGTTTGTTTTTATCTATAATGTCACCTGTATATTTCAAACCACTCTTGAACCAAATAAATTTTCCTTGAAGCAGTTTATAACCGACTTTCCAAAATGACATTGTTTTTGTAGCTCATTTTTGTAGTGGTGTTTGTAGAAAACTATCTTGAACGAAATATTGAAAATTGGAAAGGTACCATCTGAAATTTCTTGTAGAAGTAAAAAAAATCATAAAACAATTCTTCTTTATCCAGTCAGGAGACAATACTAGGAAGCAATTCTGTAATACTTTCAGTTCTTCTTTCAGTATTACTTACTCCAATATTTCTAAACAACTGTCTTTTACTATGCTTTTTTGAAGATAACTTTCTTTTTGAAGATTTTTTGGGTGGGCTTTTTTTGACACTGGTTGTGTGTGTCTTCACTGTACATGTAATACCTAAGCCCCGATTGGGTTGGTTAAGACTATACACACGAGGTCTGTAGGCTATGAACTCAACTCAGAATTCAGCCAAAAATTCAGCCAGAAATTCAGCACAAAATTCAGCCAAATGCACCGGATGACCCCGTGGTTTTGAACAAATTACGTACATCACGTTCAGATAACTACATCACACGTACGTTGATAAACATGGTGGTTGCACCTACTGTACTCAATTATGGATAACGTAACACTTTAATATCAGCTTAAGAGAAGTAATTACACAAATAAAAACAGTGATGCTTCTATTTCTCAAAGTTTACATAGAAATGTCAAGGTACATTTAACAGTTTAATGAGGATAATAGCTGTCATGATCCCGCTGAACGTTGCCACTTGAAATCCGTGGTCTGTCTGCGAATGTATGTTTATCAAAACGGGAATAGTTCAATATTTAAGGTTGTGGAGCTTATAAAACTGCGTAATTATTCACCTATGTAAAATTTCCTACTGAAACCGATTTCATGCATAATAGATGTTTACTTACAACATTTCTGAGTGAAAACATTTTAAAACATTGGTTGTTTATTCCCGGGATCGGCAAAATATCTGCGTAGTTGACACCATCATTTATTCATTTTCAAAGAAACACACGATACACGGAGCCGACCACGGAGCCCATGCAGCTTTCATAAGACTGCTGTCAAACACCTTATCTGTGATCCGCCATTTGAATTGTCATCAAATATCCATTTTAGAAGATACAACCAAATATCTGTCCATGTGCCGTGTGAGCATCATTGTACAAAAAAGTTTTATACTAAATATGAGCTTACGAGGCTGGATTATGCGGCCTATGTTCCTCTGCTGGTATTCCAATAGTGACTAACATCACGAATCATGTACAGTGAAGTGAACTTGCACACGTGGACTTACATCAGCCATCATTAACAGCAATGAAAGTGTGACAGACAGATGTTATATAGCTCTATACTTATTCTTCAACTTGTGTTTCATTTTTTCTCTATTATACGGGACCGTTTCAAAAAGAAGATATTAATGGAGACAGCCAATATTGGCTTATAGTGTCTATAACTATATAGAGTTCTCTCTATACTACTTGTGTGCGTCCTCATACCAATATTTTCTATACTTTATGACCATCTTTCGTATTCATTTATCATATTCATTATCATAATAAAGAATCATTCACAATAATTCTTTTTCCTTAAATTTTCTGCACATGAACAAGATATAATATGAGTAGAGGGGTTTGGGCCTTAAGCAACTGCTTATGTATACATATTATTATTTAATTCATTTTGCTTGTTATATTGATTGTCATTTTGAAGGTCATTTTGATTGACTGATGTTGATGGCAAATCTACATGTAAATCTTCTTCTTTTAGGTGGATGTAAGGAGAGTTTGGTTTTCTTTCTAAAGTCACTGTCACATAGAAAAAACGGATGAAACACGTATGTAGGACGTACAAATGTTTTGGTGTTTTCTTGATACGCGGGGCTCCGTGAAAAAATGACAAAAACCTGTAGCAGATTTAACACGAATGATACACTGACAATACACTTAAAAAAACACAGATGATACACGGATTATTCACGGACACTCCACATACACTCACGCAAACATGATATTTTGGTTGCAAAGTACTGAAAAAACAGCACAGATGAACATCGGATAAATAGCGTATTGAACGGACGTTTTACGGACAATGTACGTTTGTATCACGGTAATATCACGTACAGTCCACGTACGATATGAAAATCTATCCGCGCAAATACTTTTGAACATTCCAAAATGATTAGCGCGGACATCACGACCCGTAAAATCTCTTCACGTAATTCGCCGTATAAAACGGACAAGGCACTGATGGTCGGCGTATCTCCACGGATGAGCCACGGATGAACCACGTACGACAAAAATCTATCCGTGGTACATATGTGTTTCATCCGTTTTTTCTATGTGACAGTGACTTAAAAGATAAGAAAAATATTGACTTTATGTGTCTTATATCAAAACAGCAAACAATATATTTATCAAATCTTTTCCTGTTAAATGTATACCTACTATTGTTTATTCACAATATATGTAGAGCATGTAAACATTGCATTGCATTTGTAAACAGATTTCCTCAGTTTTTACCCATTGCAGCTTTTTTGTTAGAAAAATGATGCCTCTGATTTTACCTTAATCTAACCTCTGGACAAAATTTGCCAAAGATTTGGCCATAACTAAAAAACTAGATCTACAATATGCATGCCACTTGATATGGATGTAGTTTGAAGACCATATTTCTTATTTATGTGGATAATATTGACTTTAAATGTAGACTTCATTGAGTTTACATCAGTCTTGTGCACTAGAAATGAGCCAAATCTAGCATGTGGAAATTTGTGCAATTTAGGACAATTTTGAAAGAAGTTCTATAAACCTTGAATACTCCTGCATTCCCTGCACATACTTAGAAATATGGATTACCTTTTTTACTGTCACTTTTGTCCATATTTGATGTAAATACTGCAAAATTTGATCTCTCAGACATTTTCCTCAGTTTTTACCGCGTGCCACCTCAGTTTTTACCGTGTTTCACCAGAAACCCTCAGATTTATCCGTGACAGTCTACCCACGGTGATCTAGGGTGGATAAGGTTTGGAGGCTTTGAATGTCCAAACTCCCCCCACACCTCACACCCTCATCCCTCCTTATGTCTTTGAATTCCAGACAGTTTTATATAAATGAATTGGTGCTATAAATGGCTCAGATTACACCCGAGAGCACACAAAATTTCAAAATTTTCCCGGGGGAGCATGCTCCCGGGCCCCCCTAGCATCTGCAAGTCTGTGGCACATGTATGCGTGACAGAAGCATTTCACAATGTTTATCATGATCGTTATCTCTTCTTACCCCCACCCTCACCTACAACCAAGATTCGCCAAATTTATGATGATTGCATAGCCTCAGATAACCAAAAAAAAGTTGGTGGGATATACAAATGGCACTCCCCTTTTTCAAAACCTTCTGACAGCCCTGAATTATGTAATTAGCCACAAAAAATCTAGTGTGATTGTACTGTACATGTGTGTGGTGAATAATGCTGGTTTCATCATGCATATTGATTTTATCAATTTGCAACAGCTAACAGCACCAGGCTAGACTATTTCTGGTAGCCTTGCAATATTGATTTTATTATGTTGGCTAAAGTGCATTGAATACCAGTAAAAATGTCATAAATAGCCCTTTGGAATGCACAGTTTATTTGGCCAAGTGCCCAAAATTGAACCACTTTGGTGTCGCGTCATACCTCATAGTTGTGTAAAGTTTGAACGAAATCGCTTCATCACTAAACCCTCTAGCTTGTCCAGAGACAAACATACATAGTTACAAACGAACGAAACACAAGACTTTAGCTTCATCTGCTGAAGCAGCGCAACTATTTGTTACAAATGGCCATCTATTCAGATCAATATCAATCTATATTAGTATTGTGAACTATGTGTTACAATGAACTTGTTAAACCTAGGCATGAGCCAATATCAATAGGATCGAAAATGGATGGAGTTAGTGGGTGTCTTCAAAGTGTGCTCATTATCTATTCAATGTAGCATAAATTTGAAAGTAGTTATTGAAAGAAGAAACATTATTCTTTCATACAATGTGATCATAAAATGCTTTGATATTAAAGTGGGCGTGTGTACTTTTTGCCTACAAGTGGATAGGGATCTTATCAAGACTATCAAAATGCGGAAGTTGATACGCATTCATGTATTAGCCCACCCCATAAATTGACAAATTTTTAACCCAAAAGACCATGGATATTTCAATGATTGTACATGTATACAGTGTAATCAAGAAGAAAATAACAATAAAAAGTATAACCTGTTTTGGAAATCTTGCAATTCTATGTTGATTTTCTCTATATCCACTTCTGTCCACAGAACGTCATAGTATCCATTCACAGTGTCAATAACATCATTGTACAATCCATAAAGCTTCTGTAGAAGATTTATCTCTTTTTTTATCTGCAGTAACTCTGGGTATTCAGTAACGGGCAGTCCAAATAATTCCTCGCCACCTAAAATCATCAACCATAGATTGTAGTCCTACTGATATTGCTTTCGTAAAGTTAATTATAATATGAAAGCAGTATTAAACATGAATTATTTGTATCAAACTAAATCAAAAGTTTCAAATTGTGGGGAGAACAAATGTCAACTACTCTCGTTTATTAACTACCGGTGTAATATTCATAGTAAAATTAGGTCCTAAATATAAACCATTAATACTAACCAGTGTATGTAATGAACTTCCTGTAGAGGGTATCAAAACGATTCTGGAAGATGATAAGTCTATCTGAGGCTTCTCTTGGTGCTACTCCAGGTACCATAGGACCAGTCTGCATTGAATATTATAATGAATTTAAATAAACAACAAAAACAAGTGCTTTTTTTGTATTGAAGTCACTTTGTTGGTAACAATTTCATCCCAATTCAAACCTATAACAATATCTTAAAAGTGAAGAAAAAGTCTTCATAAAACCCACATATTTAGAACTTAAAGCAACATTACACAGATGATTATGAAGAACTTCAAATGCTTTATTTTGTTGTGAAGAATAGTAAGCATTGTAAAAAAATACTATTACAGACTTTTACAGTATATACATACATGTATGAAATGAAAATATTTGAAAATGAGAAAAAACAATCTCATGCATAGTAGCAAAGTAAATTACAGCTTTTCTCCACAAATTAAATAAACCAGCATTCATATAGTCACAATCTAAGAGTTGCAATAACATTCAGAAGGTTGCATGCAAAAAGATGTGATAAAAACTCAGTATATAAAGGAACATGCCTATAGTTCTTAATTATGGAAACATATTAGTGACCATCATGCCAACTTATACCATGGGGTGATGCAATGTGTTTCATATAATATCTCAATTTCTTTTACCATTCTTAGACGTTTCTTCATTTGATATTCATCATGGATTTTACGCACACCCTTCATGATTTTGATATTAGAATAAATAGAAGTTTGAGAAAGTTAAAGAGCAGATAAGGATTATACATAAACAATGTCGTTCAAACTTGTAAATGAATGATTTAAGATGCATGTATTCAAGACTACATAAAAATCAAAAATAGAAATATTCATACGTATAAGTTGATTAATTTAAGGCATTTCACACTATGACTTATTATCTTAGCAATTTTTCTTTCCCCTAAATGCAACGTTTATAATAAAACACACTGAACTTACAACTTTGTAATCATAATAGTATGTGCTTGTTTCCTCTTGAAAGATTTGTACGTTTTCAATGAGCTCCGATTTGAACTCTGGCTGTATGGTGATGAGATGTGAGGAGACCTCGGTAGTGAGGGCTGCCAGCTTTTGCCATGAGTAGCGGAGCGTGTCCACACGTTCAGTCTCCTCTCGTGCCACAGGTAACTCATGCTTGTTCAGCATTGCATATGATTCCTGGAAATCAAGGGTAAATTAATATTTAATTTTATTGTATTCAAACCAAGAATATACCAATTGAATTTTACAAATAGATTCATTGGCTTTCTTGTTTTTATATAGATTGACTAATTTTGTGAAAATCAATGATCATCCAACTTATACACAAACTAGTAGTCAGAACACTCTTGGATAGAATTGACACAGTTGTAAGAGAAGACCCACGATCATAGATGCACTGACCACTTGTAATTACCCTAACCGAACAATTCAAGAAGTGAAACAAAAGAAAAGGGATATCAACAAGAGAAAGTCTCAGAAAACGCCAGTAAAAGACTAATGGATCTAGAGGTATGATCGTTCTCCCTTATGTGAAAGGCTTGTATGAAAGAATGGCTACGGTTCTGACAGATCACAACATCAGTTCCGTACAAGACAAGGGAGTGTTTACAGCATTGGTCGCAAGAAATGTCCAAGTTTGTATATTGGTGAATCAGGCAGAAAATTCAAGACACCAAAGAAATGTGGAGACAAATGACCAGAGGTGTCCGCACCAGAGCCACTTGTCTCAGTACTGTTGAAGTTCACCAATCAGCCATAACTGATCACATGAACACCTCAACCATGTTCCAGATTAGGATAGTTCTATAGTGTGCAAAGAGTCTAATCTATTGTATAGACAAATCTTGGTCTATAATGATCCGAAAGACTGTTGAAAACATGAACAGAGATGAAGGAGCATACCAGTTATTCAAAGCCTATAGCAACCTTCTCAGACCTCGGGCAGCCCAAGACCACAGTGCGCACCCCCAACCCCCCTTCCACAACAAACACTGACTTCTTTCAATGTCATATGCTGCCACCTAGTGACAGAAGGAAGTCTAAGATGATGGACATGGAAAGTTATACAAAAAGATACAGACAGTAAGCTAAAATGGATTTTAACAAAATTAGTCAATCAATTTGAATTTACAGTTATTTGACATTTATGACATTTATGACATTTATGGAGTTAATTAACATTTACAAAACTTTCAATAATTTTGAGCTACAGATATGATCTCATTTTAGAGGGGGTCTCTTTATAGAGGTAGTCTTAATTGAAGGTTATGCAAAAAAGATGGCTGGCAGCAGTGCATGGTGACTGATCAGGTGACACTGGTATCATGCACGTGTCATGACTGCTTGAGAAATGTTCGGGGGATCAAGTTCAGACAATTAGATAGAAATAGCATACACAGATGGCAAGAGCCTAATCCGTACTTGATTAGAAGCTGCCTAAGTATCAACACGTCTCTAAGCGTCTGGGGAGGTTAGCTGTATATATAGACCATTAGGTCTAAGGCGTCTGTCCATACACATATGACTGGTCTGGTGTGAACAGAAGATAGTGAGTTTGAGTCCACGGCCTTCAAAATCTTTTCAGGATTTCCCGAAAATTTCACAATTGGTGGAAGTACACTGACCCGGGTGCCTGGTAGAAAGTCACCGGGTAGTTTCCTAGTTCCTAGCAGTATACTGCGCGGGATTCAAGGCGGGACTGAGATCCCACGAGATTTTCCTGCGGGAGCAGGGCGGGAGTGGTCACAAAACTCACGGGAGTGGGGCGGAAGTGATCACATTGGCACCTTGCAGGATTTTTGTGAGACATCTACCACGACAATCCTGCAACAGTCCCGCGACAGTTCTGCGACAATAAAACGGTGTGGATTTTGTCAACCCTCATGACACTTAGATCTTCATACTAGTTCCACGAAAGTCCAGCAACAGTACCTTGATAGCGAAAGATGTGGAACAAAACTGAAGAATATCTAATCATGTTTTGCGACAATATTTATACATGACACTACAATGACTGTTGAAATCCAATGTTAACTCTTCACAAATCAAGATACATTTACAAATCTTATTGAGAACTATGCTTAATTTAAAAAAAAAGATCTGATTTAGAACTAGGTTTAATTCACAAGGCTTAGACATTCTCAATTAGCCAATGGTTGATCTGCATTATCCATATTAATTATCTTCAATAGTAGTGAACAATGGTTGAATTTTGTTTGCTGAGATAATTGTTGCAGTCATTAATTAGGTAAAGCAAACACTATCATAAATAGATATTCTCTGACGTGAGAAGTAATTTACGCAATTGTTACAAAAGAAATCTATCTACAACTATTGCGGGACTGTTGCAGGAAGATCAAACATGAATGCGGGACTGCTGCGGGACTGTTGCAGGATGAAAATAAAAATTATTGTGGTAGCGGGGCAGGATTGGGCATAACGAGTGCGTGAGTGGGGCAGGAGTTGACAGAATATTGGAAACCATTGTAGGAGTGGGACGGGAGTGTACATCATATTGATGGACAAACGCGGGGCAGGACCAATATTTCAGTCCCGCCCTGACCACTGGTTCCTAGTGGGTCATGCAATGACCAAGTTAACCAATGCGATACCTTATTAAAAGGTTAAAGGGGAAAGGGGGCTACAGCCCGGAAATCAAACTCACAGGAAGCAGTTAAGTGTGTGGTGCCGGTGTGAGGTGGTCAGTGGTCAAGACAGAGAGTTCTAACAGTCTCTCGGTCACCGAAAGTTGATTATGGGACTACATCGCCCGTGAAGCATAGCTGAGCTTAAGTCCAACCATGTGGCACTGAGCCACAAGGATATAGAACTACCGCCCTCTCTCTCCCTCTCCATTGGTTTCATGAAACCCAGAGACGTCAGCGAGTTGTCGAAGAGTTGGGAGTTGGGGGAGTCTGTAACAAAGTAGCTCGCCAGCAGCGCATGTTAACTAACCAGGTTACACTGGTATCATGCACGTGTCATGACTGCTGGGGAAATGTTAGGGGGATCAAAGTTAGATGACAGACAATTAGATAGAAATAGCATACACAGATGGCAAGAGCCTAATCCGTACTTGATTAGAAGCTGCCTAAGTATCAACACGTCTCTAAGCGTCTGGGGCCTAATGGTCTAATGGTCTAAAGCATCTGTCCATACACATATGACAGGTTTGGTGTGCACAGAAGATCGTGAGTTTGAGTCCATGGCTTTCCAAATCTTTACAGGGTTCAACCAAAAATCTAACACTTACAGGACAATAATTTTCTACTAAACACAAGACAAAGAAAGCAATATCATTAAGAAGATATTTTGTAGTTTCTGGATTTACCATATTGGAACATTAACATCTTGTTAGGGGCACATAAACTTCATATTTACTTTGTTATGTTTCAGAGGCCCTTCAACTGGCATCTTCTTGCGCAGGAATTTGTGCGTATTGTAGATGGCGCTGCGTCACATGGAATGGAATTTCCCATGTGACGCAGCGCCATCTACGATACGCAAAAGATCCTGCGCAAGAAGATGCCAGTCGAATGGGGTATGTGCCCCTGAAACGTAGCAAAGTAAATATGAAGTTTCTGTGCCCTAACAAGATTTTAGTGTTCAAATAAAAGAAAGCAATATTATCCAAATGAGCTTGACATCTATTGTTGACATCTATTTAACTTACACTTTTTCTTTTAGATGAGGAGAAAAATACATTTTTGTGTTTTATTCAGTATCATTTGGAAAATGAAGTACCTTACGTCTTATTTGCTATATTGTATGGGTGTGTATCACTAAATGCCCCGTCAGGCAGGCTCATCACATTAATCAAGCATAAAACATTGAGGATTTTCCACTATACGTAAAGCAACTATTTTAAATGGCAAGCATACATGTATGTATGCAATACGTTTTTCATGTGGCCATGTGTGAGCATACGTGGAACACTATTTTGGATTGCCCAAAATTTGTCCATCACCTAAAATCTATAGAACCACACGCCCAGTACATAGACATAGCTTCAGACATGCACTATTCATGCAGGATTAAATGGGAAAAACGTAGAGCGTACACAAAGTATTGTTTCTTGTGACTTCCATGTATGATGGCACTGTGTTAGCGTATGGTGTATCAATGGTGTATAAGGAACCAAAATTGGTCTATATGTGAAATAATTCGAAGACAGGTAAAGCTTTGGAAGGTTATGGACTCAAACTCACAATCTCCTGTTCACACCAGACCAGTCATGTGTGCAGACAGACGCCTGAGACCGTTGGGCTAGTCTCCCTGTACATTTAGACATGTTCATACTTGGCCAGCTTCTAACTTGTAGTTCCATTCAGCTGGTTCCATTTCTGTCTCATTGTGTCATCTGGCCTATATCCCCGAACCTTTCTACTACATCAAGTGCACATGCCACTTTCGGAAGGAGGTCACCGTGTTCTGGCCCACTTTCTTTAGAGTCCCTCAACTCCCTTCTCCTCAACAACCAGCTTCAAGGCGATGGCAGCTAGCAATCATCAGAGTCATCTCCTATGCTATCGTGACAAAAAGTAGTCATCTAAAACGCCAAAAATCTCCCTCTCCTAAATCAGCCCCCTTTATGTCAGCAATTTTAAAACTAGTCATTCAAATACATACATGTTTAAAGAAAATTGTAAAGTTTAATGACCAGAGGTCAAATGCTTTTCCAGTGGTAACAATTTTTCTATTCAAGTGTTCCATAAATTTTTCAAAAGTGGGCCACAGTACACAAACATCAACCCACCTTAGAAAAGTAATATAGTCATACCAAATGTCAAGTTTGGTGATGATAAATCATAAACTCTTCCAAGGAGAGAGACAAACACAAATTCATGCTAATTTGTTTTAAAAAAGGTATCGTAACTTCATCAAACGTGGGGCAAAGAACACTGAAATCTAATCAGCTCTGGAGAGTAATACAATGAAGCTAAATATGAAGTATGATGATAAGTCTCCCTGTAGAGTGGTAACAAGGTATTTACACCTAACGCTCATAAATTCATCAAAAGTAGGCCAAAGTACACCAACATCAATTTAGCCGTAGAGACTACTATAGTCATAAGTTGGTCAAAAGTAGGCCAAAGTATACCAAATAAATTGAGCTGTGGAGACTGATGTAGGGAAGAAATTTGTAAGGTGTGCCAGTCAGACCGCTGAGATCAGATCAGTCAGCACCACACACCCAACTATACCAATTTCCCCAAGCAGTGGCCCCCCTCTCCCACTATTCCGGACTTCGACCAATTCAGGACCAATGGACTTGCGACAGGCCACTATTCTGGACCAATGGACTTATTGCAGGCCACTATTCAGGACCAATGGACTTACTTACATTACTGATCGAGTAAGAAGGACCCCTCATTACTTTTTCCTTTTTTCTTCTCTCTTTCTCCACACCAGTTCTGTGGCAATATACATATATATATATGCCACAGTAAAAATCCCTACTATTACTTGCATCTACAGTCAATCAGAGTAAAGCTCATTTGCTTGCATGCCTTGAAAAATTATTTCACACAGTCATGGCCAAAAGAGGGCACCACTTGGCTGATGTAAGCTTGCCACCATTTCGAGCAATCAGGCCTCTGGGATTCCTTTGTTTACAGGTAGCATATTGTTCAAAGATGGCAGATTGGAAATGTGTTTTTTCATGAATCAAAGACATTTCATGGGTGGTAATACTAGTGTGATCTATCCATGACCATAATAATAGTAGTACCAGTACTAGGTAAGTTTGGTTTAAATAATTATGTGCCAGGTTATGAAACTAATTAGACCAACTGTTTTCCATTTATAAATACAACTGATGTGTTGTTTTCATATCCTGGTAATCTACATGATTTTTCAAACAAAACATGTTGAAATGCTTAAACAATAAAGTCTTGTAGTAATACTACAGTTATTGATTAACTTGAATATTTCTAAATGCACACATTATATTTACTTTTGAAAATGAAACTAGGTCACACAAAACCAGCCACAGATTGTAAGACATTAAAGGTCATCTGGGATCACATCATTACATATATTATTTTAATGACAGTTGTTAGGATTATGAGGATGGGGCTGGAACAAAGTGATGTGCTCCAGTTTTGCTGGGTGTCTTTCTCTTACTTTCTCTTACTTTCTCTTACTTTCCCATACTTTCTAATCTTTCGCCAAAATTTGCATATTAGGTTTTTAGCGTATTACAATTCAGAAACATTTCTCTTTCCACGAATTATCATTTTGAAAAATTTCTCTAGCCAAGTAACAAAGAGAAAACTTACTGTAGAAAAAGAATTAAGTGACCACCCCATCGTGGGCGATAATGGGGGTATTGTACGTTTTTGGAGGCGTTCTGCATTTATAAGTTGAAATCAATTAAAGTCGATGGTGCGTTCAAACTTATCATTGCAATATTTTAGATGTTTAGATACTATACAAGAACATATTTGACCTTTAAGAGCACTTACATGCACTTACTAGAATGACTACCCACTACCCATCCTTTGATGTGCGAAATCTTTCTGTTTTGACCATAAAATTGTAAAATAAACGATATGTGTTCTCTCTATCTTAAGATTATCCATTAGTTATGATTTTTATTAATTATTTTATTACATGTATAGTAACAGCCGCCAGCAATTGCCATAAGTGAACTCGAACCATTTTTTATATGTGAGCCATGGCGGCGTAGAGTTAAAAAAAAATGTTTAATACGAATTTTTCTAAGAAATACAGAAAAGAAAAAACATCCGACAGATGTGACTGAGCAGAGAAATTTTACAGAAATAATTATGGTCCGGAAAGCAACCGAATTTGTCAGTAAGAATACATTTTACTTTCCATTACTTTTTGTTACTTTCTGTTACTTTCTCATACTTCCTATCTATGCTTTCTCATACTTTCTCCAATTCATTTGGAGTTCCAAAGAATCGGGAGAAAAAAGGGTTCCTTCTTACTCAATCAGAACTGTATATGCCACTATTCAGGACCTTGGTCAGCCCAAGGGGCTACTTACAGAGAACCACCTGTCAACTTCACTGAAACACGCGGTTCCTTGCCTTCCACCATGTGTAACAAGTAGTCGTCGGGAACACCGTAAATCTCCCCTTCCCCGATCAGGCCATTTCCCCGATCAGGGCATTTTTGAAAAGTAGGCCAAAGTACTCAAGTATCAAATCACATGAGGAGAGTGACATAGTCATACAAAATGTCAAGTTTGGTGATGATAGGTAATAAAGTCTACCCAGGAGACAGATAAACACAAATTCGTAATAATTTGTTTTTAAAACACATCGTAATTTCATAAAAAGTAGACCAAAGTACACTAAAATCTAATCAGCTCTGGAGAGTGGTACAACGAAGATAGATATGAAGTTTGGTGACCATAGGTCAAATACTTCTCCCTGTAGACTGTTAACGTATTACGTAACGCTCGTAAGTTCAAAAGCAGGCCAAAGTACACCATATCAAATCACGTGAGGAGAGTGATATGGATATACCAAATGTCAAGTTTGGCGATGATAAGTCATAAACTGTTCCCAGAAGACAGATAAACACAATTACGTAATAATTTGTTTTTAAAAACACATCGTAACTTCATCAAAAGTAGGCCAAAGTACACCAAAATCTAATCAGCTCTGGATTCAAAAGTAGGCCAAAGTACACCAATATCAAAGCACATGAGGAGAGTGATATAGACATACCAAATGTCAAGTTTGGTGATGATAAGTCATAATCTGTTGCCAGAAGACAGATAAACACAATTACATAATAATTTTGTTTTTAAAAACACATCGTAACTTCATCAACAGTAGGCCAAAGTACACCAAATTCTAATCAGCTCTGGAGAGTAGTACAACGAAGCTAAATATGAAGTTTGGTGATCATAGATCAAATACTTCTCCCCGTAGAGTGTTAACAAGGTTTATTACGTAACGCTCGTAAGTTCGTCAGAAGTAAGCCAAAGTACAAACAAAATTTTTTGAGAGGTACTTTTTACCTCAAACAAGACATATTCAATTTGCAAATCAATAGCTCAAGTAGTCTTCGAGTTATCAGCCTGTTTATTTCGGGCGGACACACGGACGGACAGCCAGAAGCAAAACAAGAAATCCCCCTTCGGACTTCGTCCGGGGAGATTTAATTCAGAGACTGGTAAAGCTTTGGAAGATCGTGGACTCGAACTCACAATCTCCAGTTCACCCCAGACCAGTCATATGTGTGCAGACAGACGCCTTAGACCGTTAGGCCAAAGTCCCTGTACATTCAAAGACATGTTCATACTTGGCCAGCTTCTAACTTATAGTTCTATTTCTGTCTCATTGCTTCATCTAGCCTTTATCCCCAAACCTTTCTACTGCGTCAAGTGCACATGCCACTTTTGACAGGTCACAGTGTTCTTGCCCACTTTCTTTACATATACGGACAGTGCGTTTTATCTGTTAATTGTGAGTGGATTATACGTATTAAATACACCAATTATACGTCAAGTTTCAACGCAGAGATGCCACTTTCTAGCGCATATGCACTGTATTGCGGACATTTTTGTGTGGATCATAGGTTTTTGAAAAGTTGAGTCTATATGACGTTGGCATTATGTAATTTAATCTAATAGGTCATGGTTCAGTTGTCTCATAAAATGGTGGAGCATGTTCTTGAAAGCTATTACCGTATTTGTATTGAGTAAATATTAGGAGACAGACATAGACTATTCTATTTGCTGCTCTACACTATGGTGTCCACACCTATTGTTGCTCTGAAGTACGATCTGGACGGCTATTTTAGTGACTGGCTTTTAGGTAAGGGGCTATGTGAGAATGAGTTTAAATAATATATTACAATAAAACACATAGCAATCAGGATCTGGCCAACAATTTTGGTGCTCTGAAGTAGGATTCTCACAACTATTTTGGTGGTCTACAATACGATTCCCACAATTTTGCATTTTGATTGTATTATCTATCAACCTTTATATTAATTTGACATCTTTATTCTATAACCTATTTGATTTGACTTGGGTGCAATGGTGCCCCATTGTTTCAAACAACTCTGGTCATGCTATGACACACCACATTGGAGACTTACACTAACACAGTTTGGGTAGCAATAACACTTCTTTTAAAGTAGTACCTCAATTGGTGCAATACTCATATCAATTCTAATTTCATTTTCGCGAATTTCTTTTAAAGCTGCCATTGCAAATCTTATATCATCCAAATCTTTGATGGGTCTACTAAGACGTTTATTCAGATCTTCAATGAATTCAAAAATGCGTTCCATCTCTGTACAGTACTTCTGGTTGCAGAACTTGCCATAATGCATCCGCCAAGCTTTGGTCTCTGTGGTTAGACCAAGTTTGAGTTTTTCTGCAAAATATACATATATCTATGGGTAATAAATATAAAGTTAACAGTTCAATTCCTCAATAATATTTGCTTTTTTTACATTGCTTCAACTGCTGAAGCAAAGCCTTGTGTTTCATTTGTTGGTAACTATGTATGTGTCCGGACAAGCTAGAGCGTTTACCATTAAGCCAATGTTGTTCAAACTTTACACAACTATTTGGTATGAAGGGACACTGAAATGATTCGATTTTAGCACTTTACCAATTAAAGTGTCCTTTCCACAGGACCATTTATGGCCCATTTGCAACATTTTCTGCAATAGCTTTGCTAATACTTGTAAAAATATATTCAAACTTCGTACAATGCTTCCATCCCTAAAGACCATCGCATGTGTTGACTGTTGGCACATGGCCAATTTAAGTGTTTTGTCCGTGAGGCCATTTTAGGTCATTGTTTTCATTTTCTTCAATAGTTTCAATACAGCTTAATCTATGAGCTCCAAATTTGATACAATGTTTACATACATTGTGACCATTTTATCAGTATCCAATTTTGTCACTTTGTCAATTAAAGTTTTCCTTTCAGAAGGTCATTTGCAGTCAATTTCTGCGTTTTACAAAGTAGTTTCTATACAGCTTGAAACATGGCCTCCAAAGATGACTCAAGATGACAATTTTGAATAGATGAAATAGAAATATAATTATTTTACAAAATGACAGAATAACATTCTGAGAACTTTTTTACTGCAGCATTAAAAAGCAAACAATAACTAGATCAAAATTGCTCAGAGAGCACAGCGTTGCTAGAAAAACGTTGACCAATGGGCAATAAAAATATTTACTTTAACCATGTTTAGAAAGTACTTAGAATCCAAAATCACACTACATGTAGTAGTATAAGTTGCTATGCAATGCTGTGCTATCTGAGCACTTTTCATTTAGTTAGCAAAGGGCCAAAGTTCAACAAAGGTGATGGTCACCACTCGCATAATATTGTATCAGAAAGAACTGGATTGACTGTTCATTGACAGGCTTATCAAGATCAGAGAGAGCATGTCCAAAGTATTACATGTATAGCATCTGAAAAATCTACCTATTTTCATGAGAAAATTCAAGAATGCAATAATGATCAAAAGAAGTTGTTTAGCATTGAAGAAAATCACTTGGAAGAGAAAAACCTAAATCCTTGCCCAAGCATGACAATCTGGAAACATTAGTGGAAATTTCTCAAATTTTTTGTAGGTAAGATTGAAGCCATTAGAACTGATTTAGAACACCTGGAGAGCATATCAGAACCTTTTCCCTGCCCTCCTATTGAAGAATTGATACCACCCTGTGCGAACAAACTGTCTTCTCTATGACCAGCTACAGAGGAAGACGTTCTAAAACTGATTAAAAGTTCATCCAAGTCGACATGTTCACATGAGTCTCTTCCCACATAGCTTCTTGTTGAGCACTTCTTACCTGTGTTATCAGAGCTTCACTGGCTACCAATCTCAAAAAGGATAGATTTCAAGCTACTTCTGGTTCCTTTTACGATAAAGATACGAGGATAGAAGCAGGTCATGAACCAAGACGAGGGGGCCTTTCATCTCTCTCACGTGTACGACCCGATTTTCGGCATCGGAAGTCGTGCTGAGTGACCTTGACATGCGCAGAGATGTTTTGAAAATGGCAACAGTAGTTGCCGAAACTGTCAACGGTAAATTGTGATTGTGTTGTGTTAAGATGAACTAAATAATGTATATATATGTTTTCCAACACAATGAACTCGTTCAAGGATGTGGCTTTTCAAGTTGCAGGGCCAAGAGCATGGAATAACCTACCTTTAAAATTGAGACTGCCCATGTCATTAGTGTTTTAAAAGAAATCCTAAAGATACATATATAATGCCCAGACAAAAATATATGTGTTCTGTAAAATCCAGGACCAATAAACAACATCTTTTCCATTGGAAGTGTAGGAAAAATAAGACTTATATTTTTCACGCTTAGTATTTATTACACTTATAAATACACCATTATATTTTGTCAGCTAAAACACAAGGTCACGTGATATTGCATAATCGATATTGCATAATCAAATGATTTTCGCCAGAGATACCATGAATTTCCAATGGCAGATGTCACATTTAACAGGGACGATATAGGCGAGTTCTTACGTTCACCGTGCAAGTTACATCTGACGAAAATCATTCGGTTTACATTTCTTGCCTACACGTGTTTTGATGGGTTTCTGGTGTGGATTTAAATTGCTCTAGGTATTCTAATATGCTGTTTAAATGAATTGAATTTTAAGAATTGCACAGAACTCATCATATTGTTTCTATGCAAGCATACTTGTTCGGCCACTGAGCGTAACCTTTAAGACTCATCTTTTTATGTCTTGAAATATTACATATATATTTTTATGCTATTCAGTCATATTCTATTATTGTAATGTCTTATGTCTTTTACTCTATAAACTCTTAATGTACGTTTAACAATTGCCTAGATTTTATTACATATATTTGTATTATCTTTTACATTATTGCTATCAATTTGTGTGTAGCGCTTCTGAGCTTGTAGATGAACTTTGTAAAATGTTGAAATTGACCTAAAACAGCCTTCTGAATGGTAAAAAATGACCTAAAATGGGCTTCTGTAAATCATACTTAAATTGGCAAAGTACCAAAATTGTACCCATGTGATGGCCTATGCGTAAGCATTGTACCAAAATTGAACGTTTTCTTTCAACCATTATCAAAGCTATTGCAGAAAATTTTGAGAATCGACTAAAAATGCCTACTGGAAAGCATACTTTAATTGGCAAAATGCTCAAAACCAATTCACTTTGGTGTCGCGTCATACCACATAGTTGTGTAAAGTTTGAACAAAATCAGTGCATAAGTAAACACTCTAGCTTGTCCAGAGTCATATACACATAGATAGTTAGTGACATACAAACAAAATGAACACAAGTCTTTGCTTCAGCTGCTGAAGCGACGCAACAACTACATACAATGTATCATTACCACACCATCATAAGATACTGAAATACATTGATTTCTCATTGCTATGCGGTGCTCATTTGAATAGAAAATGGAATAGAATAAAATGTCATTTGACAACATATTCATATATTTAGCTTTATATTTTGTTCAGATAAAAAATAAATCTAGTATGCTTTATATTTTGTTCAGATAAAAAATAAATCTAGTATATATAGTGGTCGTTATGTTAATCAAGATTAAGTGTGAGAGATGTAACCCGGGTATCTAATTCTTGATAAATTTGGATCAGTGTAGGACCAACTGTATATTGCTTTAACATGATGCATGAGTTAATAGATAATTCATGTTACCCCCGTGTTAGAGTGGCCACGTGGAACGCAGAATCTGCGGTCCCGACGCGTGCGAACACCGTCCAAGGGGCTAGGGCTAAAAAATCTAGAGAAAATGTCCACTCCTGGTGGAGTAGAAGTGACCCCGCAGGCAAAACAACAACCCCTCGATCGAAACATGCACGGCAGGGCACCGACAGACGTCTTCGTGCAAATACGACTTTGTGCGGCGACCAGCGAAGTCAAAAAGATCAAAGGAATTTTAATCAATAATCCCCATCCACGCGGAGTGTTTATGCCGCGTGAAAAATCCACTTCTTCAGAGAAGTGGAGGGAAGCCGCGTAATTTTTGCTCGCGGCGTTGATGCGGAGGTAGAACGGAGCCTGCACGGAGCCCGCAAGCGTCCGCTGGGCGACACGTCGGAGCCATCCAGCGCTGTCGACCCTATTAATCACTGAAAGGGTTAATTTCCCAATTTTTCATCTTTTTACTGACTGTCAATTTTTTCGACTAAAAATTTACGCGGCGTGGCCACTCTAACAGGGGGGTAAGATAATTACATCTTTTATCTCTTCTGACTTTATTCGTACCTGTATAGAGGGCTATAGGCCCTACATCATAATGCTCATCTTCAGCACTGATCTTGGCTTCAAGTTCCTTGTAGTAGAGAATTTGTGCCTCAAACTCGGACAGGTTTGGGTCGGCCTTGACAAACTCTTGGAGTTCTTCATCACGATCCTTCTCCCAAATAGTACTGTAGTGTGCGAACCGATTGAGGGCAGTGATCACCTCCTGAAAACAATGTATATGTAACAGCTTTCACTTTTTGTGGAGTAAAAGCTGTCTAAGAACACTCATGTAGATTGGGTGGGCCAAAATATACAAATATTCCAGATTCTTACCCTCTTCTGGATTTCGGGTACCATAAAGCTAACACTTATTTTTGCAAAACATTTTTGCAAAATTCCAATGGAAAATCTGCTCCCGCAGCCCTATACCCGTGGCCCCAGGGGGTTAGCTGGGTGAAAAATCAATTTCATTGTATCATCTTCCAAAATGGCTCATTTTGTAGGAAATTGTATACTGAACAAATGTTAATAATAAACATATAAGCTAAAACCAAGATATAATGTCTTAAATTCATATTTATTGTAAAGAAAATTACCTCGAATAGCACACTGTGCTCATAACATACGCACATATGTTATATACACCAATATGTAAGGGCTCAATTAAAGCCTCAAATCATCAATATAACATAATGAATGCATAACATATTAACAAATGTTTCATTCCAATAACAAATCAACACTTAATCAACATTTCAACGATCCTACGCATTCAAAAGATTTTCATGGTCCAGGTTAGAAGGGACTAATGAGCGGCGATCCTCCCCAACCAGAACAATATCGTCTAGGCATCACATTAACGTTTTTTATGAATCTGATGTAATCTGTGATGTTTTTTTATATTTCTTTCACCACAGTCATTTACAATCAACATACATTTGGCAACACTGCAAGCAGATGAGTAGTTCTGACCTTGCTGCCAGTCTTCAGGTCCTTGTGTCAACCAGCATCTTGGATTTTACCCAATCCAGAACAACATTATTGTTCTTGGTTTATTTGACAAGGATCTAGCAAATCAAACAAGAAATGCAATGGGTAGAAAGTTACTGCAGTCTGGACAACCTGCACAGTTTCTTCCAGGGAAGCCAGGAGGTCATGATTTGAACAAGTAATACCACGTTGAGACTACTTGAGATTCTTGACCATGTAAGACATCAAATGCATATGATATATATGAACATAAAAATACATTGTACATAAGGAACAATTCCTTTTTTAAAGATTGTCCCATTGCTAGGAAATGTTGCACAGCAAATATGTCTGTCAACTTTTGTCTCGGGGAGAAGCTGACTTTCCTTTCATCTGATTGGGCAAAATCCAAGATGTTGGTTGACACGAGGACCTGAAGACTGGCAGCAAGTTCAGAACTACTCATCTGCTTGCAATGTTGCCAAATTTATGTTGATTGCAAATGACTGCTGAAAGAAATAAAAAAATAACATCACAGATTACATCAGATTCACAAAAAACGTTAATGTGATGCTAGACGATATTGGTCTGGTTGGGGAGGATTGCTGCTCATTAGTTCCTAACCTGGACCATGAAAATCTTTTGAATGTGTGGATTGTTGAATTGTTGATATAGTGTTGATGTTTTGTTATTGGAATGAAATATTTGTTAAGATGGTATGCAATCATAATGTTATATTGATGATTTGAGGCTTTAATTGAGCCTTTACATATTGCTGTATATAACATATGTGTGTATGTTATGAGCACAGTGTACTATTCGGGGTGATTTTCGTTATAATAAATGTGAATTTAAGACATTATATATTGCTTTTAGTTTATATGTTTATTATTAACATTTGTTCAGCATAAAATGCCCTACGAAATGAGCCATTTTGGAAGATAATACGATAAAATTGATTTTTCACCTATCTAACTCCTGGGGCCGGGGGTTTAGGGCCGCGGGGGCGAATTTCCCATTGGAATTTTTCAAAAATATTTTGCAAAAATAAGTGTTAGGTTTATGATAACCCAAATACAGAAGAGCATAAAAATCCTACAAAGAATGCTAAAGTCTTGAAAAAATGGCCCACATTAATAGAAAACCACATTAGAAAGATGTACAAAAAGGTTAACTTAAAGACGTGGTAACTTTATAGATATAATTGTTTTACATTCACATATATAATTGGTTCAAGAAAAGTTGTCACTTTGTACAGGCTGGCTGAGGCCTTATTGTTTATTCTGAGGTTGCCAATCATCATATATTTTGTGATTGAAATTGGACATACTTTCTTTGTTGAGTTTATAGATGTAGAGAGCAGAGACACAAGCTTGGTGATCTCCTTGTGCTCCGATACATTCTTATAGTAATTTTTCGGCTGCTGCTGCACTTGGAAGCTCACCTGAAAGATAAATGATAATATAGTGAAAATGAGTAACATAGTAAAAGTAAAGGGGATAATGAAAACTGAAGGCATGAAAAACAAGGGCAACAGTAAATAGGGTAATGAGTATGAATAAAAATGTAGTAATATTGGCTTAAATGGAGTGCAGTAGAACTTCCAATTTTGTCTCCATAATTACCGGTAGATCATGTCTCTTGCTCCCAAACCTTCCTACATTTGTTGCTTTGTGTTTTGTTTGTTTGCAAGTATGTATCACCCAACCATAGGAGGGTAGACACTACACTTTGTGTTGTTATACTACTGGGGCAATATTTCATATTGTCCTAGTTGCTGGGGTGGTATGAATGCAAGAATGTATGCAAGTATGTATGCAAGTATGTATACATGTATGCATGCATGCATGCATGCATGCATGCATCTATGTATGTACAGTACAGTGAATATCCTCAACAAATGAAGAGTAAACAAAGGAAACTCTGACTAATATAAAGGAAACTTTTCTCATGCATTAGCTTATAATAATGTAAGTAAATGATGTAGTAATCAAAGGAAACCCTCTACAAAGGAAGGATTTGTGACTGCAAATAGGGTTCCGTTGTTGAGGATTTTCACTGTACTGATATCGGAAGAAGGATACAGAAAAAAGATTTTGAGAATTACGCTACGATTTCTTACGTTTTTTTCCTATTTCTTCTCATTGTTGCGACTATTACGAACTTAAAAAGGTTCTGTAGCTTCCGCAAATTACGGCTTTTTTCATAACTCGCCTGAAGTTACGTTTATTCCGATTGATCCCCTTATATTAAGCATTTTACGTAGGTTCCCATAATAAAAAGAATATTTCTAAAACTTCAAATTCACGCCGACATTTTGACAGATTTTCATTTCAATTAGGTGTCTGTGTGGCGTTTGCACTTCCGGCCCTGTCGCTGTGGCGGAAATAAACGAGAACGGTCGAACAAATCCGACTTTTTATGAGTGAAAGGTAGGCACCATTGTGCAGAAGTGTAAGAATTTATTCTGATTATTACGTTTTTTCTGTTTATTTCGATAAATCGTAAGTATCGTAGTTTTGGTGACTGAGCAGTTCCAAGAAAATTGTAATAGCCATAACTTTGTTACGAATTGTTATGAATTATTTTGTTTTCTTACGCCGATTCCGCTAATTTCGCTTACGATTCTGTATCCTTCTTCCGATATCAGTACTGTATGTATGTATGTATGTATGTATGTATGTATGTATGTATGTATGTATGTATGTATGTGTGTATGTATGTGTGTATGTATGTGTGTATGTATGTATGTAAGTAAGTATGTATGTATGGATGCATGCATGCATGCATGCATGTATGCATGTATGTATGTAAGTATGTAAGTACATACGTGCGTGCGTGCGTGCGTGCATGCGTGCG
Source organism: Streblospio benedicti (assembly GCA_019095985.1). Classification (NCBI taxonomy): domain Eukaryota; kingdom Metazoa; phylum Annelida; class Polychaeta; order Spionida; family Spionidae; genus Streblospio; species Streblospio benedicti. The sequence continues at coordinate 9,794,354 of CM032661.1, read as the reverse complement.
TGCATGCATGCATGCATGCTTGTATGCATGTATGTATGTATGTATGTATGTATGTATACATGTATGGAAGTATGCATGTATGTACAAAGAGCATTACCAAGAGGTCTAACATCCTATGTTTCCTATAGTGGACGTAAAAGTACTGAACAGGTGCTAGCAGTTGCGTTCTCAGGGATGGTTTACATCGAGAAGTGACTAAGTATTCATAGGTGAAAGAAATGAGGATGACCCAAAAACTTATTACATAACTTTAATTAATACGTTAAATTATAAAATAGTACACATATGTATAAACAACAGTGAGTAGTTTCTTATTTTCATGAAATAAATAATATTGTCTTGATAGAAACTCAGCAAGATAACATTTATTGTACGCCTAGACTAATCTAATCATCTTCTCAAATCCACTTCGATATAATGCACATTTTACCTTCAAAGTTTAGTAATGAAATATGCTACTAAATTTTTATAATTGATATGGTTGGAAACGCATACTTCTGTAGATTACAAATATATTAGTTAAATGTTTCTAGCCATGGTATGTACATACTAAGCAAAATTTACAAACACTTTTTCTTCCCTAGCCGCGTTTTTCGCAGTATGGCTGTCATTGTCAAACGCGGGCTCAATAATAAATATTTCAGTATCTCATCCATTCCTGTCCCAAAAAATTTTAAAATTAATTAAGTTATCTACAGAAGTGTGCGTTTCTAACCACACCAATTATTAAAAAATGGCAGGACATTCCATTATCAAACTTTGCTAGTCAAAATGGTCAACACAATTGTACTGGATTTGACAGCACATCAAAGAACATTACGATGAGTGAAACATGTGATGGGGTCTACGGACATTTCTTTCCAAATGTAAAATATGAGCTGAAAGTGTGAGGATAAGAATCTGCATAGAATTTTAAGTAACCTATGTGACTATGATGATTTGTTAACTTGTCAGTAAACCTCTGTTAGACTGGTGATCATATCACTGGCAGTAGCAGTTGACCAAAATACATCACCACACCATTGTCGTATAAATATTAGTATATAATTTTGATAGAAATAATCTACAATAATATGCAATTCCATTCATATATATAAACCTAGGTACTCGTTTTAACTAAATAGTTTATTTTGAACACCAATATCACATGCATCGCCATATATAACAGTCACTGTTCGGCAGGAATACACATGACTTTGGATAAACAACATGGTTTGTAAATGTTCATGTACAATTTTTTCGGGGATGTCAGTGCCCAGAAATGGTCTACATTTTGTAGATCATAGTACATGTATAATGAATGACTTCTCATTCATAGTTATTTATATTTCTAATCATAAAAAGCAAATATATCACGTCAAAACCAGCCAAATTTCTATTCATTTGTACACAATAGTGTTTGTTGACCATCCTCTCCCGGGCACCTGCGCGCACCAGCCGGGAACGCAGATATGACGTGTTGCGTATCTCGTTAAACTATCTCTGGTATGTATGCAAGTATGTATGCAAGTATGCATGCATGTATGCATGCATGTATCAAAGTTCTTGTTCGGGCTGCGCCATGCGCCATAGACCCATTAAAATCTCAAATGGCGCACTGTCTTACCATCTCAAGGGGTCTCTTGACGCAATATTATGCAGTGCTTAGTAAACAAAAGCAAGACGCTAAGAGTACTTAATACTGGGATTACTGCTGACAGGAAATCAATATTGGGCTGCTGCTGCAAGCTATTTCTAGCTGTCAGCTGCAAAATCGTCTAATATGGCAGCGAGCCAACAGCATCAATGCTGCATATATTCATTTATCAGTCTTTTGCATGTATTTTCAGTCGATATCGACCTCCAGAACTGCCTTGTAAAAATATGTTGTATTAGGACTGTCCATATACGGATTCCGTATATGGTTAGTTGTCAACAGGACTACTTTTGCCCCACTTCAATAATCTACCACACCTACTACTTCTAGGAAAGTCTCCAAAATCAATGAACATCAAAGAGATCGCACAGTACAGCGTGCGTAGCTGTCATACGGCTGACGTAATTGTAGTGCAGAAGTCCAACCATAGGCGTCTATATGTCTGAGAGAGTGACTGCGCCACGTATTCCTACATTATATTGCATTTTGTAATTTATTAATAAATTATCTTGTTAAACGTGTTGAAAATATGCCAGTTTATTTTGAAACAGTATTTTAATTGTTTAGAAAAGACTGATAAATACAAAAACGGGTTCGTTGTTAATCATTGATTATTTTATTGGAGGTGGCTAGGGAGCCGACGTCGGCTCCCTAGCCAACCCACTATTGGTAGGCTAGGGAGCAGACATTTGTCGGCTCCCTAGCCTACCCTCAGTGTGTAAGCTAGGGAGCCGACGGAAATATCTATGACAGTAGTGTATTAGCCTACCACTTTTACAAGAAATATATGAAGATTACATTTTTCTGTTTTCCTATATTGAATGTTTTGGTTATAATATAGTCAACCAATTTTTATGCATGTATACATGATATTTGAATAACAGATGAATTTTGATTATTCATACTGCTTAAGATGGTTATGTGGAAATTCTAATTTGAGTAATACTAATAACTTTCTTTCAATGAAATTGTACTTAGTACATAAGTTTATGTCAGAAGTATTCATATACATGTAGTTGAATTCAAGCATTATGCATACATTTTGTTTTGTCCTTTGTAACTTTAGATTGATTAAAGGTCACTTAGGTTCATGAATGTCTTAACTAGTTAATCAATTAGGTTATTTGTTTGCTGAGAACATTTTCATTGCTGGGAACTTATGAAGTGTTGCAAGTAGGACTCCCAAGAAAACAATCAAAATTAAGTAAGCAAACACCTTTCTGCAAGAAAGCTGTATGGTTATGTTGAGAATGTGTTAACAGGTAGCATAATGGAATCAGGAATGATATATGAGGAAAACGTGCTGACATATGCCTGCATGGATGAAGAAAATGTTGATTTTCGTAGAAAAGAAAAAAAATATGATGGAATTGCTTCGCAATATCATATTATTAAAAGTTTAATTCACAGTTACATCCATATTAGTATGAACAAAATGAACTATATGTATAATAAGTATCATTTGAAATATGGAATTTTTGTATTTAATGATTTTTGAATGTCAATATTCAATGAAGTATTAAGAAGATATACATGTCTTTTTAACAACTGAACTGACACTTCTTGCAACACTACTTAAATTCCCTGTAAATAAATCATTCTCAGCAAACAAATAACCTGATTGGTCAACTGGTTAAGACATTCACCTAACTATTCAATTTAGTTACAGTGGACAAAACAATGTATGCATAGTCCTTGAATTTAATTATATGAATACATGTACTTCAGACATATACTTAGCTACTAAGTACAATTTCTATATGTGTTTCCCAATGCTTGGGAATATATATATATATATATATATATATATATATATATATATATATATATATATATATATATATATATATATATATATATATATATATATCTCTTATTTTTAGCAAGCATATTTCTACCAACGATAGATATAGCTGAATATTTATAACCTAAGCTTCTTTTAACTATATCAAGTGGCCCTTTTGGGGTCTCGACCCCAAGGTTGTGAGAACAGATAGATATAGCATCCCAAGACAGGTTTTACAACCCCAAGCTGTCCATTGCCGAAACTAAATATGCTTGCTAAAAAGACGTGTGTGAGAGAGAGAAGTATAAAATATATATATATACATATATATATATATATATATATAAGTACAATTTCATTCAAAGAAATATCTTAGGAATACGTATTCAAACTAATATGATGAAACTAAATCATTCAATACAGGATAACAGGATAGGATAGTATAATCATTCAATATAGGATTACAGGATGATATAATCATCATATATTTCTTATTAAAGGGGTAAGCTAATACACAAAAATGTATGCTTAGTGCTTTAATTCAAAGATATGAATACTTCTGACATATACATATGTACGAAGTACAATTTAATTGAAATAAATTTATCAGGCATGCTCAATTTAGCCTCTCAACATAGCCATCTTTAATGTTTTATGCAAATATCATGTATGCATAAAAAGTGGTTGTCTATCTTTTAACCAAAACATTTATTATAGGATAACAGGAAAATCTTATCTTCATATATGTCTTATAAAGTGGTAAGCTATTACACTACTATTATAATTAATTCCATCGGCTCCCTAGCTTACACACTGAGGGTAGGTTAGGGAGCCGACAAATGTCGGCTCCCGAGCATACCCACAGTGGGTTGGCTAGGGAGCCGACGTCGGCTTCCTAGCCACTTCCTATTTTATTGGGCTTGTTCTTGGGGCGTATCACGGCGAGCCCGAAGGGCTCGCCGTGATATGCCCCAAGAACTTGCCCAATAAAATAATCAATGTTAACAACTCACCCGGTTTTGTCTATGTATTACTGCAGCTTACTTTTGTGTCAATAATCATTCTATCATTCCGTGCAAAAATCACCGCCAATAACCAACGCTGATTGGTCAACCAGCGTTCTCAATTATACGATTGATTGCACGCGCGGAGACCACTACTACGGCACTAGTCTAAACTCGTCACATTATCAATACAGCCGCTGACGTCGCAAGGCGTGTCCCGTGTAGAGGAGAGCAAAAGTTTAGACTAGTGCCGTAGTAGTGGTCTCCCCGCGTGCAGTCAATCGTATAATTGAGCACGCTGGTTGACAAATTGACTTGCAATGAGAACGTTATAATATGATTTATTTTAAAATAAAAATGAATCAGACACTCGTTTAGTGTGGATTTTAGTCATGATAGAATGGTATTTGACCAATCAATTGTCGTGTCAATGGGAAAATTGAGCATGCTCAATTTTCCCATTGACACGCCAATCTCGTGGTCAATTTCTACAATGGACCTTGAAAAGAGTTTTAATTTTTTGCATCGCTTCAGCTCAGCTGCTGAAGCAAGCATTGTGTTTTGTTCGTTTGTAACTATGTAACTAACTACATGTATGTAACTAACTATGCATGTCTCCGGACAAGCTAGAGCTTTAACCGTTGCACCGATTTCATTCAACCTTGACACGACTATGAGGTATGAGGCGACACTGAAGTGATTCGATTTTTGGGTGCTCTGCCAATTAAATTTTGCTTTCTAGAAGCGATTTTATGACATTTTTAATGATATTCAATGCACTTAGCCAGAAAGAAAAATCAATATTCCAACCAAGCAGCAACATTGATTATTGGATTTGAAACTGATATTGATTATTATTTGTTATTCAAATAGTACTATTGTTTGGCAACACAAATATTTTTTTGCTGGATATATTGATTCTGATTCATCCTGTATGTTTCTCCTCAAATTCATAAATTTCTTGATTGTAAAGTATACATAATAATAATAATAACAAGTAGTCGTCGGGAACGCCGTAAATCTCCCCTTCCCCAATCAGGCCATTTCCCCGATCAGGCCATTTTTGAAAAGTAGGCCAAAGTACTCAAATATCAAATCACGTGAGGAGAGTGACATAGTCATACAAAATGTCAAGTTTGGTGATGATAGGTTATAAAGTCTTCCCAGGAGACAGATAAACACAAATTCGTAATAATTTGTTTTTAAAACACATCGTAATTTCATCACAAGTAGGCCAAAGTACACCAAAATCTAATCAGCTCTGGAGAGTAGTACAACGAGGTTAAATATGAAGTTTGGTGACCATAGGTCAAATACTTCTCCCTGTAGAGTGGTAACAAGGTTTATTATGTAACGCTTGTAAGTTAAAAAGTAGGCCAAAGTACACCAATATCAAATCATGTGAGGAGAGTGATATGGACATACCAAATGTCAAGTTTCGTGATGATAAGTCATAAACTGTTCCCAGAAGACAGATAAACACAATTACGTAATAATTTATTTTTTTAAAAACACATCGTAACTTCATCAAAAGTAGGCCAAAGTACACCAAAATCTAATCAGCTCTGGAGAGTAGTACAACGAAGCTAAATATGAAGTTTGGTGACCATAGGTCAAATACTTTCTCCTGTAGAGTGTTAACAAGGTTTATTCCGTAACAAGCTCGTAAATTTAAAAAGTAGGCCAAAGTACACCAATATCAAATCACGTGAGGAGAGTGATATAGACATACCAAATGTCAAGTTTCGTGATGATAAGTCATAAACTGTTCCCAGAAGACGGATAAACACAATTACGTAATAATTTATTTTTAAAAACACATAATTAACTTCATCAAAAGTAGGCCAAAGTACACCAAAATCTAATCAGCTCTGGAGAGTAGTACAACAAAGCTAAATATGGAGTTTGGTGACCATAGGTCAAATACTTCTCCCTGTAGAGTGTTAACAAGGTTTATTACATAACGCTCGTAAGTTCGTCAAAAGTAGGCCAAAGTACAAACAAAATTTTTTGAGAGGTACTTTTTTCCTCAAACAAGACATAATCAATTTGCAAATCAATAGCTCAAGTAGTCTTCGAGTTATCAGCCTGTTTATTTCGGACGGACGGACGGATGGACGGACGGAACGACAGAAGCAAAGCAAGAAATCCCCCTTCGGACTTCGTCCGGGGAGATTTAATAATTGGATTTTTATACTAACAGACCACTTAACGTGCTATAGCTAGTTTACATATAGGTACATTAATTAATATAACACATTTTCAAAGCTGATACATTTATATACAGATACAGTTCAGTTCATTTTGTTTGTTCACTTTCCTACTTAATCAGTTACTAAACTTTCAAGCCTAAAAGTCAAATGCTGTTCTAAAAAGGTAAGTTTTGAGGTCTTTTTTGAAGTCATCAACATCTGTCAGTGCTCTTAGTGAATTTGGTAAGTTGTTCCACAATTTGGGTCCAGCAATGCGAAAAGATCTTTCTCCATATCTTGTCCTGGCTTTTCCTGCTTGAACAAGGTTTGCATTTGAAGATCGGAGATGTCTGGCAAGTATGTAGGGTTTTATATTAATGTCTTGAAGGTACCTAGGAGCTTCACCCAATCTGGTTTTGAACACCAACTAACATATTTTGTATGTTATGCGCTGTTGTATTGGCAACCAGCGAAGTTTTTTGAGTGCAGGTGCAATATGGTCATGCTTTTTTAAACCACAGACAATGCGTGCAGCTGAATTTTGTACACGTTGGAGTTTTTTGAGTTCACAATCACTTAAGTCATATAACAGGCTATTGCAGCTGTCCAAGCATGAGCTTACAAAAGCATGCATGAGGGTGGCTGCTGTATCTTCGGTAAGATTACTACGTATCTTTGCAATGTTCCGCAGTCGCACATAGCACTGCCTACACAGATTGTTTATGTGAGGGACCATCGAAAGCTCAGTATCAAAAATAGCTCCAATATTTTTGGCCATCTTTGAAGCATGTATCACTGATGAACCTATGTTTAGTGTCAGAGGAACAGATATTCTGTTAATGGAAGCAGACCTTCCTATCAATAAATATTCCATTTTATTCTCATTCAGTTTCAAATGATTATTGTTCATCCAAAGTTTTAGTTCTTCTAAGCAAGCCTCCATTTGTCTTGCTGCTGTTACATAATTTTCAGGATTCAGTTCCAGGTACAGCTGTGTGTCATCTGCATACATGTGAACATTTATTCAAAATCTTTCCATGATCTCAAAAACTGGTGTACTGTATGTCACATACTCTGAAGGACCTACACTTGAGCCCTGAGGAAGACCAACAGTCAGTTCCAGTTCATCAGAAGACACACCTTCAACTACTACAGCTTGTGTTCTATTGGTCAAGTATGATTTCATCCACGCAAGGGGTGTTCCTGTCACGTTGAAGTCAGTCTCCAGTCTGTCAATTAGTATCTGATGTTCGATAGTGTCGAATGCTGCACTTAAATCTAACATCGTTTCAGTATATATCTTAATTGCCCATAAGTCAACGTCGTTCTAGCGATGCAGTGTTCTTTGAACACTTTTGATCTAGTTTCTCAAGGCATCTCATTTTGTGGTGTTGGCTTTTCTTTCAGAAACTGATATGCTTGCAAGATACATTGAATAAGAATAAGAATGAGTTTATTTTTTACCTGAGATTTATATTCAAATCTATCAGTATTATAAAAATAAACCAATATTACATCATTATTAAAAAAATAAATGTGACACATTTCATTTATTTTTTAACAATTGATCATATGGACAGTTTAAAGAACACAAAAATAAACATTTTCAATCCATGTAATTTGAAACTGTTCATAGTCAAATTTTACCGCAAAAATATGGGCCCATCAAGTACAGAATTGACCCATCGATTTGCCTTACCAAGGGGTCAATTGTCTCACTACAAATTTTGCCCAACAAGAACTCTGATGTATGCATGTATGTATGCATGTATGTATGTATGCATGTGTGCATGTATGTATGTATGTATGTATGTCTTCGGACAAGCTAGAGCATTTATTAGTGAACCGATTTCGTTCAAACTTTACACAACTATGAGGTGTGAGATGACACTTGATTTATTCGATTTTGGTCAAGTTGCCAATGAAAGTGTCCTTTCCACAGGGTTGTTTATGGTCCAATTTCATGTTTACTACAGTACTGATACTGTAGGAAGGATACAGGAAGAAAGTTTTCGAGAATTACGCTACGATTCCTTAGGGCGGAGTTATTATTTAAGCTGTGGGGGGGTCAGAAAAAAACTTGGGGGGGGGTTCAGATATTTGAATTAGAATGTTGTTGGTCAAAAGTTTGAATTTGAATGTTGTGGGGGGTCAGAAGTTTCAAAATGGAAGTTGTGGGGGGGGGGTTCAGAAGTTTAAAATGGAAGAATATGGGGGAGGGGGTCAAATATTCTGATTCTTGAAATTTTTCTTCTGGGGTGGGGATGGGGGGTTCAAATGTTCAAATTTTGTAAATTTACTGAAAAGGGAAGCGTTTATATTTCTTAATAAATGTTGGTAGAATGTCCTGATCTATTTTTTTGGTATGTGATCAATCATTTTGGTTGCAGAAAATATCTTGTGATTTTGTACCTAGTTTCATATGTCAACACTGAACACATGCAATTGTATTGCTAATATTTGCCAAAATGCTTTTGACAGAGCATTTTAGTGATAGGATTGAAAGTTTTTCTTTAAGTAACAAGTGCCTTCCCCAAGAATTTGTATTGCTTAAAAATATATCAAAGTTAACTTGTCATGATATGAAAAGACTGGTGCTATTAATTGAATTTTGACTTTTTGATAATAGCTCATTGGCTCTTATATTAATAGAGCAATTGTCTGAGCCACCACAAGCAACTTCTGAAATGGAATATGAAACCCTTTATCAAGATTGAATTATATTATGTTTAATTGTCTTTCGATACCACTAACTTTTATTTTTCAGAAATTGCGATATAAATTCTTTTACTTTTTTTTCAAAATAGCACAGATTAAAGATTACGCATTTTATGGAGGTTCCCGTAATAAAAAGAATATTTCTAAAAGTTCAAAATCACGCCGACATTTTGACGGATTTTCATTTCATTGGGTGTCTGTACGGCGTCCGCACTTCCGCTTTCACTTTGTGGTGAGAAGAAACGAGAAGGCCCAAACAAATCTGACTATTTATGAGCGATTAAGTATCAAAGATGGACGCCAATGTGTGAAATTATTCTTATTATTATGTTTTTTCTGTTTATTTTGATAATCGTAAGTATCATAGTTTACATGATTGAGCAGTTTCAGGAAAACCATGATAGACGTAACTTTGTTTCCAATTGTTATGAATTATTACGTTTTATTACGCCGATTCCTCTAATTTCGTTTCGATTCTGTATCCTTCTGACGATATCAGTAATACAGTAGTAGTGAATGCACGATCATGGAACAATATTTCACCAGCAGTAAAGTCTACTTATATAAATATAAAGGCCGCTTCCCACTAATATCTGCGTAAGGTCGACCCATAAATTCTAGGATTTTCCAGGCAAAATGTGTTATGCGTCGAGCATCTGCTGATAGATAACCCCTTTTGGCATTAAATGATTTTTTCCCCCAAAGCATAGTAAACTCACAGCTGGCGCAAGTATTATATAGTACAACCATTTGAATTTCACCAGTTGTATGTCATGTCAGCGTACACGTCCTGATCTTGATGTTAATATAGGTTGAATAGTGATACCGTCATCATCACTATCAACATTATCAGTTTCATCTGAACTATTATCTGATTCTTCACTGACATCATTTGTTTCACTATCTTCATTAGTATCATCAGTATTGGGAACAACCTGAACAACAATTTCTTCATCACTTAATTCATCATTTGCATCATATATCAGTATTGTTGAAATAATAAAACTGTATTAAAGATATTTGGTTTTATAGGTTTTCTTGCTATTTGTTGACAAGCAATGTTAAAATCATCTATGAAAGTGTGAGATCTGATATCTGTGATGACTGTGCAAAGTACAAAAAAAAATCCATCTCGTTTGATTTTTTGCTTGAAACATATTGCACTGAAATTTTACGTTCCCTCCATTTCCTTGCATTCAAATGCAAAAAAAAATCCATATTGTTTGAATTTTTTGCTTGAAACATAATGCATTGAAATTTTACCTCCTTCCCTCCATTCGCTTGCATTCAAATGTGACAACCCACACACCCCCACCCCCCTCCTAAGTTCGAACCATACGCCCACTCTTGTATTGGAGATGAATAAGCATTTGATATTTAGATATAGAAGACTATACCATGGACTCTTACGTGTGGACATATGTACAATATATCTATTACCTACGTAATGATCAATGAGTTGACGTACAGAGTGCACTATATAAATATAACTTACTTTTAATTAATGGTTTATTGATATAAATGGTAGTCATTGGCATTTTTTCTATTCTATAAATAATATCCGAGTACTCCCTATTGTTTCATTGCATTTCATACCTTGGTAGTGTACTAAAACAATTCTATTTCAATCATATATCACCAGAGGAAGAAGCATCTTTTCATCGGTCAGAGTGTTGGGGGAAAATAAAATTTAGTTCAGATAAAGGCCCATGGATCTGAATTTCAACCTTAAACCCATAGGACTACATGTTTGATGTTAGCCCCAGTGGCCATTATACATGAATAGAAGGTACTTAGAATTTTAATGGGTCTAATAATAATTTATGTGGTATAATATTTTTTCATACAAAAAACTCGTTGAGCAGACGCTTACTTGACGTTCCTCATCTCCCTTCTTGCTGGTGCCGGCGCCGGCGCCACCGCGTGTTGCGAGCTCGCTGCGGGAACCTTCAGACGGCGCGTTGCTCACCACACTGGCCCTACGAAGAGCTGGCTCTGAAACAGTCATAAGTTAAAGTTACAATGATTTCTTCTATATCTTTCATTATATCTTAATAGCATAGGAACAGATTAATGTAAGAATGTGTGTGTCTTGATGTGGTCAAATGGAAGCTTATGGTTGTAAAACTTGTCTTCAGCTATGTCTATCCTGGTACGGTCAGAGAAGTTATCTGTGTGGATAAATGAAGCCACTGGCCCCGTCAAAGGACAGATGATCTAGGACGAATCGTACTGTGGTTCACCTACTGACTACTCATCTTTGTGTATCCTACTCCACACGTGCATTATTAGTCGACACCATTGTTCCGTATGAACTTGTGGCAGTGCACTGATATGAGTGGGTTTCACGGGAGGTCCCAAGCATGGTGACTTTGTAGGAGTGCTGATATGCAGTGTAAACAGCATCCCGTACACATGGCCACACAGGACCAAGTCCACAGTGAGGGTGGAAAACCACTGGCTAACTTTGGAGAGAGACAGTGAAAGAGGGCCTATTACCACTGGGAACAGCATGCCAGACCTACTGCTGTCTACTATACATTGTACTTTAATCTTAGCATTATTTCGAATTGTTCTTCATTTTAGGCAAACAGGATGATATCATCTGTGAACCTGAGGATGCTGAGTAACACTCCATTTATCTTAATTCCGGTCTTGGTTTCCATCCTTTTGAAAATTTCCTCAAGTGCTGCTTGTGAACAACATGAATGAGCACAAGTAAATGGGCAAGAAAGCAAACTGAATGGACACCACGAATTGGAAAAAGAGCAAAAGGAAGACAGAAATGGCACTGGAGAGACGACATCGAGGAAAGAGAAGGCACTAGCTGGATGCAAGTGGCAAGAAATCGTAATGAACAAGAACAAGTTTCTCTTCAATTCTGTTTACAGATTGAGGTACTTTGCACATATATTGGTACATCATAGTTATGTTCTTGATTTTATTTATTTCATAGAATTTATTTAACGTCAATTACACACATTAAAAATACGAGGTGTTCTTGACATGCACAGATGCTCACGAAAGGATATGCATTGTTGTGAATGATGGTTAATGAGAGTTATGTTCTTGATGTGTCTCACTAACGTAATATCACATACCATGTATGTCTTGTCCAATAGAAGTTTTAAGGGCGTGACTGCAGCTTAGTGGAAGTTTCAACGGAAACATGATTGACTCCAGTCCCTCCCACCCTCCCAAAATGCCTTCTGTTTCATATGAAACTTGGGAAAGAGAGCGGGCGGAGTCACAGGTAATGGAGCGACAAAGCATGGGGCTGTCTCACGTCTGACAGGCAGTCTTGTAGCAACAGAAGCTAACTGAACAAGGCTGTAGCCGCAGCCTGTAGCCGTCGCAACCATGCAGGGTTTGCTCGGTCATCACGGTCATCTGACAAATGTCTTCATCATCTAGGATGCTGGATCAATGTTTTAGTATGCAGAACAGGCCCATTCAGCCATCGTGCTGATTCAAGCCCCAACACTGAGACATGGAGTGGCAAATTCTCATAGGATTTCTAACCCTGATCGTTTTCGAAGGTCTAATGAGTCCAACGGCGTTTGTGCTGTTGTTCTCAAAAGAGTGATTGTGTCGCGCATTGTTGCACACCTTCGTGCAGTAGCAGCGACAGCACCCAGTGCCTCAGAGTACCTGTCGCCCTCCGCAGGCACTACGGGCGCACCAACTTCACAAGCCCTGTGATGGGTCGCAACCCTGCTAAGAAGTGGGCCATGTCAAGTTCAGAAGTTCTTGAAAACTGCTAATTTTATAGTGTAGGGGACAGACTATAGCATCTGACAGTAAACTGCCACTATTCAGCTCAGACCCAGTACCAGAGTACTGGTTTCCTAATCCTACAGCGACCATGGTAAAGAGGGAACAAGCTATCAACATGTGTATAATCGGGATCTTAATAACAAGTCCTCTGCAACTTGTAGAAGGTTGAATTATACTCAATAACCAAACATTGCAAAACACAAATCTGACTCTAGTCAATTTGTCCAAATCATGTTCCTTCGCACTTACTTCACTGGAGGTCACATAGTGGAAACTGCCTGACAATTCATCACAGTCAAATACAGGACCACTATTGACGACACCGCCGACGCCGACGCCGACGCCGACGGATTGACTCATCGTTGTCCGATGAATGTCTTGTCTCCTGCACCCATGTAATTGGTGTGATGTTTGGTGCAAAAAGAATAGATGGGAATTAACAATCTTTATTCACAAGATGTATACATACATAACATTGCAGATAAATTCCAATATGGCGGTAGGTCTCATTAGTACAAAAAAGCATCATGAGATATGAGCACTATCAGAGGGGGTACATTGTGAGTGTCTAGAACATTATTGACCATTATGTTACATCTCCCTCCTTTAGCTGAAGTTCTCCACATAAAACAATCTTGGTGTTATAACGTTGTCCATAGACTGTTGAAACAAAAGTTTACTATTGATTTGTCAGTTTCAAATTCGAAGGGTCTACTGAAAGTCACGCATTCGTCAATTGCTCCCGATGTTAATTTAGATAATTTCTTTAACATTAAGATAATGTAATATGACTACCTAATGGTGAAAATTAGAAACTACATGCGATTTCATACACGTAGGTAAATTGGTATGTTGAAATTCCCAATACAGACTCGAGAACAATTTATTTACAACCCGAGTTACCCCAGCTACAGTAATAATAGCAACGATCGAAAGGCGTTTTTATTGCGCGAAATAATTTTCCGACCCTGTGGAAGAGGTTCATCAGATTTCATTCTCTAATAGCGTCCAGGGAGTAATTGAACGCACACTAGTCTTTGATGTGTCAAAATAAAGCTACTTACTTATATTGTCGCATGGTAACCAAAATAATTGCATGAAGATGTGATAGGGAGTTTAGTTTTTTAAGTTATCCATGATTGAGTTTAGCAGGTGCAGCAACCACATTTATCAACATTACGTGTGACATAGTTATCTGAATGTGATGTACGTCATTCGTTCAAAATCCTTACAATTTTGGCTGAATTTCTAGCTGATTTTTTGGCTGAATTCTGAGTTGAGTCCATAGCCTACAGACCTCGTGTGTATAGTCTTAACCAACCCAATCGGAACTTGGGTATTAATTAATTGTTACTGCTTTTAAACATTTTACATCCATTGCTGATTGAACATGGGAATGGGGCTAAAAATTCAAACATCCGTTGTTTCCACAAAATTTTAGAGCTACCATTTTGGTTTAATGCCCACCCACTATTAAGATGGATATGCACATAGTATTTTCTATACACAACAGCAACAATATAATAAATACAAATCTAATATGTATATATAAGCATATGCTTAAGGCCCAAACCCCTCATGTTATCATTGTTATGTCTTGTTCATGTGCAGAAAATTTAAGACATTCAATAAGACAATGTCACACACACAAAAAAACCAAAAAAAAACCAAACAAACACTACAAACTGTCGGAAGATCTCAGAATGGGTATTGGGCTACCGGTACACGTAGGCCAGATTTTGTGCAGAATGTCCCTATAACACATATAAACAGTCTGTCATGCTCCCGGGTTTTAGACAGTGACAACAAAAATGCCTTACGTTGACATTTCTATGTAAATTTTGTGGAATAGAAGGATGGTTTTGATATTTTTATTACATCATTAGTAAGAATATATATCTACGCAACTGTCACAAAGCTCATTGACAGAGTGTTTATGTTGGTTTTTGAACGACTACTTGTGCAATGTTTAACAATCTTTATTCTTTATTTTAGCAATCCACACCTGTTCAGTGTAGCATAATTTTAACTTATGGACGACATAAAACCCTCCAATACTACATTACATACTATATATAATACTAATACATTAAAACATAACAACAACCATATAAACCTATATTATACACTGCAAATACTTGCACACTTTTGTGACCGCTCCTTATCAAAGCATAGGCAGATCCAGGTTTTCGGAAAAGGCGGGGCGCACTTAAAGAAAAGAGGGGGCGCACTTACGGGATTTCATGAAAAACCCTACGAAAATGAAGTATTTTGGTGGGAAAAGGGGGGGGGGGCGCCCACTGTGCCCCCCCCCTGGATCTGCCTATGTCAAAGAGTAAATTTCTTAAATTTACTTGAGGTACTATATTTTCCACAGTCATTTGACACACTGTATAAGATCATGAGCCAATCTCATCACCTGCAAGCGTAATTCAACAGGCACTATTACTTGCTTTCTTACATTTTCCAGTGGTAGTGTCATATACACACTACATTAACAAGTTCTTTACCCCAGTCTACATCGGGATCACATTTACATCGAGCTTTAAGAACGTCTCCAAATTAACTCCAATCACCAAATCATACGCCGGATTATCTAAACAAAGTGCTTTGACTGTACCTTTCAAATAAGGTGTATCAATGTCAACCAGGGCCACAGCAGCTTTTACACTAGTCCCATTCAAGAAAACACATGTTTGTACTTGTCCCGTGTATTGATTTTCACTTACTAAAGCTTTATTTACACATATTGTAGAACAACCACTGTCCCTCAACGTTTTCACTACACGATTTCCCACTTTCCCATTTACTACCTTTAGCTGTTCATCAACACTCAATCCTAAAAAAACACATTCTTCATTTTTCTTTATGTCTTGTCCAACACTAAGTACCGATGGTTCAGTGCGATTTTCCAGTGTCATAATTTTACAACAAGACTCAACCTCAATATTATCTGTGAAACCGCCTGCAGCTGAAAGATCATTTTTCCACCTACACATATTGGACTTGTGTCCAAACTTTTTGCATACTCCACACCACATTTCACTGCCTCCTCCTTTTGACCTGCACCATTGTGAATTATGACCTGGAAATCCACAATTCCCACATTTCTCTTTATTTTTTCCACCAACAATGTTTTCTGTTGAACTCTTCTGACCACTACTGCGTGACCACTCTCTCCCATTTGCCATAGTTTTTCCATGTGCTTGCAAAACCTTTTGAGCATCTTCTGCCATTTCTTCTAATGTTTTGTAGCTCCATTCCTTTAAATGAATAGCCAGATCTTTTCCGCACATATTTATAAACTGTTCAGCTAGTATAAGATCACGTAAACCTTCATATGTTTCTTCCACTTTGGAAAGATTTTGCCATCGCATTAGATAATTACTTATTCTATTTATAAATTGCTGAGGTGATTCCCCATCTTCAGGTAATGACTCTCTAAACCTTTTCCTAAACCCATCTCCTGTTAACCCATATCGGGTTAAAAGAGCTTCTTTGACCTTATAATACACTATACTACGGCATCTTGCCTTGACAAGCGTGAATATACACTGAGAGCCTTACCCGTTAATAGCGAACTTAAGTCAGAAGCCCAACCCTCTTTATCCAACTTCTGCTTTTCAGCATATCGCTCGAAACGTTCTAAATAAGCATCTATTTCATCTTGCCCGTCAACAAAATTTGGTAATCTTGGTGCTTTAGCCATTGGTATAAGATTAATGTTCTCACCTTTTTTTTCCTTTCTCCACTTGCCTCCATTTGTATCTGAAATTCGTGCTTAAGCTTCTGTTCCAATTTAAATGTTCTTTCTCTTTCTCTCTCTTCCATTCCTCTGTCTTTTTCTCGTTCTTCTCTTTCCATTTCCATCTCTATTCTCCTCTCCTCAGCTTTAGCTCTAAGCCTCATTTCCAATTTTTTTACTTCTAATGTTTTCATTTCCTTTTCTTCTGCTAAACTTGCTGTGTCTAATTCTTTCATTTGCCTGTCTTCTGCACGTTTTGCCGCCCTTTCATCTCTTTCCAATTTCTTTATCTACAAACAATACCGCCTTTTCCCCTTCAAGCCCTAGTTCTTTTGCTTGCTTTATATAATTTTCCATTTCAGACATTTTTTTTTTCTTATTTGACTACTTTCTTTAGGATGCAGATTGCCGCGAATACCACACTGAATCTCCCACAAGCCCCCACTGTCACAAAGCTCGTTGACAGAGTGTTTATGTTCATTTTTGAACGACTACTTGTGCAATGTTTAACAATCTTTATTCTTTATTTTAGCAATCCACACCCGTTCAGTGCAGCATAATTTTAACTTATGGACGACATAAAACCCTCCAATACTACATTACATACTATATATAATACTAATACATGAAAACATAACAACAACCATATAAACCTATATTATACACTGCAAATACTTGCACACTTTTGTGATCATGCACCATTGTCATTTACACAGCAAATTGCAAGCTCAAAATACTGGGATTTGGACTAGAATTACCCGACAACTTGTATAGTAGTAGTAGTAGTAGTTAGTCTAGGAACTAATTTTCCAAGGATAGCACATGAAAGCGTACATATATATGTAGTGCTTATTTCCAATGTGGTCCTGTTTGTTTGGCAAGTTAGGTAACCAGGTGAGCCAAGAGTGTGTGACGTGATCACACTAGCTATTGTTTTCAAGCTAGGTGAGTTCTTTAGTGTGAAGAGGGGTGGCTCTCCTCTACACGGGATACGCCTTTTAACGAGGCTTCAGAACCTTGGAATCATACCATTTATAAACTGCGGCTAATACATTCAGGTAGGTTGTTTCATGTGTATTTTCGGATCATCTATACCCTTTATGATGACACACAGCAATCATATTATTCTACAAGTAAGAGAATTTGCAGAAATTTGTCTTTCTAAAGTGTGTCTCAAACCGGTCGTTTTTAATAGAGGGCGGCAACAGCCACATGTTTGGAAGCTATTCTAGACTATAAATCCATAATCCTATTACAAGAAGGTAAAAATAAGAACCACAATACCATTCTGAACACACATGTACAATTTATGTAAATAAATAGGCATTTATGAAGGCTCCAGAAAGGTTATTGTCTTCGACCTAAAACTGTCAAAATGACCGTGTACATCACTGTTTTTAATTGTGTGATTCGTTCTCCGCACAAAGTGTTACGTTATTCATGATTGAGTACAGTAGGTGCAGCGACCACGTTTATCAACATACGTGTGATGTAGTTATCTGAACGTGATGTACGTCATTCGTTCAAAACCTAACGCATTTTGACTGAATTTCTGGCTGAATTTCTGGCTGAATTCTGAGTTGAGTTTGTAGCCTACAGACCTCATGTGTATAGTCTTAACCAACCCAATCAGGGCTTGGGTATAAGCCTTACGTAACTACATAACTATAACTGTATGTACAGTGTCAGGACCTCGGTAGACTGCCCATTCCTGTCACACTCAGGGATTATTCTGCCCAGTTGTTTTGAGTGTGCTCTTATGCTACAGTACCCTAGCATCTATTCATCTCTGAATCTCATAGGTTTCTTCGTCACACGTGTACTTCGTCTCAGCTGTGGTGATGACTCCGCTTTATTAGGTGTAGCATCTTGATCTTGCTCGATGACTGTAGCAAAAGGTATATCTGATACTTCAGGTTTATCTGATGCTTCAGATGAAGATGTGCCATCCTGTGGGACTGTTGGTGTTGCAGTTGGCTGTAGATGTATCCTGTTTCGACAAACTACATTTGTTGGTGTTTTGACAAGTATGTGCGGTTCTCAGAATCAGATAGGAGGACTTTACCTGAGTGGCTCCAAGTTTTATCATTGTCTAATTTGATCATGACAGGTTGGTCTGGTTTCAGAGGTGGTAGTTCCTTGACTCCATGTCGCTGGATGTAATAGAATTTCTGTTTCTCCTTCTTTCTCTTGCCATATTCTTCTATCTCTTTCCTGTCAATGTTCTGGGGCAGCAGTTTTTGTGGGAGTATTGGCAATTTCGTTTTGAGTTGTCTTCCCATTAGGGCTTCAGCTGGACTTATGCTGGTGGTGGAATTAGGTGTGGCTCTGTAGTTAAGCAATGCTAGCAGTGCATCCTTGTTGTCAAGGATCTTGTTGGCTATTTGGACAGATCTTTCCACCTGACCATTAGCTTGATGCATATAGGGACTGCTTGTGTGTGTAAGCCCATATTCAGATGCAAAACGTTCAAACTTGGCGCAATCGAACTGTGGCCCATTATCAGACTGCACTACATTCGGTATTGCATGTTCACTAAATATGGCTTTAAGTTTCATGATGACTGATTGACTTGTGGTGGATACCAACTTCTTTATATCGATCCACCTGCTGTAATAATCCACGGTGACCATGTACGTTTGTTTGTTCTTTACACACAGATCTACTACCTTTTCCCATGGTCGTTCTAGGAGCACTGAAGGTTTTAATGGCTCATGGCGTTGGTTGGGTTGGTGATGCTGGCAAATTTCACATGTTATATTTCACTATTGCTTCAATTTCTTTTGATATGCTGGGCCACCAAATTGCATCTCGTGCTCTTTCTTGACACTTCACTTGACCCTGGTGTGTTTCGTGGAGTTTCTGTACTGCAGGACAGTTGCAGGACATGTGGAACAGTGATACGGTTCCCGCATGTGACGATATCGTCAATGACAGATAAATGACCATGCATCTGCTTATATGGTTTCAATGGTAGAGAAACATCTTCTGGCCATCCCTTGGTTATGTAGGAGGCAACTTTCTGTAGGATTGGATCTTGGGCTGTGGCAATCTGTATTCTGCTCAGTGATGACTTCGCAGCTGGCCACATAGCTTGAACTGATGCTATGAACTGTGTGATTTCATCACCTTTTGCTTCATCAGAAGTTCCATGAGGTAGAGGTTTACATGAAAGTGCATCAGCATTAGCTAGTGATTTTCCTGGTACATGAAGAACTTTGGGATTAAAACGCATGAGGCCCATGAAAAGTCTCTGGCAACGAATTGGACATTGATCTAGATCTCTTGTAGTCATTAATGGGACAAGCAGTTTGTGATTTGTCTGGTCTGTAGTTCAAATTGATGTAATCCAATCAGATAGCGACTAAACTTTTCGCATGCCCACACACTGGCCAAACACTCTTTTTCTATCTGAGCATACTTGCCCTCAGAAGCTGTTACTGTGCGGGAACAAAATGCTACAGGCAACCATTTGTCTCCATGCAGTTGGAAGAGGGCTCCACCTAGACCAAAACTTGACGCATCAGCACTGACCATTGTTGGTTTTGCAGGATTGTAGTATGCTAGACATGGTGTGTTGCTTATAATGTTCTTGACAGCATCTAATGCATGTTGCTGTGGTTGGTCCCAATGCCAAACAACATCTTCTTTCAGGAGGTCTAACATAGGCTTCATGATTGATGACAGGCCTGGAACAAACCGTCTGAGGTAATTAACCTTACCAACAAGAGTACGTAATTCGGCAACATTTTCTGGGGCTGGCATGTTTTGGATAGCTTCCACTTTTGCTTAATCCCATCAGAGCCAATCAGGTGTCAAAATAGACTAACTGCTTTTTCTGAATGTGACACTTGTCTTTGTTGAGTCTAAGACCAGAATCTTGAATGGTTTTAAGCACTTTGCTCAGTCGTCTGTCATGTTCTTCTTTGTTTGTTCCATAAACCAGTATGTCATACATGATGACATCACAGCCATCATGGCTCACAGCTCGGACATCTTCTACTGGAAAATTTCTGGAGCCGATGTGATGCCCATCAGAATGCGCTTAAAACGGAAGCAACCAAAAGGTGTTATGAATGTGGTGAGGGCAGCACTAGACTCTTCTAATGGGATCTGGTAGAAGCCACTTGTGGCGTCTAATGATGAAAATACTGTGGCATTGGCCAGTTTTGGAGCAATGTCCTCAAGGTTTGGAAACATATATTGCTGGCGACGGACTGCATTGTTCAGCCACTTGAAGTTAACAGTTACTCTTATCTTGCCATTCTTTTTTAACACTGGTACCATGGGCGCGCACCATTCAGATGGCTCCTGTACAGACTCAATGACCCCATTATCTCTTAGTTGATTCAATTCTTCTTTGACTTTTTGGAGAATTGGGAATGGAACTCGCCGTGTAACATTCACACAGTATGGACTTGTATCATCACTGAGATGTATCTTGACTGGTTCTGTTTTCATTAATCCACATGAACCAAACACTTGATCCTAAACAGCGTCTGCTTGGATGATGATTTTCATTTGAGATGCAACACTTTTGGTTAAAAGGTTTGTATTATAATGTGCAACGATGACTGAAGTTATATTTTCTATCTTTGTATGGTACATGTGCAATAAACTCACCAATACATGTAACCCTTCCACCTGGTGACATCAGCTTTGCATTTGTGGGTGCTAACGGAGGTTTTTGCACTAGCTGCTTGTAAGTATTTGTATCTATTTGTGGGAAGGCTATCTGTCCATGGTGCTGTATTGGTGATGTTGAGACTTTCTACTGCATCAGCATCTAACCAGTAATCACTTGGTTCCTCAGTTTCAATTGTCTCTTGTGGCTCAGATTCTACATTATCAGACCTTCCTTTTGTCTTACGACATACAGAAATAAAATAACCTACCTTGTGGCAATAGTTGCACTTTTGGCTAGATGCTTCGCAATGAGATCCTCCACATCTCTCACATTGCTTGGATTTTTGTTTTGCTTTTTGTTCCGATTTCTGTGAAAATCCTCTGCCTCGACCTTGACCTCTATTGTGATTTTGACGTCCTTGACCTCTGCTGCAGGTATAGCCATGACTTTGACCTTTGACCTCGTTGACCTCTGGATCTGGATGCATTACATCTTGCTCAGCTGTTTGCCGCTCAAATAGTTCGGCTTGTCTAACGATTCAAAATGCTTCATCTAGTGACAGTTCACTTTTTAGCTGCAACTTCTTTGAAAGATTTTTGTCCCTTAGACCCAAAACAAAACTATCGAGTACTTGATCTTCTTCATCTTGATAGTTACATGTCTTCACCAGCCGCTGTAGCTCACGGAGGAATTCCTCAGCAGCCTCTGGCTGCTTTGACGGTTCCAAACAGTTTAATTGTTTTCTTGATTGGAATTTGAATCTTTCATGTCTCTTATTTATTTTTGGCACTAAATTGTTTGTGAATTTGCATTTCACATCATCATAGCATTCTTTAGACTCATCTTTCTCTTCAGTGGTGCCATTGGCCTTTTCCACTATTTCCTTTCCCCACTTGAATGTTTTGAAAATCTGTTTTGCCGTTGGGGTGCCCATGCAATACATTAACTGAATAACCTGCTTATTCTCTGACTCAGTGTCCAGCTTTGCTGCAATTCTAAACCCTTCAAATTCAGATAGCCATGATGTCCATTGATCTGGGATGAACGAGTACTTGCCTGGAGGCATAACCTGTGCCATTGCTGCGATTTCTCTGTGGGCTGAGTGATGAAATGTATTCCAGAATGTGAAGTTAAACTTCTGACATCATGTGATGTTTGGTGCAACAAGAATAGATGGCAATTAACAAGCTTTATTCACAAGATATATACATACATGACATTGCAGATAAATTCCAATATGGCTATAGGTCTCATTAGTACAAAAAAGCATCATGGGATATGAGCTCAATCAGAGGGGGTACATTGTGAGTGTCTAGACCATCATTGACCATTATGTTACAATTGGTACAGGGAACAAATACCTGCACACTGGGTGATTTAAGTGGTGATAGGGTGTGCATGCCCATCAACACTCTCTATTCCTAATAATCAGCTCTTGGTAGAGGTACGGAAACCGAAACATGCACCCACTGATTAACGGCGCGGGAAGTTTTTCTTAACGAGGCTTCTGAACCTCAGGCTTGGTGTCGCCACAGTCTAGTATTACTCCCACCGTAGCGACACACTGTGTGGAGATCGGCAATACAGTGGCAGACGTACGACGTAACGGTCTTGGCGACACTGAGTCTGCCGTGGACGGGCTGCAAACTCACGACCCAAGCAAATCATGTTTCGAAGTCCTGCATGCTAACCACTGCACCATCGATCACCACACTATTATTTACCACATGCAAATGATGTCCATCTTTAAATGGTCACTACCGAGGGAACAAGATGATTTCTCTGATTTGTGGTGCATGGTGAGAGTGACACTGACCTCCATCTCCCCCGAGACTGGAGCCGGGGCGCTCGCCTCCGTCCTTCTTCTCGGCAGGGCGGCGCCGCTCCTTGCTCCACTGGCTAACGCCTTTGCTCACATTTATCACATAGTGCGCAGCTTTGTTCACAGCCTGCTGCACCTGTAAACAAACCAGATTGACCTACTATACATAATAACATACATCTACATTCACAGTGAAGTGAAAACACAGCATTACCAATAGATTTTACACATATTAGAATATTTCTATTTGTGTTGAAAGTTGACCAACATGTGCCTCCGATTTTGAAATTTCTTTAACCTGATACATGATTTGTTTGAACAATGCTTGATTGTCTCTTTTAGTATGTATCCACTTTTAAGTGGTTGTAATATGCATGGAGCTGTGGCTGGCATGAGACTCACCTCGTCGAGCGCTGGCTGCATGATGATGTTGGGGATGGCCAACACAGTGTGGCAGCGGAAAAACGGCTTGTGTTCTTTCTTCGCGTCACTCGGGTCTAAAAAATGCATGAGAATTTTTGTTACAGAGAAACCCATCCTGATGAGACATTGATTGTAGAGAATATATGTTAAAGAACTTCAAAATTCAAAGTTATCAATTAAATTCTAGAGCAGGGCAAAAAGGGGTCGAAAGACTGTGTCATACTATTTTTGTAGCTGTCCATATTATACACTTCAGTGAGATGATATATATCAACTATGCGAGGCAAATGTTTATAAGCATTGCTTTGGTATAATCCACTTGCTTCTAGATATAAAATTCATTGCATAAATTACAGAAATCCAAACACAACTCAAGAGGATGTCTCTATACGTGAATCAAAATGGTTGGAGGATTATGTGAGAAAATAAATAATTAAAAATTGTGAATAACTAATGACTGTGCAAAATATTAATGTTTTCATTTACATTGTTTGATTGTTAATTTACATGCTTGGTTTTATTGTGTAATGAATACTGGAATTTTTTTTATGATACATTGCATGTTTTAATGGCGAAATAATTATTGTGTTGTGGTTAAAGTTAAATTGTGATATGCTTCAATTTCAATTTTGTCAGTCTTGATTTTAAGCATGTAGTTCTGAAGTGAGATAGTCATGATAAACGTTTAATGTAAAAATAATGTACAGAAATTTCATGTAAAAAAGGGTGAAATGGAGTATTCATAGACTATAAACTAGATCAAAAGTGTTCAAAGAACACTGCGTCGCTAGAACAACGTTGACTTATGGCCGATTAAGATATATACTGAAATAATGTAGGAATTGACCACGAGATTGAAGTGTCAATGGGAAAATTGAGCATGCTGACGTCTGATTTGCCCGAACGAAGTGAGGGTAAATTAGACGTCAGCATGCTCAATTTTCCCAATGACACGACAATCAAGTGGTCAATCACCATTCTATCATGACTAAAATCCATTTCATTTTAAAATAAATCATATTATAACATTCTCATTGCAAGTCAATTTGTGTGCTCAGAGCGCGCGGGAGACCACTACTACGCCACTAGTCTAAACTTTTGCTTTCCTCTACACGGGACACGCCTTGCGACGTCAGCTGCTGTATTGATAATGTGACGAGTTTAGACTAGTGCCGTAGTAGTGGCCTCCGCGCGCTCTGGAGCGTTCAGTCAATCGTATAATTGAGCACGCTGATTGACCAATCAGCGTGGGTTATTGGCGGTGATTTTTGCACAGAATGATAGAATGTATATTTTACAATCAGGAAATTCATGAATTTGAGGAGAAAACATCAGAATGAATCAGAATCAATATATCCAGAAAAAAGATATTTGTGTTGCCATAAAATAGTACTGAATAACAAGATGATAATCAATATTAGTTTCAAATCCAATAATCAATTTTGCTGCTTGGTTGGAATATTGATTTTTTTCTTGCTGGCTAAGTGCATTGAATATCATTAAAATTAAATGTCATAAAAGCGCTTCTAGAAAGCAAAATTCAATTGGCAGAGTGCCCAAAATCGAATCACTTCGATGTCGCCTCATACCTCATAGTTGTGTAAAGTTTGAACGAAATCGGTGCAATGGTTAAAGCTCTAGCTTGTCCATAGACATACATACATAGTTAGTTAGTTAGTTAGTTAGTTAGTTAGTTAGTTAGTTAGTTAGTTAGTTAGTTAGTTAGTTACAAACGAACGAAAAACAATGCTTGCTTCAGCAGCTGAGCTGAAGCAACGCAATTACGGTTCATTTGTACTATATTGTATATGCAAATTATATCATGTGTATTGTTTTATTTATTCACAAATAAATCCGTTTTACCTTTACCAGCAAACAGTGCGCAGTAAATTAGAAAACATTACACTTTCAAAATAAGCTGTGAATAATAACTCCATAATGACCCACGCAGTATTGTTTAGTAGTCTCCTATAAGAGAAAATCCTATCCTGCTTTGGTGCAATATATTCAATAAGGCACATATACTATACTTCCACTTAGTTTCCTTGATCAATACATTCCAAAACTGCAAAAGAGATAACTGAATAAGAATAACTCTTGAAGTGAATTGTCTTTCCAACCCTGCATGAATCAGAGATGAAAAGTCAGTTCACTTTTGTTTTTGTTGTTACCTCCCATGTAGTGAACCATTGCAGCAGATGTGATGCGCTTGCGTAAACTCTCCAGGGTGTTCCTCGACACTTTCAGAAGGGCATCCAGATTTCTGTTGAGTAGTTTAATTTTAATTCTTAGTAATTTAATTTATTGATTTTTTACAACTAATTCCTTGCTATTTTTAGTTGATATTTACATCTAATCATTTACTGGCGCTTAGATATTGTAGATAATTCAATTGTATTCTAGTGCACTTGAGATAAAAAGGAAATGGTGTATGAGAAGCTCTTTAACCTTCACCAGGTTTTGGAATTTTGAGTCTAATTGCTCTGACTTATTGAAATTTATCCATAAATCTGCACACTTCTCTGCCCCAAACATCAATGCAATTTTTGACCTTGTGGTCTAAACTGCAAGCTGGCGTTATGCCGCACTCGGCCACACACTGACCGATGGTTGAAGTGGAGAAGTAGTTCGAGGGCCGCCTCTTCCATCTGCTCCTTCTGCTCGCGCCGCCGCTTAGCCAGGAGCTCAGCACGTGCAGTGGTTGGCCGGGACCGCTGGGAGGCTGCACCGCCGCCCCCACGGGAACCGGACCGCCGACTCAGTGCTGGCGACTGGCTGCGAGCTGTCTGATCACCTGCAACCAGCATGATGCAGGATAATGAACATTCACTCTCACAAATGAGTCTGCTGTTCATCATCAGAGGCTCTATAACGGGTGGGCCAGAGCCCAGTGCCATGGGAGCAGTGCTTTACACTTACAAAATATTGTGATGAATGCTACCACAATTACTTCTCATACAGCATAATATTGTCCATGAATAAGTTAGTAATAAAAGGTTTGTATTTACATATTTTCCACTCAGAAAGTAGAATATCAATTTTACCAACAATCTGTTGCAGTTGCCCACCTTGGTTGTCGGCGTGCTTGTCGCTGTCATCTTCCTCGTCCTCAGCCGCCATTGCGTCCTCATCCTCGTGGACGTCACACAGCATGCTGATCAGCTCGTTGGCTGCATCCTCAACATTGATGGACTTGGACTGGAGGATCTGCGCTCCTTTAGCACACAGCATCTTCAAAAAATATAACTATGTTAAAACAACGCCACACATTTAGAACTAAAATTTCGAAACATTATTCTCATATTCCATGAACCAGTAATTGAATACAAACCTATATATTTTGTTTTTGCCTGTTATTATATACAATATTACGTCAAATTACATATTCTAAGAAATCATTTAAAATTTTGTCTGAAGTGAAGAGGTTATTTTGTCAATGATTTCAACACCACAGCACCAAAAACAGCTTCAGATTAATGTTTTCAAATTTAGTATATTTGAAATAATACCCAAACCCCAATTGGGATTGGTTAAGACTATACACATAGATTGGTAGCCTATGAATTCAGTTCTCATTTCAGACAAGATAGACTTATCTATTTTCCCAAACAATGTTTTGGATGAGATTAAAATAATCACATGATTCAACTGAACATAAAATAATCACGCTGTGGTGCTTTTTCATACTTAGCTGTCTGTCACTGTTTAACATTGCACGTTCCATTTTCTAAATTTTGATATGGTGAGTTTATTAAAAGTCTAAAAGTCTACACAAACAAATTATTTTTCGGATGCTGTAAAATTTTATGTATTTGGCTTATTCACACCACATACAAATAATAAACTGTGGCAAACATATTAGACTGTAATTCAAACATCATAGGACAATTCAAGTATCAAAGCTTGAGATGCACTGCTTGTGGCATTATGCTGGAAAAGTGTGAACCAAATCTGCAGATAATGCACGTTCGACTATAAGTAGATCTAGTCAAAATCAAGCATCTGATGGTGCAAAAAACCCTTGCTACAATTATGAGCTGTATGTGTGAAAATAAGAGTCTGTGTAGTATAATAATAATTTTTTTGAAAGGTGCCTATGCTGTTATAAAGTGCGCATATAGTTTTATTTTTGAGGAGATAGCTTTAGAAATTTGCTGTTTTCACGAGTGAAATGGTGTGTCATTCCACGCCATTGTCGGAATAGCCAACGTTGTTGAGTCTATGAATTCTGGCGAATTCTGCTGCCCTTAGCCGCTTTTGCTGACATGGTTGCGTGCCATTTGGTTAGATATGTTAAAAACTGCCTTATAACCACAATCTATTCGGAAACGAAATACACCTTTGTTCCTATTTATTGATGCTCTTTCAATTGGTATATAATGATAAATGAATTGATTTGTTTTCAAAAATGATGTTTTAAATTTTTCATCCAAACGCATAAAAGCCTAACACACGTCACTCTAGATATACGACAGTTTCAAAGTCGGTGGTTGCCAAGTAAGAATAGTTTGATAGCGGCTGACTACTTCCAGGAAACTATCCCATCATCTGCAAAATATTGCAAAACTGTAGATCTAAATTCTTGAATATATCCTGTAAATAACTCACACTGACTGCAATTCATACCACAACAACAAGGATACAAACCCAGGATCAAGCATCCGAACTATACAGGAGCTCCTTCAGAGATACTCAACGAAATATGAGGATAAATCTCTGTTTTAGGTGACTATGTCAGAAATGGCAAGGGCTGCATGAAAGTGTCCGTATTTGAACGCTATTTGAGCGTGATAGAAGCTGTATCTGGCAAAGAGAATTGGAATGATTAGAAGAGATACATGCAGAGACTTATCAGACTCAGAGATATTTGCGAGAGTCGGCCAGGATGACCCTAGGCTAGGATTGATTTATCTCCTTAGCTGTCTAGCTACATTGAGCGTCTTCCAGGAAATTCAGATCCTCTTTCCACAAAAAGACTGCAAATTTTTTAATCGCTTCAATGCAGCAACATTTGTGTTCATATTCGGATAGATAGAAAGTCGGATGACATCCGAGATGTGATTTCGACACCTCTGTTATGATAATAAGTAAATAAATAAATAGTAAGCTAAATTCATTATTTGAACTGCACATACTAAGAATAATGAAATAAATAAATAAATATATGAAAATAATAAAAAATAAAATAAATAATAAATAAATAAATAAATAAATAAATGTACAATTATGTTGAATTGGCAAGTCAAAACATTGTTCTTTATGGTTTTGGCCTATGGTAAAAAATTCAAATGAGAATATTATCCTCAAATATTGCTTTGTTGACATGGCGTACCTATCAGACAGCAGATGGAGGATTTCACAAGCTGTTCAAACACACTCTGTGAGACGCAAAGATAAGGATGATCTGAAAAAACTGTGTGGTGTAATGTATGACATTACCTGCCCCAGTTGCAATGATTCTAGAATAGAATGAATATAGAAGTCAAAGAAATAGTATTAGGTGATGCACATATACCTGAAGCAAAACATGTCAAAAGTATTGGTGGAACCCTTGATTCTAATCTGAACATGGATAAACAAGTCATAGAGGTATGTAAGTCAGCATGGTTCTACCTGCATCAGATTAGCAAGATTAGCAAATTTTCAAACAACAAACAGTTAAAAACCATAATACATGCCCATGTCACCACCAGACTTGATCAAAATAATAGCTTACTAATTGGTGTGCCCAGGCACAAATTAATGAAATTGCAATGCATGCAAAATACAGCAGCCAGACTTTTAACAAAAACAAAGAAGAGAGATCACATTACGCCAGTCTTGAAGGAACTCCATTGGCTTCCCATAGAACAGAGAATTCTATATAAAGTCCTTCTTCTCACTTACAAGGCACTCAACAACAAGGGTCCAGAATACTTAAAAGATCTACTCAAATCATATGAGCCTGGAAGACCTCTAAGAAGTACAAGCGCAAATCAGCTGGTTACCCCAAAGTGGAACTACATGTATGTTGAAACAAAGAATAGAGCATTTTGTGTTCGGGCACCCAGAATGGAATGGAATAGACTAGCACTTCATATAAAAAACTCAAAATCCATTGAATCTTTCAAAACATCACTAAAAACCCACCTCTTCAAAATAGCTTTTGGATGTTACCAATGATTATGTACCCAATTAACAATATCAATATCATCCACAAGATGACCAAAAAGACCACTGTGATACATTCAACTTTTTACTGTGTAGTTCCTAATGCTTACCTTTTAATATATTAATTATAATTTTTATAATGTCTGTATATTCTTGTGACTGATACATTCAACTTTTTACTGTGTAGTTCCTAATGCTTACCTTTTAATATATTAATTATAATTTTTATAATGTCTGTATATTCTTGTGACTGATACATTCAACTTTTTACTGTGTACTTCTTAAAGCTTATTTTTTAAAATATTAATTATAATTTTATAATGTCTGTATCTTTAATCAAATTGTTTTACTAACTATTATGTTTAAGCGCATTAGAACATTTGTCTTGAATAATGCGCTCTACAAATTTCTATTATTATTATCATTATTTTATATTATTATTCTTACATTGGTGAAACTGGTAGGAACTTAGAGACTAAGCTTAAGGAACATTTAGACCCATACAGTACCCAGTCGCCCATACCAATACACATGAACAGTGTTTAGGACACAAGTTCAAGGGCAAAGTAACGAAGATCATCGGCCGAGAAGATAACTCCCACCAATGAGTGAAAATTCAGTTCATCCTCGCTTCCATTATTCATGATTTAAAAAACAAATTCTAAGATACCTATTGGAAACATTTTTATTGCTCTTTGGCGAGGCTTTCGCTGTTTTCTCAACAGCTTCATCGGGCCCAGTGAAACTCCTCAATTGGTCGAAATACTTGTGCGCTCTCCGGAAATGAATCGCAATACCGGCTACGACCTGCCTACTCGTCCCAGCTATCACAGCTATCACTGCCGTCACCATGGCGGTCATGTGACCAACTGAGGAGTTTCACTCAGCCCGATGAAGCTGTTGAGAAAACAGAGAAAACCTTGCCAAAGACCAATAAAAATAGTTTCAATAGGTATCTTAAATCTTGTTTTTTAAATAACTCCCACAGTCGCAAGATCGTGGAAACCATCAAGATCTTCCAGCACAAGTCCAAGCTCAACCTCAACCAAGGCAGGAGCATCCCCCGACTCCTCCATCTGCTGTCCAATAGGGAAAGCCACCTGTTGGACTCTGGGCAAGTGATATTACCATCTTTTTTCGTCACTTTGGTCAAAGGCCCCATGATAGGAAGCCACAATGTAAAGTTCTTTACTGTGAATGTTAGTAGTCTACTAAAAACAACTCTGAATATCCTAAATTAATACTTTCTGAAATTCATTTAGATTCATTTTTGACAATAATTAACAGTAGCAAAAGAAATGAATACAAAATCTTTAATATAATAATGGTTGGTCACTTCAGTAAATCTGTGGAACTTGCAGTATCTACAATAATAAACTCTGAAAATCAATGACATTTTGTATTGTGAATTTATATATGTCCTACGTTCTAACCAAGTAAGTTTGCACCAAGATATCTTAATAGTTAAAAGAAATTATGAATATAATAAACAATTATTCATAATATTCCTTTTTCTTAAATTTTCTGCACATGAACATGACATAATATGAGGGGTTTCGGCCTTAAGCAAGTGCTTATCTAAACATTATGGTTCTATTGTTGGCCTTAAGCAAGTGCTTATCTAAACATTATGGTTCTATTGTTGTCCACGCAGACATGCCTGTGTTTTTTCTAGGAATTCTTCCACTGTCCATGCCTCCTCATCTGGAATCTCGCACAGAACTGTTGTTGACATTTCATGCAAAACTGCATCAATACGAAACTCCACCAAGTCATTTGCACGATCCATCATAAGTTCTAACGAGCTTAGAGATTCATAAACACGCTGGACATAATCGTCAATATTAATGGAAGTCCATGTGAGTTTGGTGAGGCCTGGCTCTAGCACACGGTCAACCTGCAGTGGTATAAAGAGATCAATAGCACTGGCTATTTATATTAATGATTTATTCAGATGTTTCACAATTTATTGTATTCTAGATCAGAAGGACTTAAAGTAATATTTCAGTGGGCATTCATTTCAATCTAAGTACCAAATAGACTTACTTTCAGAATATGTGGACCCATAAGGGGTTCAAAAGCTGTCGGAATTTTGGAGCGCACTCTCTTATTTTCTTGCAGCAACATCTGTCATAAAATTAAACTGATTTAAAAGAATTTAATCACTTATACTTGTTATCTATTTATCAAAACTGAAAACAGTAAATTGTAATATCTAACAAAGCACACATCTGCACAATTAATAATAATGATCTAACAATGAACCAGATTTATTTATACAATATTGAAAATATAATTTTGTCATTTAACAATTTATTGAATTTGAAATTTGTTACAAGAAATAGTATAGGTGTCATCAAATGGCTCTAGAAATAATCATAGAAATGAAGAAGTAACAGAAGTAGATGGTGACAGAAGCAAGAAGGCTACCTTTCCCCACTACCAAAAAACACTTGAAACAACATAATTAACAATAATGGAGGCTATGAATCAGTTTTTAAAAACTTTGATGCAGACTAAACATATCAAACATATTTGTTCGTAACTTTCTAATTGTTTAGTTCACTGAAATTATGATCATTTTGAAAGCCAGGTGCCATGTGAACAAAATGAAACCAATATCTCGACGATGTGTACCTTGCTATGCAAATTAGCATGTTACTTTGAGTATTTTTCTTATTGTTACACAATGAACTGTGCATTTGAAAACTCAATCATGTAATCAAATTTGGGTAATCAGAGTGGCAAATTTTAGCATTGGTATTTTTACCAAAGCATAAAAATAAAAACGGGTGCATTTTATTACTACTTGGTCTTTACCTTTACACATGTAGAAAGTTTCTTCATAAAGAATGATTCATCTTCTGGATCAAATGATTGAGTGAAAGTAGAATCAAATAATGTATTTATTACTGAAGCCCCTTTCACAATTGCATGGCGACCAGGTAGCGACCAATTGGTGACCACGTTTGTATACTTTTGCAAGAGCAATCGCACAGCTCACACAACATCACTAAGGTAAAGCCGTGGGGGTAACTCCGGAAGTAATGGTGGACAAAGAAAAAGGTAAACACATGTTCATGTTTGCCATTATTGTACGTATCTACACAGTATTTGGAGGTAGAAATTATACTAAGCTGATGATATCTTTGTAAAGAGATTCATTGGATTTCTTTTTTCTATCAACAAGCATCACTAATTTTGCGATAAATCCAGAAAAACTTACTATAAGTGTTTTAATATTTTCGAACATTTTCAATGTTCATCGTCTGAGACTTTTATGTCACCAGGTGGCACCACGTGACAGGAGGGGAAGTCGGTCAGTGTTTGTTGTTGGGGGGTGGTCGAGGTTATCTCATGCCTACGACAACCTTCTGAGACCTAGGGCAGCCCCAAACCACCGCGCGCGCCCTCGACCACCCCCCAACAACAAACACTGACCGACTTCCACTTCTGTCACGTGCTGCCACCTGGTGACAGAAAAGTCTCAGACGATGGACATTGAAAATAATCGAAAATATTAAGACACTTATAGTAAGTTTTTCTGGATTTATCGCAAAATTAATGATGCTTGTTGATAGAAAAAAGAAATCCAATGAATCTCTTTACAAAGATATCATCAGCTTAGCATAATTTCTACTGCCAAATACTGTGTAGATACGTACAATAATGGCAAATTTAGTGATACTTGTTGATGATATCTTATTCAACAATAAATATGAATTCAATTGGATTATGTACAGCTTGTTCAATAATCAGTACATATGTAGCAATTTAAGCAAAAAGAAATATGGAATGTAACCCGTAACTCCAAACTTTGTTGGCGTAACTCCAGTGTTGCAGAAACATATGTGGCACGTAACTTCACCTTATATTCGCTGCTTTTGTACCATTTATTACATTTCAGTAGGTTGTTAGAACAGTGGTGGGTGCTGTCGGGATAAGGGTTGGGTGTGTGCGTGAACAGTGTGGATGATGTAGACCTCTGATGAATAGTGATGGGGCTCTGTGGGTGACATGGGCAGGTAATATCAGGACATGCGAAGGGTGGTGTCAGAATGGCGAATGAACTTTGTTAGGACAGTGTTGGGTGCAGAGGGCGGCGGGAGGGGGAGATTGTTGGAAAAGTGGTGGGTGATGTCAAAACGAGGGTTGGGGGCATCAGGATAGTGCAGATGCTGCAGACCTGTACTATGCAATATTGAAGAAATATGTCATGGTTTGTCAGTCACCATATGAATGCATGCCTGAATTTGGTGAATATTGCCCGAGCTTGTGAGGGCAATATTCAACCACATGAGGACATGCATTCATATATGTTGACCGACAAACCATGACATATATCCATTACAACACGATAAACACTCAAAGGTGTCAATATTTTAAAACAAATAAACTGGAATTTACCATGAGCACTTGCATCATACAAGGCTTATACAGTGAGACCTACAATAAATGATTCTTTCTTTTCTACTAGAATGTTTACATATATAAGAGACGCTTATATATGTAAACATAAGAGACTCTTATATATGTAAACATTCTAGTAGAAAAGAATCATTTATTGTAGGTCTTACTGTATAAGCCTTGTATGATGCAAGTGCTCATGGAATTTACAAAGAATTTTTTGAAAAGGTAGGACGCTTTTCGATATTAAACGTCTTACATATCTCTGTGTAGTACAACAAACGCCATGAGTTTAGAAATAATGTCAGACATACTATTTTATGTCAGTCTTACTTAGAAATAATGTACGTATTAGGGACCTGGAAGTTTTATTGAGAAAAATTTGAAAACATTCTGTTATTTCATACTGTAAACAGTAAGCATTATTTTTCTTGTCTCAAACAACTACGCTTTATTTGCAAGTAAATTTTGCAGAAAATCCAACATGCACACAATTCTTTAGCATTGGCATTCATTTAGTGAGTGTACAAATGACCAATTTAATTATACATGTATATTGATTTACTTATTAGAATAGATGCCGAAAGTGTGACCCACCTTTAGAGGGCACTATTGCCTGGTCTTTATGGAGAAATATTGACTGGCTGATTTCGGCTCTAAGCCTATCATAATGCAGGATTTAGGGGCATGTCACAGATAGAGTGTTATAATGTTTTATTGAATAGTGCGGTGGGGTGGGGTGGGGTGTAAGCATGGTGCTTTGCAGCACTGTGCCTTAGCAGTACAATCACAATGTCCGCATCCTTAAACAACTTCAAACCTATTAGGAAATATATTTGCAATTTGTTTGATTTTAGACGACACAGATGGTATCATTGTTGGTTTTTATACTTCTTATTCTGTGTATTTGGAGACAATTAATTTTGGGTAATTTAATTTATTATTATCTATTCCGACTTGTCGACACGTTAGTGTTCTCTTCAGGGAATATGTAACAATTTATAAAAAGGTATTTTCACACTTCTCTCTCTCACATCTTTTTAGCAAGCATATTTCTACCAACAATAGATATAGCTGAAGACAGGTTTTACAACCCTAAGCTTCCATTTGACTATATCAAGTGGCCCTGGGGGGACCTTGGGGTCGTGAGTTCGAGTGGTAGAAATATGCTTGCTAAAAAGATGTGAGAGAGAGAGAGAGAGAGAGAAGTGTGAAAGCACAAGCACTGAGAAACACATATATATCATAAAAAAGTAATGATCAAGAAATAGCCTAAAACAATGACTAAACATTAAAAATACAATATTAAGAATAAAATGCACATTAATTGGTTCTAAGATGATTAAAAGTGTTGCCTGATAATATTTAGTTACTAATAATATATATCTACACATTGTAGCTATTTGTCAAAGGTAAGATAGAATTTAATATATGATTGCACATAGTGATGACTAGATTACTGATATGGCTTACAAGAACCAGCTTATATTTTACATAATGCATACATAAAATTGGAAATGAGAATATTAATTTAGTTATATTGAGAGCACTCTGATTGCATAATGTTAAAGGTAGTATTTATAATATTCTATGGTATTAATCTAGTCGTCAGCCGTCACAATAGGACTAGATTAATACCATAGAATAATAATATGTATACATAAGCAGTTGCTTAAGGCCCAAACCCCTCATATTATGTCTTGTTTATGTGCAGAAAATTCGTGATTTTAATAAAATTTTAGGCACTACGGGAATACCAGCAGAGGAACACAGGCCGCAAAATCCAGCCTCGGAAGTTTACATTCTTGCAGTATCAACATCTTTTGTACAATGACGCTCGCACGCACACGGACAGATGTTTGGTTTGTGTCTTCTAAAATGGATATTTGATAACAATTCAAATGTCGGATCACAGACGAGGTGTTTGACAGCAGTCTCATGGAAGCTGGGCTCCGTATATTGTGTGTTTCTTTGAAAACAATAAAATGTGGTGTCAACTACGCAGATATTTTGCCGATCTCGGGAATAAACAACCAATGTTTTAAAACGTTTTCACTCAGAAATGTTGTAAGTAAACATCTATTATGCATTGAATCGGATTCAGTAGTAAATTTTACATAGGTGAATGAAGAAATACGCAGTTTTATAAGCTCCACAACCTTAAATATTGAACTATTCCCGTTTTGATAAACGTACATTCTCAGACATACCACCGGATTTCAAGTGGAAATGGTCAGCGGGATAATGACAGCTAGTATTCTCATTAAACTGTTAAACGTACCTTGACATTTCTATGTAAATTTTGAGAAATAGAAGTACCACTGTTTTTATTTGTGTAATTACTTCCCGGTCGCCGATATGAAAGTGTTACGTTATCCATCATTGAGTACAGTAGGTGCAGTGACCACGTTTATCAACATTACGTGTGACGTAGTTATCTGAACGTGATGTACGTAATTCGTTCAAAACCACGGGGTCATCCGGTGCGTTTTGCTGAATTTCGTGTTGAATTTCTGGCTGAATTCTGAGTTGAGTTCATAGCCTACAGACCTCATGTGTATAGTCTTAACCAACCCAATCGGGGCTTGGGTATAACTACTGCCTTTAACATTATGCAATCAGAGTGCTCTCAATATAACTAAATTAATGTTCTCATATCCAATTTTATGTATGCATTATGTAAAATATAAACTGGTTCTTGTAAGCCATATCAGTAATCTAGTCATCACTATGTACGATCATATATTAAATTATATCTTACCTTTGACAAATAGATACAATGTATAGAGATATATATTATTAGTAACTACATGTTATCAGACAACACTTTTAGACATCTCAGAACCAATTAATGTGCATTTTATTTTTAACATTGTATTTTCAATGTTTAGTTTTTTAATGTTTTAGGCTATTTCTTGATCATTGCTTTTTTATAAATTTTTACATATTCCCTGAAGAGGACACTTATGTGTCGAAACGTCGGAATAGATATTAATAAATTAAATTACCCAAAATTAATTGTCTTCAAACACACAGATTAAGAAGTATAAAAACCAACTATTAGGAAATGGTTTTGTAACAAATTATTCATTGGCTTCTTATTAAACAAAAAACTACTGTAAACTTGTACATGTATTGCCAGGATGGGAGTTACAGCCCACATTTAATCGCAGTTACTGGCAACAATCTGATTCAACAGGTTAGAAGTTACGGGCCACATGATAGAGATTTTAAAACCTGATTTGTGAACTCTTTGAAGAGTTTGACATGTGTTCAGTGTGAGTATTCGAACTGTACACACCTAGTGTTTATACATGTACATACCTATTAAACCATGAAATTTAGTTCCAGCAATTTAAATAATCAACAGAAAAACATTTGAATTGAGAGACTATGCCTCCATCTTGTTGGGGTAGATCCCGGAGTTACCTCACGGCTTTACCCCGGTGAACAAGTCTCTTCTGTTGTATGTTGATTTGTTAATGCAATTGAATTTTGAATGTGCTCAAACTTCAGATGGGGGTCGCAGAATGGCACAGCTATTGATTTTTTAAACTGCCATATTGCATAAATGTTGCACAATGTTGTATCCACTCATATGATTTCATGCGAGTGGTGTGCAATCTTTTACTGTTACATGATATTAATTTGCAATCATATTCGATTAAGAGTGTTATTATGAGTGGTGCTCAACCATCGTACATCCCTGTGCACAACATCCACTTACTGCACCTGAGTTTGGAGACAGTGTCGGCAGACGTGATACATGCTTGAAAAAGCACGTTAGCTGTGATCATTTTTGCAACCCATTCTTGAACATACTTGGTAATATGACATTTTGGTCGCATCTATTTGCAATCAATTATGAAAGGCACTTAACACACCGTTTTTAGCCGTGGGTATTAATAACATTGAGTTGGGGAAGTGCAAGTAAAAATCAACCACCATACAATGTGGCCCACAATAAAATACCACATTAGAATTTGAACTGTGGTCCATGAGGGGTTCTGAGTGGGATAAAACTCCTGGAGCCATCTCTTTTATTCTCTCCACCTCTTTCAGCATTTGCTACACAGTAAATTGACAAATGAAGACACAGATAATAAACAACATTTAGAAATCATATTGAGTTATACTTGTACTTTTGAACTATATTTTTAAAGCTACCTGAAGCTTTCGGCCATCTTCACATGGCCTTTTTCCCACAGTGCACTGGTCATCACAAGATCGTGGTGTGATGACCTTCGCCCCCAGGATGTTGTCATATATGGTAGGATTTCATGCAACCCCACATTTTTGTTCAAGTCTGGTCTGAGGCTCCGGATGTAAACAGCCTCGCGCACTTTTCTTTCAAAGGTGTTACTGTCTCTGTCCAAAATTTTCACATTGTCCATCGTGATGTGGTGGTGTCGGTCAGGCTGATGTAAGTGTGAGAGACATGAGATGAGGTACTGCTTGGGCGACGGTGTTGACCAAACCAGGTTTTAAGAGTCTTAGTGGTTTTGCCTTGAACAAAAATGTGGGGACGCACGAAATTCCTACCATATATGACAACATCCTGAGGGCGAAGGTCATCACACCGCGATCGCGTGATGACTAGTGCACTGTGGGAAAAAGGCCATGTGAAGATGGCCGTAAGCTTCAGATTGCTTCAAAAATATAGTTCAAAATTACAAGTATAACTCAAGATGATTAACAGAACTTTGAACAAATGAATATTCAGCATATAAGATTTAGAAGGTAAACAATAGTAAAATAAATAGCAGCTTCACAGAAACTTTCAGGTTCAATAGATTTATGGAGGTACTACTAAGTTTCTATGAATCACTGCCTATCTAAGAAAAGATTCATTTAGAAGAAATGTAAATATTAATGACAAAAGCAATGAAAACATATTTAACGCATGTACCAGCTTTTCAATCTGTTCCAACTACGGTACATATTGTATTACTAAAGCAAGCATTTCTGAAAAGTAATGAAAAAAGTACTCCTAAAGGAAAGTAATTCCAAAAAGAAGAAAATATTGGTCTTACACTTAGAGCATTGTATGTTTCCTTGAAGTGACTTTGCTTTGATCTCAAGACCTTTGCAACAGGAGGAATCTCAAGCCCTAGTCTGGCCAGACATTCTGTCTCTCGAATCAGTGTGAGAATTTGTGGATCAAAGTTAACATAAAGCTCGCTTGATTCTGGATGCTTGACTAATAATGATGCTGCTAGACCTGACTTTGCAGCTTCAACCTGTATAAACGAATCATGCATATTTATTGTATTGTCTTCTCTTCGAAAAAGTATCATTTATAGTATCTATAGTTTGTACGTTCTATATTACCTACCTGTCTGATCCAAGCTCTGTGATAAAGAACCTCAAATTCAAGAAGTACCTTAGCCAGTTTATTATAGTTCTTAATAATTTTTTTGGCCTCTATACTCTGTAGAATTGTAGGATGTTGTTGAAATGCTTCCATGGGCTCTTGAATACGACGGAATAGCTGCCTTGCCCATGCAATTTTACCTGAAGAAAGTTTGTTCAGGGTTAAAAATTTACACAATACTACAACAAATTTATTATTTCTAACACATATACACAGGGCCTTTACCCTCATATTCTTAGCCATGCATCGTTTGCCATAACTGTGCAATCAATAATGCCCAACGTTGTTTTAAGTGATAGGAGCTCCCTGTCATGAGGGTGTGTAATATGAAAATTGTTTGGAAGACAATAGAGCCCTGCGAGGGTGATATGTCTGCATCCACACCTGCCCCGCACATTTAATCCCGCACTCACAGCAGTATTTTGATTTGCATACAGGCCTGTCACTCTAGTAATACAGTAATCTGTATGCAAATCTAAAAAATAAACTAGATCAAAAGTGTTCAAAGAACAAGGCGTCGCTAGAACAATGCTGACATATGGGCGATTATGATATTGCATAAGCATTTAAAAAAAACCTTACAATTACTCCCTGGAACCTATAGTTTTCCTGGCAAATAGACAAAATTTAAAACTGATGGTTTCAATGAATGTAAACAGTGACCCAAGTTTGAAAATTTTGTCTTCAAAGGCTATAGGCATTGATACTATTAATAAATATGTCGAATATGGAACTAAAACGGCACACTTTAATTGGCAAAGTGCCAAAGATGAACATATATGATTGTCACTACATATGTAAACATAGAATGTAATTTGGAGGTCATGGTTCACACTGTATTGAAAGTATTGAGAAAAGTAGAAAAAAAAACTAAAATGTCTAAACTGCTACACAATGTTGTGCTCTCTTTTCATTTAGTTAGCAAAGGGTCAAAGTTCACCATAGGTTGTGGTCATCAGTCCCATAATATTGTATGAAATATGGAAGTCATGTGTCAAGCTAAAAATGCCAAAATTGGCCGCCAATGGCCTTCTGGAGAGAACACTTTGATTGGCAAAGTGCCAAAATTGGACACTGATGATAGTATATTAGGTATATGAGCAGTGTATCAAATATGGAACTCCTGGTTCAAGCTGTATTAAAACTATTGAAGAAAATGACAAAAAATTACATAAAATGGCTTTCAGGAAATCACACTTATATTGGCAAAGTGCCAAAAATGAATATATGTGATAGACTCTAGGCATGTAGGCATTGTACCAAGTTTGAATGTGTTCATCCAAGCAGTTTTAAAGATACTGCAGAAAACCTCCAAAATGGACCATAAATGGCCCCATGGAAAGCATACTTTAATTGGCAAAGTCCCCAAAATGGAATCATTCCGGTGCCGCAGAGTACCACATAATTGTGTAAAGTTTGAACAAAGTCGGTTCATCTGTATACCCTCTAGCTTGTCCACATACATACATACATACATACATACATACATACATACATACATACATACATACATACATACATACATACATACATACATACATACATACATACATACATACATACATACATACATACATACATACATACTGACATACATACATACTGACATACATACATACTGACATACATACTGACATACATACTGACATACTGACATACATACTGACATACTGACATACATACATACATACATACATACATACATACATACATACTGACATACTGACATACATACATACGTACGTACGTGCGTGCGTGCGTGCGTGCGTACGTACATACATACATACATACATACATACATACATACATACATACATACACACATACTGACATACAAACGAAGTGATCACAAGGCTTTTGCTTCAGCTGCTGAAGCGACACAATAAACTTTGCTGTTCTAATCATAGTACCTAATCCCCAATAAAGCTTGTTTACATTGTCTGGCTGTCTCTCACACAGACTTAAAAATGCCATTTTCATTTAGGTGCTCACTATTATGTAAACAATTCACAATAATAAAAATTACAATGTAAATACAGCAACAACAAAAATCAGGTGTTCTTATTTTACTATTCAGTATCATATTTTAGTTATGATAGAAAATGTTACACCATGAACATGCTGCCAACACATCAATATGTTCTATTTGCACACATATAGATCTCAGCCTCACGCGAATGAAAGGAGAATATGCAAATCTAGATTATAAACAAACTTTGCCTTCCTAATCATGGGCCCTAATTCCCCAATTTAGCAAAGTTAAAAATTGTCTCTTTCTCTGACAAGGACTGAGAGAATGCCATTTTCATTTAGGGGTTCACCATGACGTAAACCAATCAAATTACTAAATATCACAATGTAAGTAAAAATTGTGTATCATTCCGATAATTCTTACTTTGATATTGTAAACCATGATAAGTTATCAAGTTATCATAGAAAATGTTACTCCATGAACTTGCTGTCAGCATATCAGTAAAATTTTACTGTACCTGCAATAGGTGGGAGATCCCTGGCCACAGGTGGATCAGTTTTATTTTTCTGATAAATTTTGCTAACCATCTCAATATCTCTTGCATAATGAGACAAAATGCGTTGATATTTTTCTTGAATGCCTAAATTAGGCAATCGGAGACTTTCAAATTTACGAAGAAGCCACAAAGCTCGTTGAGTTGATGTAATGCGCTCAAACCTTTGATCCATAAAGGTGCATATTGTTGACTGAAAACAAATTGATAAAATTAAAATTGCAGTTTTATATATTGTACTCAGAAACACGTAAATATTTCTGGTACCTTGGCAATAGTATGTGAATAGTTTGATTTTCTGAAATCAATAGAGATAAAAGATTATCTCACATGAAGTTCATTAATCTGTCTTTTGAATTCCTCAAAATCTTGATCGAATTCCATTTTTCTTTGATCCAAGTAATCATA
Organism: Streblospio benedicti; assembly: GCA_019095985.1. NCBI lineage: Eukaryota > Metazoa > Annelida > Polychaeta > Spionida > Spionidae > Streblospio > Streblospio benedicti. The sequence continues at coordinate 9,751,760 of CM032661.1, read as the reverse complement.
TGGTTTTTTCTTCAAAGACTAAATGTATGTGTTTTAAAACTGAAGTGTCTTAAGAATTTACATGTACCTTTCATTCTTTTGAATAATAATGAGCTTATCAAACAGGAATCACCTGGTTTTATCACTACGATGTCGAGATGAAAAAAATATTACCCCCAGCCTACGAAGAACAAAGTCGTTGCAGAAAAGAAGGAGGTTTTGTGTACATCAGTGCCATCGGCGAATGACGTCACGGAAATTCTCGCACTTGTCGAGCGATCACGTGAACAGGAATACGTGAAAACAAAATGGCGACATACACAAAAACTTGAACGATTTTGTAACAAAAAAAGAGTACTGGAGCAGAAGAATGATCTGGATCTCTCAGGCACGATGTTAAAAAGTTTGTAAAGAACATTTCCGACAAAGAGCTAACAATAGATCAAACGAAGGTGCTAGCAAAGGGCTTAAATTTCGCTGTTTCGCCGGATAAAATCCCAGTACAAGACTTTGTTATTGCCACAGAGAAGGCTTGTTTGTTGGTGAGTGACCAGGGTGAGAGAGAACAAATCAGGGCGGAGATAACAGGTTTTTTGAAAAAGACCAAACCCCCCACTTCGAACATTTCCAAAGAAGAGAGACGTGCATTGTGTGAGTTGAGAAAAGAAAAGGAACTAATCATTCTACCTGCAGATAAAGGGAAAGCGACTGTGATAATGAACGCTTCGACCTATGAGGATAAGGTGAATACTATGTTAAGTGACAAGAAAACATACGAACAATTAAAAAAGACCCTACCCCAGTATATAAACGGAAGCTTATTGCGATTTTGACAAGATACAAGAGCGAAGGGAAGATCACTGAGGCACAGTATAGACATTTGTACCCTACATCTGAAAACATACCACGTATGTATTGTACTCAGAAAATCCATAAAGAAGGCAACCCTCTTCGACCTATAGTGGACTATACAGGATCAATAGGTTACAATTGTTCCAGGGCCCTCGCAGATCTGTTAGGACCGATGGTTGGTCTTACTGAATGCCATGTTAAGAACTCGAAAGATTTGGCTGAAAAAATGAGTGAGATCATGATAGAAGAAGATGAAATTTTTGCATCACATGACGTGGTTTCCTTGTTTACAAACACCCCTATTGAAAAAGCTCTCCAGATAATAAGGGACCGTTTAAACAATGACAGAACTTTAAAGAAGCGTACGTTGTTAAATCCAAATGACATCATGGACCTTTGTGAATTCATACTCACAACAACGTATTTTCAGTTTAGAGGATCAATCTACCAACAGAAGTTTGGCACAGCTATGGGGAGCCCAGTGTCACCAATAGTAGCAAACCTGTACATGGAATGGTTAGAGACCAAAGCAACAGCCACAGCCCCAGTGACTTGTAAACCACAACTATGGAAGCGGTATGTGGATGATGTGTTAGAGAAGATAAAGAGAGGAGAGACCCAGAACCTCACAGACCATCTCAACACAGTGGATGAGACTGGTAGTATCAAGTTTACGCACGAAGAAGAAAGAGATGGATGCATTCCATTTCTAGACACACTGATTGTGCGTAAACCAGACAAGAGTGTGAAATTACTAGTTTACAGAAAGAAGACACACACTGACCAGTACCTACACTTCTCCTCCCACCACCCTTTGCAACACAAGCTAGGTGTTATACGCACCCTTTTAGATAGAGGGAATGACATAGTGACAGAAGAAGTTGACAGGCAGAAAGAGGAACAACATATAGTTGAAGCTTTGACAAGATGTGGCTATCCTGAATGGTCGTTCCGACGAGTGAAACACCAGATAGAAACCAAACTTGAAAGGAAGAGTGAAAAGAACAAGAAAAGAAAAGAAGCTGAAAGATCAAAAGGCCAGGTTATCCTACCATATGTAAAAGGTGTTACAGAAGGGATCTCCAGAATTCTGAACAAACATTTAGTAGCTACGGCGGTGAAGCCAATGCAGACTATCAGGAACATCCTAGTACACCCGAAAGATAAAGTAGATAAGATGGACAAATGTGAAATTGTGTACAAGATTCCATGCAAGTCATGTGAGAAAGTGTACGTCGGGGAAACGGGCAGAAAGTTTGGTACCAGACTGAAGGAACATCAGAAGGACGTGGAAGCAAACCAGAAGGGAGCATACACCAGATCCACAAAGAAAGAGTCAAAAATGGAAGTAAACAAGAGTGCCATCACGGACCATGCAAACCAGCACAACCATCAGATAGACTGGGAGGGAGCCAGAATAATAGACAGAGAAAGTGATTGGAAAACCAGGACCATCAAAGAGTCAGTACACATCCGAACCTGCAAGCAGGTTATGAACAGGGACGAGGGGGGGCACCAACTCTCGCGAGTTTACGATTCCATCCTCGTTCAGGATCAGAATATTTGACTTGTGACATTGCGCGGGAAGAACATTCTGATGATGCCAACAGTTGTTTGGCGAAACTGTAAATGTAAGTTAAAAAACCCTTAAAAAAAAATTTAGCCGATAAGGGAGTGATTCAAATTAAAAACCCGTGAAAATTGAGAGAGTTACAGTACTTTTCTAAGACTATGCCGACATGGGCGATAATGGAGGTATCGTACATTTTTGATGTCATTCGGCATTTGTAAGTGGAAAGCAATATTACCTTTGGTGTCAAAATAAAGTCCATGGTAATTTCAAACTTATCATTGCATTATTTTAGAAGGCTTGAGCCTAAACAAGAACATATTTGAACTTTAACAGTCACATACAATGGTTTAGTCTTGTAACGTTGGTTACCTAACTAGCACCTGTCTGCCAACGCATACAAACTTAGGCTAGTCACAAGGCTACTTTCATTGTTCTAACGTGACCTTCATACAGTCAATCAACAAAGACACGGTGATATAAGGTCACTGACCACTTAAGTCAGACAATAAGTCTGTAGTAGGGAAATTACGCAACTCCCGTTAGGTCAGTTTGCAAGCGATTTGCAGTCACGTAACCGTGACTACGGTATATGTACATATTCACTTTTGATAGTCTGAGAACTATTTTGAGGAAGGCTTGTTATTGGTTCCGCCTGCGATTATTTGAATCAGCGAATACGCTGATTCAGGCTATCATCAATTCAGTTTTCTTTTTTAATGTATCTTCTTTAACCATTATTTGTTAGACGTTTTTTATCATGTATGTTTTATATGGACTTTTGTCTGAAATAAAGTTATAAATATTAATAAACTATTAAGAACAACAACTGAGTGTGCTCATTGAGCTATGTACACTAGGCATTTCACATTTAATCGTTGAGTGCATATAAAACTTTATCTTACCCTCAATCTTTGAGTCAGCAAGATGAGAATACATCTCCATTGTTTCAAACATTTCTATAATTTTTTTCAGCCTCTTAGTGAAAAGATCAAATTTTCCAAAGATGTACATCTCTGAGAACTCAAACTTGCGTTCATTTGGCATATCTTCCAGCTTTTGTTTTGTCTTGTGAAAACAGCGTTGATATTCTTCATTAAGCTTGATGCAATCACGCAATGACTGAAAAAGAAAATTAAAATATTCATTATAAAGCTGGAATTATTGATAAAGATTATACACTTTTTTATATTAAAATTTGAAAACTTTATTGCCCTGTAAATGATAATTGTTATTTTATTGTATCATATTGTTTCGTTGATTATATTGTGATATTGTATCATGGAGAAAAATATACAAACAAAAACAAGAGATACTTTAGAGACTTTAGATATGAGACAGTTGAAAATACTGCAAACTTTAATTTTGATCAATCTATTTTCAGTGTATTTAATAAATCCATTTAATTAATTATCAATTAAAAAAGCCAATTACCATCACATTTGTATAGCAAATAACAAAGCATGAAAACAGCCATTTTTAAGCCACAATGAAAAATCAAAATTCTATTGACATTTTTGTATGTGTCATGAATACTCAATGGTCCATGTTATACACACACACACACCAATAAATATTCAATAAAATAACATTCTAAAACAGAAATTTGGCAACAAACAACTACATCCACATTTTATGCTGTTTGATATAATATTTGCAGTTTGTACATCCTGAAGTTTCTTTTCAAAAAATTATCATATATGTTCGTAATCTTTGTAATTATCATCCATCATAATACATATATGGGTGACTATATAAATATTTTGTGTTACATAAACATTGCAAGATTCCAATAACCCTGAAAATATAAACAATCCACTGTACTTAAAAACGCCAAACCACACATGCCAAAACCCAAACGGTATTCACTCATAGAAACAGAAAAAAAATCAAATGCTATAGTTCTTTGGGGGAATGTCAGTATGGAAGCACAATACACAATGACAGAGAAGGCCAGGGATAAAATACCAACACAAACAACACAGGAAGTAGGAAGGGTCCAGATTGGGTGTAGCTTTATTTTGGAATCTTTGCTCATAGTATTAAAGCCTTTAAATGCAGAAGCAGCTGGGGAGCCAGAGCTCGAGCTATGAGACATTGATGCGCTGTCCATGCTAGATAAAGAGCTCGTCTAGAGAGAAATAGAAAATTAAACATGCCATTTTTTTAAAATGTTGATTACAGCATTATTATACACATAAAAAATTAAAGTATTCAAGTCAAGCAAAATTGACAGTAATTTGTGAAAGTGACTTAAATAAATGCACAAAATTCACAGCAATTTGGTTAACATGATCCATGATTTCAATTTGCACAAAAGCATTCAGTCATCATTCACATATCACTGCATTAAAGAAAAACTGATAAAAGTATAAACTATCAAAATTGATAATCAAACTGATAAACAATCAAATTTAACATTTATAAAGTAGGAGTACAAAATAATTGTCCATAGATTAAAAGTTGTGGAGAATTAAAAGGCAATCCAATGATGGAGTAAGTCTCGCAAGGACCAATGATGCCAAATACAGTAAGTCTGGTACCTCTACTTTAGCAGTATAGATAAATATTCCCTTTGCAAATAAATATTGTCATTGATTACTAGTGAAAAAATATATTCAAAGAATGGTATGATTCAAAAGCAATTTCTACTTGCCAAGCAGCATTAATCTACATATTCACTATATCAAAATGTAAAATCAATAAACCAGAACAACAATACATTTGTAATTTGCAACCTATAAAGACAGAGGTTAAATGACAATGTCTAATTGGTAATATTTACTAAATAGCAAATTTCAAATATTTAAGTATATATATAAATACATTTTGACATGGTGAATAGTCTATAAATATAATATATGATTCTATCTAATAAAACATTATCAAAGAATTGTATTGCCGAGCGGTTGTACTGGGTGGTATGGTACCTTGATAACGTCGTCAGTGGGCTGGGACCAGATGGTCTCCACGCCGCCCTGGGTGATGTATGACTTGCACGCTGTGATCATCTGATTCGTGATCTGAAACCACATTACTCTTGACATTATAGACGTTATTTTGAAACAGGAAACATTCAGTTCTATTAAAGATGCTTAATATGTTTTGTTTTATGATACTTTTGACATCTTTATGATGTCTTTGACACCACATTGACTGAGATTGACACCAATATAGCTACCATCATCTGCAAAATTTGTTATAAAATCGGCAATAGATAGCCAACAGTATCATTTGGAGAATCAAAAATATAAATTTCCACTGCTACCCAGTAGCATATACAATCTCCCATAGTCAGATGGCATCTAGCTTGCCACGTTTGTAAAAATTAGCATATCAATATATATAGCTTATAACTGTTAATCATCTGAAAGAGTCTTTAGAAACATTGAACAAACAATGCTTGTTGCTACTGCAGACGTTCTCATCAGCCAGGCTTGGGTCCATTATCTTTTTGTTATTATCATTATCAATCATTATAAATATAATAATGATGAAAATGTTCATTATCATGATAATTCATAAAAAAAAAATTTCATTAACATTATATCATCATTACTTTTTGGAAGTGGCTAGGGGAGCCGACGTCGGCTCCCTAACACCCACTGTGGGTAGGCTAGGGAGTCGACATTTTTCAGCTCCCTAGCCTACCCACAGTGGGTTGGGTAGGCAGCCGACGGAAATATCTATAACAGTAGATTGTATTAACTTACCACTTTAATAAGAAATATATGAAGACTGCATTATCCTATCATCCTACATTGAATGTTTTGTTTATAACATAGACAACAGCTTCTTATGCACATAGGATATTTGTATGGACTATTAATTTACATATTTCATACTAAATGGTTTTGTTGTGAAACTAATTTGAGAAGTCCTAATAAATTTCTCTCAATAAATTGTACTAATATTAAATATCATTAGAAGTACTCATATATTTGAATTCAAGCACTATGCATGGATTTTTGTTTTGACCAATATAGCTATAACCAGTTGATTGAATGGAGAGGTCAGTTAGGTGAATGTATTAGCCAGTTAACCAATAAGGTTAATTGTTTGCTGAGTATATGCTGTTTACTGAGAAATTGTGAAGTTTGCAAGAAGTGTCAGTTGTAAAAAAAGGCGGATTTTTTAATGCAAGCAATTTTATACTCATGTCACTATGTCTAACAATGAATGGATTTGTCAGCTATATAAGGCTGGCACGCTTATTCATTTTCACATTCAACATGGATTGCTTCAAAGTAGGAAAGATCTTTTCTAGTTTTGCTGCACTACAAGAAAAAATTTGTGAATTTGAAAAAAAAAAGTTTTCTTAAGGGGACCGTAATTATATTCTTTGTTTGACAAATTTTTTTTCTGAAATTTTTTCCATACGGTCAGGAAAAAAGAAAAGAAAAGGTCATTGTCTCTAACGGTCGGTCGGCATACAAAATAAAAAAAACATGGCAGTTTTATGTTGATACGGTAGCAAGACAAAAAAAAACAATAAAAAAATCAAACCAACTATCTTTCATCTGTGCCGGGTACTAGTACCATTGGAAATGCATTTTGTAAGAAACACTAACTATTCGACGTCCACATTTGATCAGTAGTTTCCCAATCGCCTATGTTGTAACCCGGAATAAAAGATATAATTAGATGTGGCATGGGCGATGAATGATTTAAGTTTTCCAAAGAAAATATGACAGTTCTCAGCTTTGCTCCAATCACGGCTGTCTGCAAATTTGACCAAGTACCGGTTTTTGCACATAACTTCGTCAATTTTCGAGCTAACTAAAATTCGATTACAGATTCGTAATCCTCATTCAAAATCATATTTGAGGCGTGCGTTCTTCATAATGTTGAGGTTTGCAGGTATGTATTAATCGCAGCCTACACAGGTCGTCTGTAAAGACCGGTCTTTTGCCCATATCTTCATCAATTTCAATGTTACTAAAATCTGATTACAGATTCATAATCCTCACTCAAAATTCTATTAGTAAAGTACTTTCCATGAATGACATAGGATAAGTAATACGTGAAAACTACCTTAGAATATCTAAAGTCGTGTTAGTCTACATGACGCCGGAAATAGTAATGAGATTATTGGTATTGATTAATTCTACTGTGCATCACATCCCGAGCTTCTGGGAAGTGAAGAATGACTGCATGTGTGACGTGCAACGTACGTTTGACATATACAAACGTTTAACGTATTACGTACCTTTAAAAAACATGGCCCTGTCAGCAACCTTTCTACAAAATTCTTTTTTCTTGTTTTTATCATTAAAACCAATTTATTTGGTTTGAAATGTGACATTATAACGACTACCAAGTTGTCCTGAATGTACATACATAATTTGAAGTGTGTACGTCTTCTGGTTAAAAAGCCTTTTGTGACACAAAAAATCGCCTCTTCCTTTATATATATAGATATTTGGTTATAAGAGTGTTGTTTTACACACACTACGATGGTGCAAGCCATCCTGTTATCTTTTATGTGTTATCTGAAATTGAAGTAAATTTTTGTGCATTGCAGAATAGGTATCTATGTTATTTGAAGCAATGAAAAGAAATTTGAACATATGATCATCAATCCCATACTGATTGTTATTAATTTCAGTAAATCAAAAAGTAACGATATTTTTCATTATTTCTTGTTCATAACAATTATATTACCATTACTTAACCTTACAGAATTTTTCATTTTATTATATTATCATTATTATTACCCATTTTTTCGATCAATATCATTTTCATTAATATTATCATTAATCATGGACCCAAGCCTACACATCACTCACTCACATTAGCGTTCACTCGCTTGACCAAGCCGTTAGTCATTAAATTAACAATCATAACGCGAACAAAATAGAAGGATGAGGTTTGCCCTACGACAGCGTATGGCTTTTCCATAAAATTACTGAGACAGCCAGATAAGTGGCAGCATTACCTTTACAAAAAGTGATGTCATCCTCTCAGATGTGTTGTAGTATCGAGATATCGAATGGATCATTCTAATGGCATTGATCAGACCAGGAATGGCTTCCAGCATGCCAACCTAAAATATGTATTCACTGTAATTCTGCCTAGAATGGCATATGGACCAATAATTTATCTTTTGTGGTAATATTTTACTTGCCAAGAAAAAAAAATTGCTAATATAACTACATTATATATAAATGCCCGGTTAAATGACTGTCAAATGAAAATTAAAGTACCAAAAAGAATATCTATATATATTCAACTGTAACTGTTATTCTTACAGGATCGCTATTGTAGAGTGGGTCACAGAATTTCTCGAGTGTGTAAAGAAATTTCACATTGTCTTTGGCTTCATTAGCAGCATCAGTGATGCGTCTGTCGAGCTCCTGCCATGTTTTTAAGGTTTTGGACTTAGCTGCCTGTTTATAAAACAGAAAACAAAAACCAAGTTTAAGATATTTTGCATATCATATATCTACGGTAAAGCAAATTGTATTGTATTATACTGTAATTATGTCAGTCATTACACAACTTGTACAAGCAAGTCATTTATGACAGTGCCACCATATAGAAGTCGTGTCATTACAGCAAATAAGAAAAATAGATGTACTAGATCAAATTCTTTGAGAAAGTTTTTTGTTACAAAAATATGCACTTCTTAGTTTAAAAATACCTGA
>CM032661.1:9690589-9738937 GCA_019095985.1 Streblospio benedicti | reverse complement strand
GATGCTGGGGACGGCCTTGCCCTGGTTCAGATTCAGTCTGGGTCTCCTCTTCCAAATCTCAAGAGCTTCCAGTGTCTTACTCTTGGACCAGCTGTCCTCACTGCCCACTATCTTCACTCTCTCATCGTGGATGATGTGACCGGTCTTCTGAGCATGGATCTGTATGGCTGATGAGGAGCTATTCTTGTCCAAATGTTCTTGTAGCCTAGTCTCTAAGGTGTGGCCTGTTTCACCGACATACTCATCTTGGCAAGTCGGACAAGTAATGATGTTCTCCACCCCGCACTTCTTGAGTGGATCTGGTTTGTCCTTGGGTTTCACAAGAATCGTGTTAAACGGTTTCACATAGGTTGTCACACCATGTTTCTTGAAGATACGTTGTCGTGTCTCAGATGTACCTTGCACATAAGGTAGTCGCACCGGGACTTTATGTTCTTCACCTTTACTGTAGTCTTTCTCCTTGGCTTCTTCTTTCTTTTTGGGTATCTTAAACGCCCAAGGTTTATACCCATTGATTGTCAATACCAGTCCACGAAACTTCGCAAGTGTGAGGTGAATATGACAGTTTCTGTGTCACTAACACAATGTTATTTATCTAGCAAGTATAAAGATGATGATACATTTTTGCTCTGATCCATATATTCATTTTCCAAATCTAGAACTACATGCATTATGATATCTTTATGTAGACAGTTTTTAGTAGTAGGAATATCCATATAGCGGAGCGGCTTAGGTCAATTTTTTCATAGAAATGTGCAAATGGTGATACAAGCACCAAATTTGGTACGATGACTCTCAAGGGCATACTAAAAATTTCTATCCATAGAGCCAACTAAAAATACAAGATGGTGGCCATTTTTCAAGATGGCCGCCATCTTGGCCTTGAAATATCAATTAATCACTAAAATTGGGATTTATACAGTGCTCATGAGGACATTTCTGATATAATTTTATGTTTTGAAACATGCTGAATTCAGTTTTAACAATTTTCAAGATGGCCGATGGCTGCTATTTTTCAAGATGGCCACCATCTTGACCTCAAAACATAGAAAAATATCAACAAAAGTGATTTCCAGAGTGCCTAAGTGGCCTTTCTTAGTACAATTTTATGTTTTGAAATATGATTAATTCATTTTGATATATTCCAAGATGGCCACCCTATTTCAAGATGGCCAACATTGGATCAAACACATCTATCCAAAATGTTAAAATCATAAAATCTACTTATTTCACTCTGATTTCTTACAGTTTCAACAGATTTATTTATAATATGAATGTACATTTTTTTTATTTTTCTTAATCTTTTCATGGTCTATTGATTGTAAGATTACAGAAATAACAAAATATATAACCAACTACCTTTGAGATTCCTGTTATTACATTCATACACTGAAGTAATTTTGAAATCAGTTTATTGGATCTTCCAATAGTAATTTTACATACCTTTCAACATATGACATACCTTAATTTTACATATGATGTAACTAATACATATGTATGACATATGGCGTATATTATGAGGTTACTTTGATGACATAACAGGTTTTTAGATAAGGTTAAGATTTAGCGACACTACTACTTACTTTATACATGAATCTTAATGTTGAGGTCACCATCGTGGGACCTTCAACAGAAGTGACTTCTGTTTTTTCTTAATGATGTCACATTGGCACTTCGTCTGACAGGTGGAATTCCCATCAGACAACAAATGGAGGAGGGTCGGGGGGATGCTCTTACCTTGGTTGAGGTTGAGCTGCTGCTGGTGTTTGCAGATTTCTATCACCTCTACGGTACGTATTGTCCTCTATGCCGATGATCTTAGCAGAGTCTTGGTGGAACTTGTGTCATGTAATGTTGGTATGGATTTGGACAGCTGACTGAGAGGATTTCGGGTCTAAGTGTTCTTTCAGGCGAGTTTCCAGGTTTCTGCCAGTTTCACCTATATACGTTTCATTGCAACTTGGACAAGAGATGTTATTTACTATCCCACAAGTCTTCTTGGGATCATTCTAGTCTTTGGGTTGTACCAATAGATTCCGTATGGTGTTGAAGGGCTTGTGGAATGAGGGAATGCCGTGGTTCTTCAACACTCGTTGGATGGCTTCTGAAGCTCCTTTAATGTCGGCAGTTTGACCGGGAACTTCCTTGATGTAGACTCACTTGGTTCAGTCGGGTCCTTGGTCTTCTTGGGCGGGATCTGTAAGGTTTTCTCTTCGAACGCTTCCTTCATCAGATCAGCTACTGCTGGTGATACTGGCGAACCCATAGGAGCTCCTTAGTAGAAGACACTTCTGTTGAAGGTCCCGCGATGGTGACCGCAACGTTAAGATTCATGTATAAAGTAGTAGTGTCACAAAATCTTAACCCTATGCATTATGATGTTGTGAACCTGTTTCTTTCGATATGGACGCAGATGTAAACATGGACACAAAGAGAAACAAAGCTAGAATTCTCCCTCTTCAAGGGGGAGTTTAAATTATATATCAAACTACATATGATCCGGTTCGCCTTGCCCTGGGTTATATAAAAATGTATGTCTAATATTAACCTGGGTCACGTTAAAATTGAACATCTCAAAATCACGAACTATAAACGTAATGTACATCAGCTAACAGTGAATCAATTTTTCAAATGAGTATCATTTTAGTATCTTTATCTGTAAGTTAATCTGCAGGGCTTTATCAGCATATGGGCAGATGGATGGGAGGACGCAACGGTACTCAGTCGCTCCTGTGCAAGGCTTGTAGCCTGGCACGGAATGTGTCTACAGAACTGCAGTTGGCAGTGTCTGAGTCAATGCTGTTCCATTCGGGAATTGTCCGTGGAAAGAAGGAGTTCCTGAATCTGTCTGTATTTGCTGTTAAATGTCTAAATTTGTGATGATGTGATGACCGTGTACGCTGGTCAGCTGGTAGGAGGATGTCATCAGCAGGGATGGCCACTTTCTTGTTCACTATTTGATGCATAAGTGCTAAACAATGATTTTTCCGGCGGGTGGATAGTGTCTCCCATTGTAACTGTCTAAACATGGCGGTAACACTGCTGTAGGTAGAGTAGTCGCTCATGGCAAATCGTGCTGCTCTATGTTGGACTTGCTCTAGTTTTGCAATGTTCTTCTTGGTGTGAGGGTCCCATACTTGGCAAGCGTACTCTAGCACAGAACGGGCCATTGAAAAGTATGCTAGTTCTTTCAGATCTCTTGAGCATTGAGACAGATTGCGTCTGAGAAAGCCGATGGTTTGGTTACTTCTCGCAGCTACCTTGTCAATGTGTGAGTCCCACTTCAGTTGGCTGTTGATGAGCACACCAAGATATTTTGAAGCTGGTACCTATTCTAAGATCTGATCACCAATCGTGTAAAAACTTTCCAGTGGTGACTTAGACCTGCTGATGCGAAGAAGCTGACATTTGGACGCGTTAAAGCGCATGCCCCAGTCTTCAGCCCAGCGTTGCAGATGACTGAGATCATTCTGAAGGACCAATTGGTCCTGGAATGATCTGATTGGGCGGTAAACAAGGCAGTCATCAGCAAAAAGTCTGCACTGAGAGTAGTAGTAATCATGTGTGCATGTGTGCGTGTGTGTGTGTGTGTGTGGCATAATTCATTACATAATTAATAACCTATCTATCTCCACAGAAAGACATTCTACATGAAGTGGTCAAGATCATTATCAACTGTTTATTAATGCTGATAAATTTAGAGATTAAAGTTCATTACTCAGTTTTGAGTGAAGTTGAGGTGAAGTCCCACTGGGACAGTACAGGGATTAAGTATGGATGGCCGTGACTTAAGTCTTAACCGCACAAAATGCTCTGATCAATGTTAAAGTTACTCAAACGGAAATGAACACAGTCACACAAAATGATTGTATAGGCCTATTTTGTGTGTAACTTAATAATAGATTATTGTATCTATTCATTGATAACCTGAGTTAGTTACCGTGAAAAATAAAAAATAATTGCCACAAATGGCAATTTTTCACCTGACAACTCAGGTCAAGGCCAACTGGATCATATGGATAATTGGTTACATATTATTTTTGTCACATTTTATTATCTCTTTAGATTATATTACCTGTTCAATTTGTTTGATCCATACAGCTATACAGTCCTCAATGCACTGTAATGCTTCAGTGCTATTTGCTACAGATTGGCAGTCATTTGGGGTCTGGATAGTCCGCAAGTCGTAGGTCTCACATGGTTTTAATGTCACCTGTTTAATAGTGAATTGCATAGATTAGAATGGAAATAAGGGGAATAGGATGGAAATAACATATTCTATAATATTTAACGTTACCATAAAGCTAATGGAAAATGAACATTATAGATCATAGTAGTTTGTTATTTAAACAAAACGAGAATAAATGATGAAAATAAAGCTTACCTTTTCATCTAGACTTTCTTGTGCTCCGACCAAAACACAAACAAATGAATCAAGAGTGTTGAGAAAGTCTCCTCTCTTATCGTACACATCGCCCCAGCCATTGTTCAGCTTTCTCAGGGAGGGGATGAACACATTGGACAGAATGTTCTCAATTGCTTGTAGGAGACCATAGCCACTGCTTTTGCTCTGGGTTGTGTCCAACTGAGTGAACATGATATCCTGAACATAGAAATGCAAAAGTGTAATTGATTTAATATCTACTGGGTGTTAGCAAAAAGGGTGTGTATGTCCATATGGCGTGGGGTGCGTGGGGTGGGGGGCGGACATGGCTGGTGGTGGAGCATTTAATATGTTCCAGATCTCATCAATTTCAACCCGAGCAGCAGCAGAAAGGGGGTGATTGAGATGCACATTTAATCATCTGCACGTGTTTACCAGGGGTAGTAGTAGTAGCTGGAGGGAGGGATATTAGAGGGATCAAGCATTGTCACATACATGTAGTGTGTGTATGGCTGTCACATATGACTGTGGGAGGAAGCTGATGGAGGTGTATTTAATCTTTCCCAGACCTGTATGTGAGAGCTGGTGTGAGGGATGTGGGACAGGGGAAAGAATGGGAAGGGAAGAGGATTTAATATGTTCCAGATCTCATCCGTTTCAACCAGAGCAGCAGCAGGAAGGGTGTGCATTAATTATGGACCTGTTTAGATGGGGATGGGGTAGAGAGCGTTGGGGAGAGAAGAGGGGTGTGGGGTGGCTGTGGAAGGAAGGGTAGGGATGAGTGGGACATTTAATTTGCTCCGCATGTATTAACCATGGGTAGCAGTAGCTGGGGGAGGGATATTAGAGAGATCAATCATTGCCACATTTAGTACATTTAGTGTGTAAATGGCTGTGACATATGACGATGGGAGGACGGTGAGGGGGGGTGTATTGAATCTGTCACATACCTGTATATTGACGAGAACTGGTTCGAGGGATGTGGGACAGAAGGAAGTATGGGGAGGGAGGAGCATTTAATGTGTTCTGGACCTCATCTGTTTAAACCCGAGCAATGCCGGGTAAACAGCTAGTCTATATATATAAAGGAAGAGGCGATTTTTTGTGTCACAAAAGGCTTTTTATCCAGAAGACGTACACACTTCAAATTATGTATGTACAATCAGGACAACTTGGTGGTCGTTATAATGTCACATTTCACACCAAATAAATTGATTTTAACGATAAAAACAAGAAAAAGGATTTTTTTAGAAAGGTTGCTGACAGGGCCATGTTTTTTAAAGGTACGTAATACGTTAAATGTTTGTATATGTCAAACGTACGTTGCACGTCACACATACAGTCATAGGAGGGAGGGTGGTGATGGTGATGGAGGTGCATTTTATCTGCTCCGGACCTGTTTTGAGGAGGGGTGTTGGCAGAAAGGGTGTTTGTGTCTATATTGCAAGGGGTGGGCGGACATGGCTGGTGGTGAGGCAGGGAGGAGCATTTAATATGTTCCAGATCTCATCAATTTCAACCCGAGCAGCAGCAGAAAGGGGGTGATTGAGATACACATTTAATGGTCTGCATGTGTTTAACAGAAGTAGGAGTAGCTGGAGGGAGGGCTATTAGAGGGATCAAGCATTGCCACATACATGTAGTGTGTGTATGGCTGTCACATATGACTGTGGGAGGAAGGTGATGGAGGTGTATGTAATCTTTCCCAGACCTGTATAGTGACGGGAGCTGGTGTGACATATAAATGATGTATGAAATATGTATAATCCACTCATAATTTACAGGTAAAACAAACTTTTCTCACATCCTTGCATTACACCTTACAGACTAATTTTTGTTCCTTATACGCTATTGATACGGCATTGATATGCTAACACAACGCCATCATATGTGAAAGTCACGAGAAACAAACAGGACATACGTAGACTTCTAAACATGACCAATAAGCATAGTAAGGTCCATGTTCTCCTTTGATAATCCGTATGATTAGCGTACGTCTGACACTATGTCCTCATAACGGATGTGTAATTTCATAGATTTTATGCAGCGGAGAAAGTTTGGGCAACCAAAAATAATGCTCTACATATTGCCCCCAACCCCCAACCACCACCACCACCACCACCACCACCACCACCACCAACCACCACCACCACATACTCACCACCAACACAAATACCACCCCACATATCAACACCGCATATTAACTTATTACTTACTAGCTGTCTATCCCTGCGTTGCTCGGGTTGAAACAGATGAAATCCAGAACACATTAAATGCTCCTCCCTCCCCATCTTTCCCCTGTCCCACATCCCTCACTCCAGCTCCCATCAGTATACAGTTCTGTGACAGATTAAATAGACCTTCATCACCTTCCTCCCTTTGTCATATGTAACAGCCATATACACACTACATGTACTGAATATGGCAATGATTGATCCCTCTGATATCCCTCCTCTCCAGCTACTGCTACACCTGATAAACATGTGCGTAACAGATCAAATGTTCCACCCTTCCCTACCCTTCCTTCCGCCGCCACCCCCTCTTCTCTCCCCAACCCTTTCTACCCCAATCCCCATCTAAACAGGTCCAGAACTAATGCATCTCCATCACCCCCTTCCTGCTGCTACTCTGGTTGAAATGGATGAGATCTGGAACAGATTAAATGCTTCTCCCTTCCCCTCCCTTCCTAACCAAGTACCATATCATATCGCTCCATCCCCCATCTCTCACACCAGCTCCCGTCAGTATACAGGTCAGGGAAAGATTAAATACACCTCCATCACTGTCCTTCCATCGTCATATGTGACAGCCATATACACAATACATGTATATGGCAATGATTGATCCCTCTAATACCTCCACCCCCAACCCCACAGCTACTGCTCAGGTTGCAATCAATTGGATGTGGAACAGATTAATTGGTTAAATGGTCCCCATTTCCCCTCATTTCTCCACAACCAGCCATAATCTTTGCCCACAACAAATCAATATTAAAGAAAAACAATGAACATATATCAAATACGGAAAGGACATGTAATTGCAGAAGGAAAGCTGAGTGTCCACTTGAGGGAAAGTGCTTAACCAAAGGAATAATATACCAAGCAACTCTGACAAGAGTGGACAACAACAAAGAAGAAACCTATGTGGGTTTAACCGAGAACAGTTTCAAGACCAGGTATAATGGCCACATTTGTAGTTTCAGGCATTCTTCTAAAAGAAACAGTACCACCCTAAGCAATTACATATGGAAGCTAAAAGATGACAACATTCAACACTCTGTAAAATGGAAAGTATTAGCCAAAGGCAGCCCATACTCAACAGCAACAAAATCATGTAATCTATGTCTCAAAGAAAAATTCGTAATCATATGCAAACCACATTTAGCAAGCCTGAACATAAGAAACGAATTGGTGACTGAATGTAAACATAGGAAGAAGTACCTATTATGCAACACTTGACGATAATGCCCCCTTTGGCTAATTTGTGAATAGTCTCTGGAGCCGACTTACGCCAGACGTTATCTTATCTTATAATTCCTGGAAAATAATGCGCAATTGCATACGGCAGTATGGCTTTTTTGAAAATTTCTTCTGTTGATGATATCTTTCTCAGATACTTTCTATTAATAATTTCTATTTATACTTTCTCAGATATCATCAACAGAAGAAATTTTCAAAAAAGCCATACCGCCGTACCAAACAGCCCTGAAAGAAAGTGGATACGAATATAAACTAAAATATGAAAAAAATAGCAATGAAAATACAACCAACAGTAAGAAAAGCAACACGAGGCAACGTAGAATAACCTGGTTTAACCCACCTTTCAATTTAAATGTAAAGACAAACATTGGTAAATGTTTCTTCACAATAATGAACGAATGCTTCCCTGAAGACCACAAATTGAGAAAAATATTTAACAGAAACACACTAAAGATATCATACAGCTGCTTGCCAAACGTAAAAAATAGCCTTGACGCACACAACAAGAAACAGCTAGAGGAGCCACACCAGCTAGTAAGAACTTGCAACTGCCGAGACAGGACCAATTGCCCGCTTGATGGAACTTGCCTTCAAAAGGCTGTCGTGTACCAGGCCGAAGTGTCTGCTGAAGGAAAACCTACAGAAACGTACATAGGTGTAACAGAGACTGAATTCAAGACACGATACAATAACCACAAACAGTCATTTGTAAAAGAAAGATTGAAAAATGCAACAGAGTTAAGTAAATACATATGGAGATTGAAAGCAGACAATAGTGAATATAATATTTCTTGGAAAGTGGTCGGAAAAGCGAAGCCATACAGTAACACATCTAAGAGGTGCAACCTGTGCATCCTAGAAAAGTACTTCATTGTATATAAAAGAGAGATGGCCACCTTAAACAAAAGATCAGAGATCGTGAGCACTTGCAGACATAAAAACAAATTCTTGTTAATAAACAATAAATAACGCTGAGTATAAATCAATAGATGCATTGATACGTTGTAATATTGTTAGCTAAAGCACGTTTATAATGTACTGTTTAGATCTACAAAGTACTGGGTAATTATACTTTTTCAATTTTTTTCAATGTCATATTCTAATTGTCAATAAATAAATTAAAGGATTGTGTGTGGTAACAGTAACATGAAACCAAAAAGTGTAGGGAAATGAAATAATAATTGTCAATAAAATAAATTAAATATAAAAGCTGTTCTATCAGTATTCAGGTCTGTGACAGATTAAATACACCTCCATCACCGTCCTCCCATCGTCATATGTCTAAGCCATTTACACACTAAATGTACTAAATATGGCAATGATTGATCCCTCTAATATCCCTCCCCCAGCTACTGCTACCTATGGTAAACACGTGCGGAGCAGCTTAAATGTCTCACTCATCCCTACGCTTCCTTCCAACCCGCCGCCCCCTCTTCTCTCCCCAACCCTCTTTACCCCATCCCCATCTAAACAGGTCCATAATTAATGCACCCCCTTCCTGCTGCTGCTCTGGTTGAAACGGATGAGATCAAAAACACATTGAATGCTCCTCCCTTCCCATTCTTTCCCCTGTCCCACATCCCTCACACCAACTCACGTCACTATACAGGTCCGGGAAAGATTAAATACACTTCAATCACCTTCTTCCCACAGTCATATGTGGCAGCCATACACACACTACATGTATGTGGCAATGCTTGATCAGTCTAATATCCCTCCCACAGCTTCTCCTACACGTGCAGACCATTAAATGTGCATCTTAATCACCCCTTTCAGGGCCGGATCCAGCGGGGGGGGGGGCTCTAGCCCCCCTGCCAGCCATATTAGCCTTAAAGCCCCCCCGCCCCTACAATTTAGCCCCCCCGCCTAAGATTTTTTTTAAAATGCATTTTCAAAAAACACTTTATTAAAAGTTTACTATTTTATTGATTACAATTATTCTAATTCTAAGGTCTATAATGTAGATATAATGTGCCTATTCCTACCTGCCTGAGACAGCACATACATCTACATACACATACATCTACTGCCCCCGCACCTCCAAATCCCCCCCCCCCCATACCATGACACCCCACCAGCCCCCCACACGTATGGACAACCCCCCCCCCCCTCAAAATTTGAAAATTAGCCCCCCCCCCCCCCGGTCTCAAATTTCTGAATCCGGCCCTGGGGCCTTTTCTGCTGCTGCTCGGGTTGAAATTGATGAGATCTGGAACAGATTAAATGCTCCTCCCTGCCTCAACACCAGCCATACCCCCCCCCCCCATGTGGACACCAGCCATGTATATATATATGGACACACACACACCATTTCTGCCAACACTCCTCCTCAAAACAGGTCCGGAGCAGATAAAATGCACCTCAATCCCCGTGTAGCGTATTACGTACCTTTAACAAATGTGGCCCTGTAAGCAACCCTTCTAAAAAATTCTTTTTTCTAGTTTTATCAGTAAAACCAATTTATTTGGTTTGAAATGTGACATTATAACGACCACCAAGTTGTCTTTGAATGTACATACATAATTTGAAGTGTGTACGTCTTGTGGTTAAAAAGCCTTTTGTGACGCAAAAATCACCTCTTTATATATATATATATATATATATATATATATATATATATATATATATATATATATATATATATATATATATATATATATATATATATATATATATATATATATATATATATATATATATATATATTACATATTCATCATTGCCTTTAAAATTTAAAACAGACGCTTCACGTATTGCTGAAAATCGTCAATATTTTATGTGCTGAGCCTATGTGACAGGGCTTTATAACCAAAAAAAGAAATCCTACCATTCCATACCTTTATCATTGTAGTTTCATTGATTTCCACAGATGTGTTACTTCTTGTAAAAAAGAGGCACATTCCATGAAGTGCAACATCTTTGCCATCAGTAACAAACACTTTTGGTTTTCCTAAACGCACCGACCTGTTTCCTGATGGTCCGCCCAATCGTAGGTGTTCTACTGAAGACATGCAAACTCATGAATGGTATGTGAATGTTACTGTGTATAATCATTTTCAAACCAAATGGTTCAAATTTTTTTGTAAATAGATTCATTGGATTTCTTTTATATAGATACCCGGTAGATTGATTGTCACATGCTGCCACCAAGTGAGAGAAGGAAGTCTCAGAAGATGGATTTACACAAAATTAATCAATCTATCTAAATGGTTTAATAGCTTCACAATGATTGAACACTGTTCTACTATACAAAAACACTGTCTCTTTTCTAATCTGTATCTTGTATTATCTAGTATTTGATGTTTGCTTTCATACAAAGGGTATTGATACATTATATTATGTACAAATAATGAAAAATAATTAAATTGTTTAGAACAGATCGGTATATGAAAAATTGACAACAAAATAACTGAAGTAGCTTAGTAGAAACTAACTTATCATATCTTCATACATTTCAGGCTTATATTTTAATCCTCATTATAGTGAGAATAACCCTTCATTCAAAGAGTCCCTTTCAACTGGAATATTTTTAAAGTTTTAAGCCAATCAGAATGTCAAAAGGTTTTTCTGGAACATCAAAGGAGAGCCCTTAGATTGTCAAGTATTAAGTATTAATTATTGATTGTCCTCATAAATTTATTCCAGTTGAACGAGACAAGTTAAACAACTAGCGGATACTGTAACTATGTATGACATGTGCAGATTAAGAGAGATTTCAGTATGATAAAAAGATTTCAGTATAGCCTCTTTTACGGACACTTAATGTGCTGACAGCAAATTCATGAAGTAACATTTTCTATCATAACCCCCAATTAGCCTGGGCGCGCCGTGGGCGGGTTCTCTCGCGGCTTTAGAGAAATATTTGTAAAAATGTGGTGCCTCATCCGCAGGAGTAAAACATGGCGCGGGCTGACCATGAAATACCGTGTCAGGCCCCCCCCCCCCGCCCGTATCTTAAGACAGCTCCGCAAAGGCGTTGGGCGATGTCCAAGGTGGAGTGTTCACGGCGCCTCACGATGTCTGTGGCGACGTATTACGGTGTTTCTCGGAATCACACGGCGTTGACCAGCCTGGTCTGTATATTGCAAAGATCAAAGAGAATTTAATCAATACCAATCAATAGGCACGGAGTGGTGGACGCGGCGTGAAAAATAACTTCTCCGAAGAAGTGGTGTCTCGCAGAGCTTGACCTGCACGGGAGCTGGTCACGGAGTGCAAAACGGCGCCATGTGGACAACGCAAGGAGCCGCAAAACCCCAAAAGACGGCGCGGGTGCAGACCCACAAGGAAAGGGTTAAATTAGGGATATATTCCCTGTTTTTTCGGACTTAGCCGATTTGAAATGCCTGAAAATGGGCGCGGAGAGCCGACTCCGCGCCCAGGCTACTTGGGGGGTAACTAAAATATGTTAATGAATATCGAAATAAAAATTACATTATGAAATGCTATTTGTTTTTTCCTAGATCTACATTGCAATTTCTACAATTCTGAGAGACAGAGTTAGACATTTTAAACAAGCCTAAATTTTGGATAGGTACCATGTTTGGAACCGCAGTATTTTAATTTGCATGCACATGGCTAGTCACTCAAGTGATACAGCAATGTGTGTGCAAATCAAAAATATAAATTACAAATTTGGTGATCTAATCATGGGACCTAATCCCCAAATTAGGAATGATCGAAATGTCTGACTGTCTCTCTTAGAGACTAAAAAATGCCATTTTCATGTATATAAGTGTTCACTATTATGTAAACCATTCAGAAGAACAAAAATTGTAATGTAAATCTTGTAAGAAAATAGTATTTCATTCCTTTAATCCTAATTTTGATATTCATGACCATTTTTTCAGTTATGACAGAAAATGCTACACCATGAGCTTTCTGCCAGCACATTAGCACTGGTACGTCGGTCAACTATGAACTGAATGTGCATTGTCTGGTTATATATTAGCTCCAGTCACAAGCATAGTAACTGCAGCCCGTTTCTATGCAGCCCCGGCAAAAAGTAACACACTGCTAGGAGCACTGCAATAAAAGAACAACTGTGCAGACATAAAGCCTTGTCTACACCGCTAAGACTTCCTTCAAACTGTATCCGACGAAATATCTTAAGCAGTTTGATACAAAAAATGCGAAGACGTTTTGTCTTACACGGAGCCTGTCTACGCCGCTAAAACCTTACGACGGTTAGTTGTGCACTTTCTGGATCCTAGCAACAAGAGCAGGTGATAGCAGGTGGGGGTTTCATAAACAAAACAGCAAGGAAAATATCAATACTTCACAGAAAAAAGAAATATCTGGCCATTTTTGCTGTTTTTCTGTTGATGCAAAAGCGTAGACGTCGCAGGAGCAAACGGGTAAAGATATGGTGTCTGACTTGGTTGCTACAGCGTAAAAGTCAAGGGTATTTTTAACAATTTGTGCAAGGAAATAGAGGAAGAAGACAAGTCAGACAAATATCGTATATGTAGATCTACGCAGTGTACGTAACATCGGAGGTAACATCGGAGGTAACATACATGTAGATCTATGAACTGAATGCTGCTCTATGATTGGTTAAATTATGCCCAAACGATCCGTTTTGTCTCGAAACCTCTCTACACCAACACGACTGTATCAAACTAATTCAAACTACATCAAACTTCATACGACCAAAACTTGGCATGTCAAATACTTACGACGGCTTGAGACGAGACGGAAAATCGTGGATTCTTGGTTTTAAACGTGTCTACACCACAAAGACGTTGTCCGACAAAACGTCTTGTCGGATATTGTTTGATGGGAGTCTTAGCAGTGTAGATTGGGCTTAAAGGTGCAACTGCCATGATATTTGGGTAGTTTCACAAAAACGTTCAAAAACACAAAAATGCTGAATATTGTTGAAGCAGTGCCTACAATGTTATTCTTAAACAAGAACTAGTTAAATCCTAAGGTATTTCAATCATAATTCACTTTTTTGTTAGAGATAGGACAATGTAGGTAACACCAAACATCACGAAGATAGATGTGCAAATCTACTTTATATCTTCCTTATTCATAAAGTTGATACCCAGAAATGCCATTTATACAACCTAACTTATAAATTAACGTAGGTAACATGAGGTTTGAGTGGGACAAAAAAGTCAATTTATCAACACTCATCAATAAGGAGGTATAGTGTCATTTGCAACTGTTGAATATCCAGTCACCAATAGGCACTTTACAATCAAGATTTAGGGCAAATCAGTCACATTTTGCTGTAGACCCCATCTTTATACTAGTAATACTTTAGTACATGGGACTCATCGACCGTAGACACTATTTGTAGTATATACTCATCAACAGAACTAACTGTCTCAAGTACTTTGTTTCGTATCATCGGCGAAGAGCTTGATCATCAAATTAACAGTTTCTGGCAAGTCACTTATAAAAACGACAAACACACAGGTGCACAGGTACATAGCTTTTTCTGATATATTCATGGTTCCGACCTGTCAATCATTTGCATCTGTCGTCCAATCAGCGTGCACTCTGAGAGATGTAAACATAACAGCAGCCATCTTGGTCCCACAAACTTTCTCATCATTCGCAGCTTTCCATTGTTGACATAGAATTATTATCCTTAGTAGCTCTTACGATTTTCATCAGAACGTTTCCACATTTACAGAACACATTCTGAAGACTGTCTAGTTTCTTATTTTCACCATAATAAATAATGATATATACAGCAACAAGTCCGATTTGGACAATATCCAATTCATTTGACAGCTCCCGCTGAACAGTGAGTGTTAAATGTGGCGATGCATGTGATTGAAGCTCAAAATAGACTATTAAGTTAAACCAATTACCTAGACTTATATATACGAATGGAAATGCATATTACTGCAGATTATTTCCATCAAAATTATATATTGATACGACAATGTATTACAGAGATAAGATCCAATATCTGTGAGGTGTTTTTAAGTCACGAACTTCCGCGAAATACAGTTGGCTCACCAACCTGTTCAATACTTTTACGTCCACCTATATGACTATTGGAAACATACGACGTTGGATCTCTTGATAATATTCTTTGAGTAAATGATCAATCCATATGAAAAAAATGTGTACAATATCATACGATAGTGTATCTTGTGTGAAAATCTCTCTGGAATGTGGCAGCAAACATTATTTGATCTGTAAAGATGTCACATATCGTATATCTATCAAGAGTGGTGACTTGACCTTGAGGAGAGTGTACGGATATTGTGAAAAAAACAAGAAAGTCTGTGTTGCCATACATTAACATCAACATATCTGGAGAGTTCATGAGTTGTACATTAGATATGCGTGAAAGTTTTGTGTTAACACTAGCATTATTCATTAGAAAAAGACCTCTACAATGTCGGATATTTCAATGCTTTCTATTGTGATAAGCCGGTGTTTGTGGGATCCACGTGCTAGCATAAACAAAGGGACAGAGCATTGGAACTATAAATAGGGTACTAGGCCTCTATCATCAGATCTTTGTTGAAACCAGTATTTCCCTGCCAGTATTTTCTATAGTTCTATCATGTCTACTATAGCCTAGTGTTGGTAACTTAAGGCGTCAGTCTCTAGCTGTTCATATTCATAATTTAGTTCTTTGTATCCAGGAATCAGCTTGGTTGGCCTCCGTTGCATATTCTCTAATGCTGCAATATCTTTCTTGAAGTATGGAGCCCAGACTTGGTTGGCATATTCAAGATGAGGTCTAATAAGTGCCTTACATAATAGTAGGAAGCTTTCTTCATGTACATTGTTGCAGGTAAGCATATATGTCCTTAATCTTATGAGTTTGCCTTGTTTATTTTTGCTGAAATATGGTTTCTGAATGATAATTTTATTTATTATCAATTTGATATTACTTCAATGTCTTTTTCCTCGTGTAATGATGTTAGCTTAAGTTTGTCATAGTGTATGTTCTTCCTGGAACTTTAGTGGACCCTATCCTCATGATACTGCACTTGTCGGGGTGAAACTTCAGTACCGAATCACCAGCCCATTCATACAAACTGATATAATGTTATCTTGTAGTGTAGAGCATCACAACTCTTCCTGAAGGTTGAAAATGGCTTTGAATGCCAAGTGTCATTCGCAGCCTAGAATCTAGTAGACTTTGATCTGAAGCTTTTAGCAGGCTTTGCCACTTCTGAGTTCTGGGTCCTGATATATATATATATATATATACATATATATATATATATATATATATATATATATATATATATATATATATATATATATATATATATATATATATATATATATATATATATATATATATATATATATATATATATATATATATATATATATATATATATATATATATATACATTATATATTACAATCAATCAAACATGAAGAAAATCTGCAATCCGCTCTAGAGATCACTCACAGTCTATCCATCGTCATGATGCATGACAATATTCTCCTTATACTTAGATCTACGACAAGTATATATACTCCATTGTAGCATTAGAGTATTTGAATTTGTATTTGAACACAGCATAACCACAAATACGTGACTCAAATATATATCAAAATATAAACATAAACAAATTATCATTTCATTGCTGACGGGGCGTCAACCAATGAACGGACGTGATACCATCATAGTTGACAGACTGAGCAAAGCCAGAAGAGAATGTGAAGGAGACTAATTCCAGTAGACCATCATTAATTTATTAAAGCAGTACATGGTTACAAATATACATACAATATTTCATTCTGGCATATCGTGGGTTGTCTGATAATAAATCTGTATCATTTCTAGATTTAATTCATCACTGTATTTGTACCATTACATTGCATAAGAACTACAATTCTTTTGTCAAAAGTTTTATTACATTTGTGAATATTATCGACTATTCTAGTCATTTCAAAATACTAAGTATATTAGATACGTGCACCCCCCCTCCCCCTCACAAATAATGACAGCTCCCTTGCGGGCAATTAAGATATACTGAAGCGATGTATACAATATTTAGTGATCAATTTAGCGAAACATATTGCTCTGTGTGTTGCATAATAATCAATAATAGTTTCAAAGCTATGTATGTAAGTACAGGGAACTAAAATAAAAGTATTGTGTGATTGTTCATATTCATTCATATTCAAAGATGTTTACTAAAAGTACACAATTACAATGTATGTTATTAGGTATAAATAGCCATTGTCTAGTCAATATTGGCTTCTCCTGCTGTAATAGCAGCAAACAGCAAACTGCACCAAGTAGACTTTGGTGCTTGGTTGGAATATTGCTTTTTTCTTGCTGGCTTAGGTGCATTGAATACTACTAAAAATGTCATAAATGACCTTGTAGAAAGCACAATTTAATTGGCAGAGTGCCCAAAATCAAATCACTTTGGTGTCGCTTCATACCTCATAGTTGTGTAAAGTTTGAACGA
The DNA here is from genome assembly GCA_019095985.1 of Streblospio benedicti. NCBI lineage: Eukaryota > Metazoa > Annelida > Polychaeta > Spionida > Spionidae > Streblospio > Streblospio benedicti. The sequence goes on along the minus strand of CM032661.1, from coordinate 9,721,661 downwards.
AATCGGTTCATCAGTAAAAGCTCCAGATTGTCTGGAGACAAACATACATACATACAAACGAACGAAACACAATGCTTTCGCTTCAGCTGCTGAAACAATGCAAAAATCAAAAGTTAAGCTAAACTAAGTTTTAGCTTTATTCTCAAATATTTTTATCTTCTGACAATACCTATTCAGGAGAAAAATTGAGGAGACAAATAAGTAGCAAGCAATATTGAATAGGACATGATATACAATATATATGAGAGCCTTGCCAATAGCATTCTGCACTCAAGACATCACAACTCATAAATACTCATGAGATTCAGCGCACGTGGCCTGGGTAGGACAAACATTGGCGCCATTGATAGCGTTGCCGTAGTAAAGCTTTTGAAAATGCCACACAAATATATGGTTATTATCTCACTCATTAGTCGTTGAATTAATATAATATTTTGATGGAAATAATCCGTAGAAATATGTGATTCCATCCATATATATAAGTCTGTGTTATTGTTTCAACTAAATAGTTTGTTTTGAGCATTTATATTGTGCATTGGAAATTTTGACAGGTGAAATTCGGTGACAGTGGCAGTGCCGTATCTATGTTTGGAGGTTATTTTAACAATAACTATTTGATATTTTAGTCCCATGTGTTGAAATTAAGAAACTACATACATTTCTTGTCAGAATGCCTTACTTTTATAAGAAATGATGCACTAATTAATGCACAGCAATAATTTTCAAAAGGGCATCTCTTATTTTGTGGGTCCATTCTACTATGGGAATGTCTATATTTGACTAGCACATAAAACCATCAAATATAACGTTGCATCGAAATTATACCCTTCAAAAGTATTTGAGAATGATACAAAACCAATATGCGATTAATTTGACACCAAAAAATAAAAAATAAAACAATTATAAGTTTGTCAAATATAAGTTGAAAGTCGGGAGTGAAATGTTTGTTTTATCAGAGAGGATTACCTCTATCCCTAGCAGTAGCAGTTGACCAAAAAACACCATGTACCACTACACGGTTGTTATATTGAATATATAATTCTGATGGATAACAATCTGCAGTAATATGCAATTCTATTCATATATATAAGTCTATTAATTGTTTTAACTAAATAGTTTATTTTGAGCATCAATCACATGTATCGCCAAATAGATGACAGTTGCCGTACGGCGGGAATACCCATGTCATTGGGTAAACAACATGGTTTGTAAATGTTCCTGTCAAGTTTTTTTTTTCAGGGATATCAGCACCCGGCCCCAGCAATAAAAATTAGAATGTAAACAAAACATATCACATGGACTTCAGTATTTATTCTAGCCTAATAAGGCCTCCCTGTAAACACCAGGGAACTGTAGTTGAAAAGTCGATAATGTGACTCAGACATTCATCATCGAACGTAATATGCTGTCAATCCAATGTGCTGCAAAGTACTATAGACAGAAAGTTAGGAAATTAAATTGCTGTGTACATCGTTATAATTATTAATTGCTCGCAATACTTTGGATATGTTGTAGAAAAGAGGTTAGGTGGTGCATCTCAACTAAAAAAGTAAGAACTTCTGCGCATTTTCATTCAAAACTCTGGTGTTGAAACTCGTCAATTTCTCTCAATTTACTAGGGAGCCTGGAATGTTTGTCCTACCCTGCTTAGCGCACCTGTTTTTCCCAGAATTGATCTGGGCTTGTTACTATAAATATACAGATATATATGCCTGTTAGTGGGTTCACGGCTGGTGTGTTGAGCAGAGTGTATCATATGCCCCTTCTTCCAAGCCAATAAAGATCAATAAAGCCCATTCCAGAGTGTGGTGTGTAGAGGTGTAGAGGTGTTGTCTACTACTCTGGATAGTGCTTTTCTTTTGATGGCCAGGATTGGTGGGTACAGATATATATCGCAGTTAGTGGGTTCATGGCTGGTGTGTTGAGCAGCGTGTATCATATGCGTGTCTTTTGGTGGCCAGGGTTGGTGCTAGGAAAACGCCTTTGGAGGCTTTCCATGACTTGATCTGGTCTCACACCAACACGACTACTCCGTCCACGAGCCATCAGACACTCCAACCATTCATCCATATTTAGTGTGATTACGGGTGATACATGCCCCACTCTTGCTAAAGGTCAACTGTCCCCTTCACAATTCACCACTTTTGTCGAGTCCCAGTCGATGACATGGTTGTGCACCGCCACATGATCTTTTATAGCAGATTTATTATTTCGCTGCTCGAACATTTTCTGACTGATCGCGTCTGGGTTTTCCTTTCCATAACATCAGACTCTTCAGGTGTTCTTATAGTCTGACATGCAGTTAGTTGCCTCCCTGTCTCTCCTATATAGCACTGTTTGCATGACTTGCATGGGATTTGATAAATTCATTCTGAGGTACTTAAAAAGGCTAGGATCTTGTCCTTTGGATGTACCAGTCTCTTACGAAGAGTAAAATGAGGTCTGACTGCCAAGCATATGGATCAATGAAGCCATCTGGATCAGGAAAACCAACAACTTCAACAGGGATGAGGGCCATTGAGGGGGCTTATAATCTCAGTCACATTATTATGGCCAAAACACCAGCTGGTGGTCAGCAGTAGAAGCTTCCATTCTGCTCTGAAGAAACACTCTGACAGGTTGTGAAACGCCAGCAAGTATGTTTCAACTTGGTTGAATGCAAATTAAATCACATATATTTTGACATTTGAGTTAGTGATTAAAGCTAGGTTAGTCTACAGTTAGTAGGCACGTATATAATAAGTATATCACTGTTCAATTATTACTTTTGTTAAAAATGTTGAAACTGGCATACTTTTATCATAAGTTAGAACATTTTACCAACTTTCTTCTCATTTCTAAAGTAATAAGCTATGATAAATAGACATATACCACACGTTATTGATGAGGTTATTACATGGTGCTCCCACATTCCATTCAAAAAACATTAAGTTTGTGATACCCTTCATACCCTCAATACAAAAATTGTCAAAGAAATTCTCAATAATTTTACTTCCTTCTCTGTTGACAAAAGACACAGTTCTTTCAAATGCTCGGTCCATCGGTGCAGGTAAAGCAGGGGCCGTGGGGAATGAACCGAGTAAAGGGGATGGGCGAAAATCACTCTCTACAATTGTTGCATTTATTTAATTTTACAAATTTATATTATAACAAGACTATAAAAACATTGTTAAACTTAAGTCTCTGAAGTGACTTTAGGGACGATTCACAAATTATAAGAGGGCTGTTCGAAGATTTTGAATCAATTCCCATAAAAACATTTCACAACCACTGTTCACATTTCAGTTAAAAATTGGATCCCCTCAGGAGAGTGCTCAGCATGAGCTGGAGCAAATTATATGTTTTATATAAGTACATGGAACTAAATCATTGTGATACAGCGTTGTTTCATGCTTAGCAGATCTATTTATCAATGTATTCCTAAACAGAACTAACGTCTCCTGGACATGTAAAATGTTAGTGTATTGCAAGTGTAATTGCTTGTACATGCAAGCGATATCATAACAGCGAGGCGACAGGTGAATTTTCCAAACATAAGCGTTTGAATAGCACTGTGCGGAAGCGAGGAGGGTGGCGGTCGCCACTCTCCTCACGACCCAACTAAACCAAAATGTGAACAATTTTATACAAGCATTTTTCTCACTGAAACACAAACTATTTGTTTAAATCTTAGCATGAGATGTTATTTTATTTTGATAATCTACCCAAAGACACCCAAAACAAGAGGATTCAATGCTTGGTTTAGCTATTTGAGACATTTTTTTCACTCCGACTGATGTAGGTAACTTTTATCAAAGAGGAGGGTGACGGATCGTAAGAACTTACCAAAAGCCACCCGCCTCTGAGGTTAAAAATTTGTTGCTCAGAACACTAATTTGACAGATCAAATCGCACTAAAAGTTGTATGCAGACAAAGTATGTCAAAATTCAATATACTTTGATTATTTGTTCGACACAATAACGCTGTCAAAGCTCTAATAAAGCTAATAATAAAATAAAGTCTTCCTAGGAGACAGATAAACACAAATTCGTAATAATTTGTTTAAAAAAAACCACATCGTAATTTCATCAAAAGTAGGCTAAAGTACACCAAAATCTAATCAGCTCTGGAGAGTGGTACAACGAAGCTAGATATGAAGTTTGGTGACCATAGGTCAAATACTTCTCCCTGTAGAGTGGTAACAAGGTTTATTATGTAACGCTCGTAAGTTCAAAAGTAGGCCAAAGTACACCAATATCAAATCACGTGAGGAGAGTGATATGGACATACCAAATGTCAAGTTTGGTGATGATAAGTCATAAACTGTTCCCACAAGACAGATAAACACAATTACGTAATAATTTGTTTTTAAAAACACATTGTAACTTCATCAAAAGTAGGCCAAAGTACACCAAAATCTAATCAGCTCTGGAGAGTAGTACAACGAAGCTAAATATGAAGTTTGGTGACCATAGGTCAAATACTTCTCCCTGTAGAGTGTTAACAAGGTTTATTACGTAACGCTCATAAGTTCAAAAGTAAGCCAAAGTACACCAATATCAAATCACGTGAGGAGAGTAATATAGACATACCAAATGTCAAGTTTGGTGATGATAAGTCATAAACTGTTCCAACAAGACAGATAAACACAATTACGTAATAATATTTTTTTTAAAACACATCGTAACTTCATCAAAAGTAGGCCAAAGTACACCAAAATCTAATCAGGTCTGGAGAGTAGTACATCGAAGCTACATATGAAGTTTGGCGACAATCGGCCAAATACTTCTCCCTAAAGTGAGGTAACAAGATATTTGTACCTAAGGTCATAAGTTCGTCAAAAGTAGGCCAAAGTACAAACAAAAATTTTTGAGACATACGATTGTCCTCAAACTAAACATATTTAATTTTCAAAGCAATAGCTTTACGGTGTTCAATCAATCTCCAGTTCTTGTGAGGTATAAGCAGAGCTTGTGAGGAAATCAAGAGTTTTCATGAGGAAAATGTTTACTTTTGAAATCGGCGGTTTGGATTTTCCATTGTAAATGGTCTAAAAACCATTTCTGAGCACAATTTTTGTCGTCCATGCACTATAAGAATACTTCTGGCACATACTGATGCGATTTATTTCCACTCACATGGGCTGGTTTCTGCTGCTAAGTCTGCAATACATGACCACCCACCTTCAAAATTGAGGTCATCTGATAGAAAACGACGAATATAGTGGCTGTAAAGATGTACTTCCGGCAAAATATGAATGAAAATGTATCTCAAACTTGATACAAAACAGATTACACTTATCCCATGCTTTTTAAAACCACATAACTGGCCAAAATTACAAAAGTTGTGGTACGCTGTGATAAGCAGTTTTTGTAAGAGCTACAAACCAGTTTTCGTGAGTAAATTGAATATATGTAAGGTATTTTGATTATGTTTCATCTTTCGGATATGTAGCTTGAAAACTTTGGTTTTAAAGATCTTTGGAGATCCATACAGGTGATGGACTTATACAGATTGAGATCAGTTTTAATAGGATGGGAATGATTCTTAAGATATTAGTGTTTTGTTTTGTAACTTGAGAACTAAGACCAAATTCCATAACATTTAGTTGATTATGCATTGGCAAATACACACGTTTTGAAAAGGTGTGCTCAAAGTGAATTGAATGGTTTGTTAATCAAGAACCCCTTCTATATTGAAGATCGTGCTGAGATAGAGGACACATAACGCTAGCACCCACTGGATGTGGCAGGGAGTCAGTATTCTTTAATTTCAGTTTTGTATTTTGTTCTCTGGGTACACTAATAAAGTGGTATGTTGACACTGTGTTTATCAATTGCTATACATAGAAGAAAACTAGAATTACCAAAAAGCATTAAGCTTTAACATTTCACAGAATAAATCATCATACACTCTTAATATTGCAATATGCAATTCCTCACAAGCTCTTGTTTCATGATTTTCAACTCCTCACGAAAACTGTTGATTGTACATTTCTGTAGATTTGGAGACTTTACACAATATAGAAGTTAATAATATAGATGCAATGCATAAGGTAGTTTTCAGTCAATCATAAGCTACATGCCTGACCCAACTAAGGGTTTAACAAAGCAATATAGGGCAAAATATCACTCATTTTCGGACAGTGGACAGCCATGTAGAACAAGGGTCTTCATCTATTGCAGACTTAGCAGCAGAAACCAGCCCATGTGAGTGGAAATAAATCGCATCAGTATGTGCCAGAAGTATTCTTATAGTGCATGGATGACAAAAATTGTGCTCAGAAATGATTTTTAGCCCGTTTACAGTGGAAAATCCAAACCGCCGATTTCGAAAGTAAACATTTTCCTCACGAAAACTCTTGATTTCCTCACAAGCTCTGCTTATACCTCACAAAAACTGGAGATTGATTGAACACCGTGAGCTCTCATGGTGTTCAAGTTATAAGCTTTTAAGCATGTGGACGCGGATGGACGGACGGACAGCACTAAAGCTAGAAATCTCCCTTCAGACTTCGTCCGGGGAGATTTAATATGTGCTTACCTTCCGCTATTTTGGTTTAGTTGGGTCGTGAGGAGGGTGGTGACTGCCACCCTCCTCGATTCCGCACAGTGAATAGGGGTGTTCATATGTAGGTGGCGAAGCAATATCGCTACCTCTCCCAGGCAATTTTTTTATCAATGTCGCCGAAAAATAAAAAAAAGCTCTTATCCTCGCCACCACGTCACTTAAATTCTAACAATATCACTAGTGATATTACTTACATGTCTAAAAATCTTAATATTACTACGTCACATCATTGTCTGGGCGATTTACATCTCTTACGTACAGTAAAATGACTCACCAAAGAAGTTGGTTTAACATAGTACATTATAATTAAAGTGTATGATAATGAACAAGTTGTGATTGACAAAGAAATCACCTTTGAATTTCAAGATATTCAAATTGCTAATTGAGCAGCAACTGGTTTTGTATTGAGATAACTGAGGAATCATGACTGTATCTTGGGACAACTTACAATATGATCACTACTTAATCTTTTTTACAGTTTTCATAACCCAGAATATGTAAAAGTCATAACATAAAATACTGAGGGTTCAAAAATATGTTAATGTGGACTGACTTGTCTCTCAGGCGATTGTTATATATTAGTTTTGTTGTACATTACAATAACATCAGTCATGGCACTCGGCTGATCAAAATCGAGTATATTGGGAAACTGGAGAGAAATCCAAATAATATGTATATAGTACCTAAGATGAAATAGAATTGTAATATAAAAGCATTGCCATATAACATACCAGTGTCCTTTTCACTTTCAGGCTCTTGATAATAAAATATTAGATGATTGCTTCCATCTGCACAGAGGAAGTTAGTCATGATCTCAATCTGAAAAATGTTTATTAGATGCATTAATCAAAGTGCATTAAGTGCATATATGTCATTCATAGCATTAGACCTTTTTAAATTAAATAGCTACCTATTGGAACCTGTCATTTTGTCTTTGGCAAGACTTTCGCTCTTCTTTCAAGAGCTTCGCCGGACCTAATGAAAAAAATCCTCTCACTGGGTCACATGACTGCCACGGATTTGGCGATCATGTGTACACGGGGGTCAAGTTGTAGCCGGTGTCGCGGTTCATCCGGGGTCGGCGCTCTCTGATTTCAATGGCCTCATGGATTTTCCTGCGCAGGTCCATATTCTCAAGTGCTACCACTTTAAAGTCACTGGGGCTGATCTTGTGCCATGTATCCTTGATATGGTCCCCAATTGCTGTTGGAACGCATTTCAGGTTTAAATGTTCCTTGACTCTGGTACTCAGGGTCCTGCCTGTCTCCCCAACATATGTATCTTGACACTGAGGGTAGTTGACCTCAGAGATGATGCCACACTTGGCACTGTGTGCAATCTTTGTGAAAAATTACAAAATGCTTATTGGTTGTCTGTTCTAAACTGTGATAATGTTGAAAAAGCATGGGCTTATTTTAAAAATATTTTTATATCAATATCAATTTTAGATGATATAGCACCTGTTAAACAAATAAGATTAAAACAAAGAATTGAACCTTGGATTGATAGCAATATTCTAGACCACATTAAAAAAAAGAGATCAATTATTATTAAGAATAAAGAAGTGTAAGTTAATTTCTGTAAGTTGTTCAGATTTGTATAAAGAGTATAATTGCATTAGAAATAAAACCCAGAGAGTAATCAACAAAGCAAAATCAAATTTTTATAAAACTAAACTAGATGAGAATAAGAATAACTCCAAAGGTTTGTGGCATATACTATCCTCCTTAGGCTCTAAGACTTAAGAAATCTTCATCATCTAATATAGGGTTGCTTGTCGATGAAGAGTTGACCTTTGACAAATGTACAGTGGCCAAGAAATTTAATTCCTTTTTTTACAACATTTGCTAAAAATCTAGTTCATAAATTACCAAAAAGGTCTGGAAAATTTGGCATGGATGTTGTAAAAGATTATTATTATAAGAAAGGAGTTGTAGAAAATGGGTTTTCCTTAGAAACAGTTTCTGAAGAAACTATTGAAAAACTCCTGTTAAATATTAGTTCCAACAAGGCCACTGGACTTGATAATTTGCCAGCTAAATTTATCAAGGACTAGCTTTCCCCAGCCACGCGCTGCAGTGGCACACTATAGCTTTTGACATGGTACCCTCCAATTTTCTTCCATCGGATATTCAGAAAAAATTGTGCTTTTATCAGAGTGTGATACATAGGTAGATCTATATGTCACTCTGCTTCCGCTTGAACTTTGATTCCATTTCATATTCTTTGAGCATGAATGCATAAATGTTAATATGTTAGCTGTTTCAAACACATTTTTGTTCTCTAAACCAAGTATAGCAGGCAAAAATATGCTGATCAAGGTCAATATCCCGCGGGTCAACTTCCACGATGAAACTTACAAATTACTACTGGTGACCATCCAATGTGGAGAAAGCAATTGATGATCTCCAGAGTTCTTGTTGGTCAAAACTTGTAGTGGGAGAATTGACCCATTGAATTTGCCTGTACTTGAATAGTTGTCAAATGTGGACAATATTTAAAAATGTGGATTTGAAATTTAAATACTGATCAGTATGGGTAGCTTTACGGTATACCTCGACTGATGTTGTGGGATCATCACTGATCTTGATGCACGTGTCAAGGAACGGAATCTAAAAATCCACTTCCGGCTCGTTCGTAAACTTAATGTTTGGGTCTATTCTGTTGATGTGATCTGTGAACCCCTCGATGAAATATTCATGCATCAAGAGGAACGTATTATCCACATATCGGTACCATAGTTGGAGCGGGTTGGGCGCTTTTTCGAGAGCTCTGGTTTCAAACTCCTCCATGTATAAGTTCGCCATAATCGGCGAGACTGGGGATCCCGTGCCCGCTCCGTGGGTTTGCTTATAAAATTGTCCTTTGTACACAAAGTATGTGGTATTCAGGCAGAACTCCAACAGTTGTAGAATCTGAGGGGGTTTTAGGCTGGTCCTTTTGTGTAATGTCTTGCCATTCTCCAGTTTCCTTTTTATGCATTCTACGGCCTTATCAACCGGAATGCTGGTAAATAGTGCAGACACGTCATAAGAAATTAATATCTGTCCGGGTGGGAATTCTAGGTTCTTAATTTTGTTCACGAAGTCGGCGCTATTCTTGATGTGGTTAGGAGACTGACCGACTAAGGGGGATAGTATATCCGCTACTAGTCTCGCTGCTTTGTAAGACGTCTACCAATACGAGACACTATCGGTCTCAGAGGGTGGCCCTGTTTATGGATCTATGGAAGACCGTACAGTTTCGGGACCTCAGATGCCCTGGGGTATATTCAGCGGTTTAACGACTCTGAGATGAGGCCCTTCCTACTCCACTTGCGTAAAATCTTCACCAATTGGTCTTGATATTTGGGGGTAGGGTCACTTTTTACCTTCAAATAGGTTTTGGTGTCATTTAAAAGACTATTAATTTTATTTTCCTATTCACTACAGTGGCCCTACCCTTATCCGCACCCAAAATGATGATGTCTTTTTCTTTTTCAACTCTTGGAGGGCTTTAAATTCCTCCTTACTCACATTGCTTAACGGTGGTTTTGTTTTTTTGATACACTTCACCACGTCAACCCTGAAGCTATCCGCCACACCTGGGTCTTGTATCTGTTTACAGGCCATTTCAGTGGCGATAATGTAGTCTTTGACAAGTGGTTTACGGGGCCAAATCCGTGGCGGTCATGTGACCCAGTCAGAGGATCTTTTTCATTAGGCCCGAAAAAGCTCTTAAGAGAAGAGCGAAAGTCTTGCCAAAGACTGAAAATGACAGGTTCCAATAGGTAGCTATACAATTAAAATGTTTATATAATGGAACCCAATAGAAGCTTACATTCTGTGAGCATTAGACCTGTTCTTATAAAAAGAAACAACCACAACTAAAAGAAACAAATAATCATGATCTTAGATAGCATAACAAATCATTATTTAATAACATATTAGACTTTGTACTACCTGATTGCCTTCCAGGATGGCATCTTCCACTTCGGACTTGTCAAGGCCGAGGCTGGTTGCCACGGTGTCGAGAATGTATTGATGCCGCTCATCTAGTTGCTGTCTCTTTTGCTCTCGCTCTTCCTTCAGCTTTTGCTATTAAACAGAACAAGCCATTTTTGAAAATCTCATTAAGATCAATCCAGCAATTAAGCGTTCAATCAAAATTTGATTGGGGTTGTGCTTTTGTAGTCAAATGGCATTGTTGGTTTAAATGGAATCAAAGAGTAGTTTGATTAGCTAAGTGCAATATATCATGATTGACAGAAGTGTCAATATAGCCATAAAATGGTTTAAACACAAAATCTCTAAATTAAGATAATAACTGACTAAACTGACATTGGCAAATGATGACCAAAAGTCCAAAAGCATTTGGGGATATGAATAGTTAAATGTACCTATATCGAATCATTTTCCATGATATTCTGATGCCACTTGAGTGATAATAGGTAGCTATCAGTCATGTTTAAATGCTTATTGGAAAATCAAGAGTATCAGGGTCTATCTAAAGAGCTTGTAGTCAACAGCCAACAGAACTATTTATACTTGTTAATCAACTGTCCTCCATGAAAATGAAATTTTGCTGAATTTGTGTATTTGCCCGAGCGTAATGAAGCAAAAAATGCTTGATAAAAAATTAAAAAAACTACTGGACGAAATTTCTGGTAGCATCTAGAATGATAATGGATACTTCTCTAGTGTCAATTATCAGCGTTTGTAGCATATATAGTTTCTATGATGTTGCTTTTTTGTTTATATCTGTTTACTTTTCACTAGACCAGTTCAGCTTTTGTACATAGTAAGTACGTCCAACACGTCATGGTGCAAGCACATTGAAGATAGTCAGCTTTTTGTAACTTATTTTAGGTAAAATTCGAAAACTTTTAAATAAAATCAATTTATCACAATGCATATGTTTCAATATTCAGACCTTCATTTAGATGTTTGATATGACAGGGCGCAACACAATACAACTGAATACAAACATTTTATATAAGGAAAGAATCTAATACAATTGCAATCTAAAATAGACTAATTTGTAAACACGCATGATAGAATACAATTACCTGTAGAGTGAATGGTCATATTATCAGCTTTTGCATATACTGTATCAAAAAATCCTCTAAATACTTTTTTAATATCTGATAATTAATGTGAATGTTAAATTTGATTTGATATTTATTCCCCGGGATTTATTTATAATTCAACATGTTAAAATGCACATTGCAACAAATTAAAAATAGATAGAATATAAAAAAGACGAGCAAAACATGGGAAATGTAGGAATATTCATGATCATGATGATGATTCAAGGTTTCACTGTTTTACAGAAGAACACCTATGGACTTTGTGATGTTTGATTGAACCAATAATGTAATTTAATAATAATGTAAATCTGTCTGATATCTTCATTATTCTTTTTACAGTCTAAATTGCCTATATTTTATGTGATTGTATGACACTATGTACTTTTAGTAAGAAATAAAACAAACATAACATAATTATGCTTGGTTGAAATAAATTCTTGTACAAGTTTGCACGCACATGATGACTAATATCAATTTATTTACAGGTACATGTAGGTCAATTCACATTTTTTTACAACAAAATAATCAGATAATTTGTAAGTGGATGTTCAGTGCATGAAGAGACAATGCATACATAAATGTATGAAAAACACTTATTTTGTGTTATTGCCCAGTAACAGTATTTAATCAATGCTACATTTACCTGAATAGATCGAATATCCACTAAATCCCGTGTAGCCTGGTTTAGCCCTTTTCCATAAGGCATTGTTATTCTGATAACTTATTACAAAAAAAAGCAGCAAGGTTAGTTATCAACGATAAACTTTTTAGTTGGTGCATTAATCCATCTGGTTAATAACATGTCATACTGCTAAGTAAACGCTGATAAATATTCTAAAAATATTCTCAGACTATCAGCATGATGATTTTAAGGGGGATTTCCATTTACTGAAACACTAATACTGATCCAGATCAGATGCATGAACAATTGGCTTAAAACTGTGTCATGACAAAGCACAAAAATGTGTTGTCAATCAAAATACATAGTGTTGCTACCTATAAATGAGAAGAGTATGTATTGGGAAAGATTGGGAAAGACTGCTGCTACTAATCAATACATTGCACTGACAAGAACATGCCTGTTAAATATATGATGATTGTTACATTGTTTTTCCCAATAACCATTTCTGAACTTAACACGAAAATCATAATGATGATAATGAATTGTACAACAGTGAATGTCCTCAACAAAGGAAGAGTAAACTAAAGAAAAACTGAATAAAGGAAACTTTTCTCATGTATTAGCTTATATTAATGTAAGTAAATGATCTAGTAAACAAGGGAAACCCTCCACAAAGGAAGGATTTGTCACTGCAAATTGGGTTCCCTTGTTGAGGACATTCACTGTACTATGTATTCCACTATATGAATGTTATCTTCCAATTATTTCACAAGAAAAGATAAACTGCACATGGAAAAGACTTCATCTGTTACGTGTTGATCATAGAAAATAAATTTGAATCCAAGCTATTAAAGCGAGGATGATTGGTTGCAATCTGCAACCAACTCTGAAGCATTTATACCTTCGATGAAAAAATATGCTTGTGGACACTGAATGACCTTCAAATTTTTGAAATCTTACAAAAAATTGTACAGGGTGGGCGGTCATTAGGTATTAACGAGATAAAAAAATTGAACACCCTCCCTAAGTCTCTACGTTGAAATTGAATACCCTCCCCATATGAACATTAAGAAACTGAACGCTCCCCTCCCCTCGCCCCCAAACCAAATAAATATGAACAATGAATGACATACTTTAGTATTTTTAAGTATGATATTGGACAGATTCCCTGAAAACTGTTTAAACTGTATTGCAATGAATCATTCACTGTCCATGGTCAATGAATACATATTTAGCAATCTATTTGACTTGTTGACATTACAATACAGTTAAATCCAAAAGCATGCATATTGCAGGAATGCATCAGTTAGCAACAAAAGTGCGTAAAATATTACCTTTTCAGTTTGAGAATTGAGTGCCCTCCCTCTCACTTTGAATTAAAATTGAGCGCCTCCCTTCTATGACCAAAGAAAATTGAGCACCCCCCCCCCCCCTCCCCCGCCCCCCGGTCAAATGACACCCCCTGTACAATTAATTATGCTTGCTTGTTACAAAAACATTGATTCACCAGATACTAGTATTCTTGTTAGCTAAAACAAGGTCATGTAACGTTGCATAATCTAATGATTTTCGCCAGACGTATCATGGACTGCATTAAGCACCTTTTCATTTTGAAATCCGCCATAAAATAGCCCACATATTCCTTAGACTGTTACAATGCCTCTATCTCGCTCTGCTCCGCTCCACGAGATGTGATCCCTGTCCCCATTTCGACAAGCGTGTTGCGTAGAAAAGTGGTCAGTACAGTGTAACAGTCTACATATTCCTTTCACTGCGCATTAATATGAGCCCGATCCCGACCTGTCAAATTCGAATCGGCGATTGCTTCCGACATTAGTATATGTATAGATAATATTCTAACATGAAGAGAAGGCTATATGATCCCCTAGTGTATAAAATAAGAAACTAGAGGCGATTTTATACTCCGTACCGAAATTACAAGTTTAAACCCCCATTATTATGAGCTGTGCAACAATTCTTATTCAAAACGACCAGCTTTCAAACTAAACAACATCAAAGACGTTTTCATTGTTTGAAATAATTTGCCGGTCATGTTGTGCAAACATGTTTAGATGTGCAATCTTCACAACCGGAGACACCTTTTGTGACCTGCTTATGGACAGTAATTATGGTGTGCAAGTCATAATGTAACTCAGTGGGACAGAAAAAATTAATTATTACCTAGAGCATTATCAACTATCAACTATCAATTATCTTATTATATTATTTTTGTGTCAATCTTTTTCTAGCTTTAGAATTAAACAAACTTAAAAAACGAATACCTCAATATGGCAACCCAAAACCATCCAGCATTCCCCTTGCACTTACTGTTAATAGAAACCACGTGATGTTGTTGAAAATATGTTACTAAATGAATGCTATAGTTTGGTCGAACTGCCATATCTATTATATGTATCTGCAATGGTGTGGTTAGTTCTTTTTCTAGCTTTAGAATTCAACAAGGTATTAGCAAAAAAGAATTCCCTCAAAATGGAGGGCCAAAACCAGCCGGGATTCCCCTTGCACTTGCTGTTATTATAAACCACCTGATGTTGTTGAGAAGATGTTACTAAATAAATGCTATTGTTTACTCCAATTACCACATCCATTATACGTATCTGGAACACATCTAAACGAAGATTCCAGTGGTGTGGCTCATTTCTTTTTAGCTTTAAAAGCAAAAAATCACAAATACCATGAAAATGTCTGCCCAAAGTAGGCGGTGCCTTTCACTATGCACATACACAAACAATTATCATAATTTATCACACCCCATTGTCATATCTCATGACTATGTACCAGTAGCTGTGCTACAACTCCTTCCAATTCTGTGGAACTTATGCTCAGAAGCCAACCAATCAGAAGGCCCACATGATAAGTAAGATGAAAGGAGTATTGATTTTGTCTTTGATGTAAGTCTAATGCAAAAATTATTTTTCCACATAAAAGCTATAACTTGGCCTACAGGTGATCACACCCGCTCTAAACTCATTAGCTGAAAATTTAGTATGTCACCATTTTTTTTCTGTGTGTTTTGCTTCTGTTTTTGTTGACATCATAAATAAGAAAGAAATTCTCAGATGAACTTCCAATATATATGAATGCCATGAACTGACATTCAGTATCTCTCATGTACACAGTGTCACATTTAATTGCAGGACTTGTAGACATTTTTCATAAGGAATTAAAAAAGTTGTACATTATTGCACTTTTGCTGTTCAACCAATCGGTGGCCTGGAAAAGTAGCAGCATATTCATGAAGTGTGTCTAATTGAGTTATAATAAGGGTCAACATTAAAATGAAGTTCCTCCCACTCCTTATTAGGCATGTCGTTTAACAGTGGCATGTGGTGTTCAGAGTATGGTTGTAAACATATGATATGCGATATTTATGAGTTATAAATTGACATTCATGGTAGTCTGATGCAGTATAATATCTTCAAATGATAGTATCATGATGTTACATAAAGTAAAACATATAAATAGCATTTTTCATTACTTCAAATTGCATTAAAATGGCAGTCATCATGGGTGTAGTACACATTGTACTTTATGAGGTCGCAAATAATCCTTCATTAATATAATGGATTTTGATGTCTTTTGGTGACACAATATCATGAGTTCAAATTTCCCCCACGACCATCCACAACCCACGATTTTAACGGTACTAGTCACAGAGTAAATGCGACACTGTGTACAGGAGAGATGTTCTGTCTGGTGATAACCACCTAGTCTAACAGCATTTAATTATTTAACTGAATTAACACTTTGAAGCTTTGAACTTTCATTGATTGTCACTTGTGTGTTGCCTTGTCAACAAAACTGGGGTTTGGCAATTTATGGCTATGGATATAGAGATGCAATATATGGATTTTATAAATATATGCCCTAAAACAAATTGACATGAAAATTACTGAGCATATTTACATCAACTCCGCAATAATTAAATCTACTATTATCATGCAAGTAATCAAGTTTTGTCATATTCTAGTTTTGCTATCGAAATAATTATATCCGCCAACACAGGTTGTTCTGTATACTTCTTAGAAAATGGCTTGAACAGCCTACTTCATTGTAGCTAGCTAATCCTCCTTACAAAGCAGGTCTGGTTGATAATAATCCATATCTTAAACTCTCTTGCAGCACTTTTCAACTGGGCCAGGGTATTATATCTTGTTGCGAAAATGGGGATACAACTATTGGAAGTTGTTCTATTATTCCATCTTATCTGGGCAACTATTAACACTTACAAAATGATCTTATATATCACTAGGATGTAAAAGTAAAGAGGATGTTTGGGAGCTTACTCAACACTCAGCTGGATAACAAAATCATGCACAATTTGTACATGTCCCTAAAATATACTTATAGAGTAATTTATCTGTGCCCAACAGGTTGCAAACTAAAGCGTTATTAAAACATAGCCTGTTTTACACTACTGTATGCCTTCTTGTTCATGTGGTAGTCTGTTTCAGGCAAACAATGCTCTCCATGCGTGTCAGCATAATAAAACAAGTGCAAGCTATTGACAAGAGTCAACATGTACTGACATGTATGTGGACTGAATTGGTATCAGGGATGAGACTAAGTTTAGGTATTATTAAATAAGCATGACAGTGAATATCTGTATTTAATACTTGCTAACACCATGCTAAAATAACCAAGCTATCAAGGAGAATTCATTATTACATAAAAGTGAGGCACGAGAAATTTTATTTGGGGGCAATACAGGCCAATATTTTAAAGTTGGGCTTAATTGCTTAATTGGAGGCCAGGGTTAGGGGTAGCAATTTTTCACAACACAAATTGGTTTAATTAAAATGTAAATGTTGTATAAGTCTTGGGGTACCAATAAGGGGACTATTATTTTTCTAAGTACTTTTAAGCGTCATGTTCAAATCTCAATGTAATGCATATTTAAGCGTTCCATATTACTGTATTACTTATTATTATTACTTTTATTGGGTTCACCTTAACCCCTCCTTAAGCAAATACATTAATCACAGTAACAGATCAAATAGGTTTCTTTTATTCAATTATATGAATAAACAGTTAAATTTACAATAATCATACACTTGTTGAAGAAAGAAGACACTAATACTAGTCATGGCAATATTAATTTATCTCAAACAAAAAAAAAACAACAAAAAAATAAACTGATGCCAAAGCACATACCTAACACATGATGTGTTTCTGGAGAAAAAGCAGAGCATGAGTTTTTTAATGATTAAATACAAATTTATAATCACAAACTCTAAGTAAAGGTAATAAATGACACTACCCTTTCCACTGCTGCATTTTTCGTTAATATTCCAGCCTGTTGTTGATTAGACATTATTATTATAATCCTTTATCACAATGCTTGCATGTATCTTAATTCTTTTTACTATAACATGTCTTTTGGAAAACTGAGTGACAAGTATTTAATTGATTTATGATTCCATAATTAACTCACTGAGCACAGCATTACTATAACACATGTCCCACCTTACTAACACAGTAAATTAAAAGTTTATGTCTATCAAATCAAGAGAATAGAATGGAGAAACTTTCAGACTACATCAAATATGTGCACAAAGACTAGTTAAATAATGAATCATTCTAACGAGTAATAAGAACAGCTTAAATAAATGGATTCCATGCTGTTACTAAGGAAGATAAACAATACTGACA
Source organism: Streblospio benedicti (assembly GCA_019095985.1). Taxonomy (NCBI): domain Eukaryota; kingdom Metazoa; phylum Annelida; class Polychaeta; order Spionida; family Spionidae; genus Streblospio; species Streblospio benedicti. Next base: position 9,703,748 of record CM032661.1, on the reverse strand, counting down.
TTTCTGTCATAGCAATAAATTAAGAAAAAGTTGCAGGAATGACTGAACAAATGTAAGCACTTAGTTACCATTATTTATTTATCATTTATATCAATAACAATTGAATTGCTGTTATTATTATTTTTAAAATAAGTGACAAAAAAGGCCTGTTGACACTCACATACAAATAAGTAAGTGCAAGTGATATGTTTCCAATGAAAAGGCCCTACATGGGGGTCCAAAATAAGCCCAAAGTCCTGTTTCTTTTTTTTAAGGAATTTGAAAAAAGTCTGTGTGTCACTATTTAAGATTTAAGAAAATAGTAAACCAAAAAAGTCCATGAGTCACTTTTTAAAATAAATTAAACAAAGTATTGTGTTGATTCGTCGGTATATCTTATATGACCTATAGATATTACGATTGAGAGATAATTTGATGTGGAAGTAAATCTTGCAAATATTTGAGGGTTTCTTTGTTAGTAATCTTTATAAAGTACTTAAATTTGATATGCTGTCTTCTTTGTTCTAGTGACAACCAATTGTATTTGTTATATAGAATAGCACATGACTTGTGTCTTTGAAGGCACCAGTAACCATTATACTTATGTTGCATTGTTTTACGTTTGTCAGAATCAAACTTGCTGCAGTTGTCCACCATGTGACAATCATATTCTAACTTTGGCCTTACCGGGTAAGGCGGGTATACATGAGAAAGATGTGAGAGAGTATGTAGGAAATGAGAAATAAATAGTTTCTATAGTTTTCTAGCCAAATCATACTTAAGCTTTTCAACATGTGTATCATAGGTGAGACGTTTTTTATTACATTTTCTATCTGATTTGACCATGAGATGTCCTGTGAGATAATCAAACCAACATGTTTGTGGTGTTATTTTATACATTTTCACTATTAATGCCATTAAAAGACATCCTTGATTCGATAAGAACAACGCATTAATTTGGTTTTTGTTGAGCTTAAATTGAATATCCTCTGATCTGCCCAAGATTGGATACTTTGCATGTCATCTGTAAGAGCTGCTATTGCAGTTTCTACAGAGTCAAATTCTATACACATAGATGTATCGTCCGCAAAAAATTTTAGATTTGAATTTATATGCCCGGTAATATCATCAATATATATTTAGAAAAAAGAGGGCCCAAAACAGATCCTGGGGAACTCCAGCTTTAATTCTATCAGACCCTGTAAAATGCCTTAGAAATATCATAGAATATTAAGGCTGCTTGTAACTTTTCACTCTACATGTATTTCTACTATTTGCCATCTCAATCTTTAAAATCCACACCTTCAATAGTCTTCCTCCAAGATTTTCTGGGTCCTCCTTTTGGTTTGTCACCAGCAATCAAAATCTTCTCGCATTTGTTTATCCAGGCACTGCTCCTGTACACATGACCAGCAGAGTGCAATCTCTTTTCCCTTGATTCAGACTGTAAGTCAAGAATACCAAGTCTTTTGTACTCGGTCCAATATTGTTCATCATATACACATCTCCACTTGGTGACATCATGAGGCATTATGGAGTTATGTTTCATCTTTATGCTGATGACACTCAACTGTATGTTTCATTTGATACAGAAGATATAGCTAAAGCTTTTCAAAAAACGGAAGAATGTATCAGAGCTATACGAATATGGATGGCAAACAGCTTTTTAAAGCTTAATGATGGTAAGACCGAGGTACTATTAATTGGTTCTCCTAACAAGTTAAAGTCATTACCCAACTCACAACTTCGTATTGGAGATGATTACATCTCACCAACAAAAGCAGTTAGGAACATTGGTGCCATGTTTGATTCTACTATGTCTATGAAATATCATGTTGCAGCCATTTGCAAAGGAGCATGGCATCATCTTCGTATGATTAGCCAAATTAGACCCTATTTAGATTCAGATACAGCAAAAACATTAATGCATTCTTTTGTTGATTCTCAACTAGATAACTTTAACAGTCTTCTGTATGGATTACCCAAAAAGATCTCTACAAGCTTCAAAGAGTACAAAATGCAGCAGCTCGTATAGTGTCAGGATCAAAATCATATGATCATATCACCCCTATTTTGAAAAATCTTCAATGGTTACCAATAGCTCAACGCATAAATTATAAAATTGCATTATTAACATTTAAAGCTTTGCATGGTATGGCACAATCATATATCACATCACTTTTGGTCATAAAAACAAAATGTGAAAATCTAAGATCTAATTCAAATCGAATTCTTTTAGCAAAACCAATTACCAAGCTTGTGTCATATGGTGATAGATCATTCAGTGCAGCGGCTCCGAAAATCTGGAACAATCTACCAGTACATTGTAGAAATGCGAGAACTCTGGATGGATTCAAGTCTCATCTATGTAGCAACACATGATTTGCAGACTATAAACAATGCCTTGCTATATGTACTATGTTTTAATATCATGTGTTGTAGTACTATATTTGTTTTACCAAATCAGTTGTATATATGTTTCTGAACGTGAAGGTTATAAATGAAAACTGCTCTTAACCTGTACTTGTTAATTCAACATCAATGCAAGTCCTCCAGCCCTCTACAAATAACACATGGTGGCAGCGGTGTATTCAACAAATGAAGACAGAATAACTGAAGCAACTCACAAATCAGCAAATTTTGAAGAGGAATCATGTCTACAATGTTGGAAATGCCAAAACTGGACTGGTCTAATCCGGATCAGGTGAGAGCTTTAAATGACTGGAAGGACTTTCTAGAAAGCTTTTTATTTATTAACAAAGTAAAAAATGAAGATAAGTGGCACTATATTAAGCTGTCTGCCGGACTCCAGGGGAAAGACCTATGGGATTCATGGCAATTAACTGACGCTGAAAAAAAAGATGCCCCTGGTATATATGCAAAGTATGAAAGCCACCTGGTCGGCACTCAGAATAAATGGGTCATGAGATTAGAATTGGCGGCCATAACACAGCAGGAGTCCGAGAATGTAGAAGATTTTGTATGCAGGCTCCGTTCAAAAGCAAAGTCATGCAGTTTTACCCAGGATCAGAAGGATGACCATATTACTTTCCAATTAATTAAAGGTATAAAGTGGCCAGAAGCTAGGAGGAAACTAATTGGGAAGGGCAACAACCTCACATTAGATGATGCCATCAAGCTAGCCCAAGATTTCCAGGCAACATTAGCAAACATGTCTGTTTTTGAGAACAACAGTATTGGTGCCGTGAGACGACACAACGACATGGGAAAAAACACACAACGAAATGAATGTCAATACTGTGGGACCAAGCACCCACCTCGCAAGTGCCCAGCATACGGGAAGAAGTGTGCGAAATGTAAACGTTTCAACCACTATGAAAAGATGTGTAAATCTGGTAAATTCAATAAACAAGAAAGTAGGTCAAAGGCTGATGATGACAAAGGGGCGACAGATGCTGGAAAAAATGTAGCCACATGTACATTGACAATAGATGAGCAAACACTAGATTGTGGCTCCATAATGCTATGTGCTACTAGCAAGTCAACCGATAGCAATGATGAACGTCAATCCATCATGGTAAAACTAGATGTGCGTCCACCTAATGTGAAGCAAAAAGTAACATTGAAAGTCAAGGCTGACACTGGTGCAAATGGGAACATTCTTCCTACAAGATGCTTACAACAAATGTATCCAGATGTTTCAAAACATGAAGCTCTGCTAAAGCCCACCTGTACACGATTAACGGCTGTAAATGACACCAATATCCACACATATGGAACCATACAGATGCCTGTAAAACTCGACAATTCTGAATGGATTGAGCTGCTTTTTTTATGTGTGTGACACTCAAGGACCAGCCATTCTGTCGTGTGATGCAACAGAAAGGCTAGGGATCATTTCAGTAAGTGAGAGCCGAAATGTGTCTGTTGCTGATGCCAAGCCTACATCAACACAAATAACTGACATTGATGCTCTAGAGAAAATGTTTCCTGACAGATTTGAAGGCCTGGGAAACATGCCTCGCTCATACAGAATTGAATTGAAGCCTGATGCCATTCCACACATCTCTCCTCCACGTAAATATCCAATCAGGCTACGAGATGAAATCATCAGTAAAATCCAAGAGATGGAGAAGATGGGTGTTGTCAAGAGATGCAATGATGATGAAGCTTCAGAATGGATCCACTCACTTGCGTTTACAAGAAAAAGCAATGGTGAGCTCAGAGTGTGTCTAGACCCCAGAAAATTGAATGCATGCATCAAGCAAACATACCACAAGATACCGACCATCGAAGAAATCAGCCATAAGTTATCGGAAGCAACTATCTTTTCCAAACTGGATGCTAAGCATGGGTACTGGGGTATCCATCTTGATGAGTACAGCAGTAGGTTGTGCACATTCCAATCTCCTGAGGGCAAGTACAGATTTGTGAGGCTCCCCTTCGGTCTCTCTGTATCTCAGGATGTGTTTCAAGCTAGAATGGACAACATCATAGTCAAAGTAGGCTATGGTGTGATTGGAATAGCAGACGACATCATTGTTCATGGTCGAAGTATTGCAGAACACGATGCCAACCTCATCAAGTTGATGCATGTTGCTCAACAAGAAGGCCTTGTGTTTCGACGAGAGAAGTGTGCAATTCGACAGGAAAAAGTAGAGTTTTTTGGGCTACTCTGGTCCAGAGATGGTATGCAGCCGGACCCGAAAAAATGCGACGAGATCAACAATCGCCCAGCCCCCCCAAATCTGCAAGAACTACATAGTTTCCTCGGATTAGTGCAATATCTTAGCCCATTCATACCAAACTTAGCAGACAAGACTAAGTTACTACGACAATTATTGAAAAAAGACGTACCATATGAATGGACAGCAGAAATGCAAAGAGCATTCCAAGAGGTTAAAGATGCAATCCACAATGATGCTTATCTCCGATATTTTGACCCAAAGCAACCCTGTGAGCTTGAAGTAGATGCATCTGGCCAAGGACTTGGTGCGGCTTTGATGCAAAATGGGATGCCTATAGCCTTTGCCTCAAAAAGCTTGACACCTGCTGAAACACGATATGCCAATATAGAGAGAGAGCTGCTTAGTGTTGTGTTTGCATTAGAACATTTCCATTGCTATATATATGGGCAGCCAGTGACTGTTATTAGCGATCATAAACCTCTCGAAAGCATTGCACTGAAAGAACTCAGTAAGGCACCACCTAGATTACAACGCATGTTGTTAAGGATACAACCATACGATGCTACTATCACGTACAAGCCAGGCAAAGAGTTAATCTTTGCAGACTACCTCTCCCGCATTCGACCAACACAGGGCAAGGAAATCCAACTGGAGCACACCATCCATACCATACAGATATCTCCAAACCAACTAGAGAAGGTGAAGTGCGCCACTGATGCTGATTCTGAACTAGTCACCCTACGGGAGCAAATAGTTGCAGGATGGCCATTGAAACCAGATATTGTCCCAAAATGCATACGAGCTTACTACAGCATGAAGGACTACATGTCCATAGAAGATGGTGTGATTTTCTATGGAGAGAGGATGGTAGTGCCAAGAAGCATGTATGATTTCTATCTCCAAAGAATACATGAAGGACACCTGGGAATCAACAAATGTCAATCACGTGCAAAAGAAGCAGTATATTGGAAAAATATGGCTAATGACATTGCTCAGTACATTGGCGATTGCAAGGAGTGTTTGACGAATGGAAGAAGCAATAAAAAAGAGCCAATGTTGAGTCATGCAGCTCCAACTGCTCCCTGGCAGATATTGTCATCAGATTTATTTGAATACCAAGGTGAACACTATCTCCTAGTTGTAGATCAATATAGCCGGATGCCATTTGTGAAGAAACTTGGCCAGAACACCAAAAGCAGCCAGGTAGTAGCCTTCATAGAAGAACTATTTGGAGTACATGGCATCTGCTGCACACTCATGTCCGACAATGGCCCTCAATATACATCAGCAGAATTCAAACGTTTTGTGTCTGAGTGGGATATCAACCACGATACAAGTAGCCCACAATATGCTCAATCAAATGGGTTGGTTGAACGCATGGTTGGTATTGTAAAAGACATTATCACCAAAGCAAAATCAGCAAGAACAAATATCAACAAAGCACTGCTGGCATACAGAAGTTGCCCAATGAGTGATGGCCAGAAAAGCCCAGCCGAACTGCTTTTTAGACGAAAGCTCCACACCAGTTTGCCAAGTAAAGCATTTGGTAATGAGGAACACTATGAGCAGATCATACAGCAAAGAGAAAAGGCAAAAGAACACTATGATCGCACAGCCGGTCCCGAACAATCAACATTGCTTCCCGGAATGAAGGTACTCGTGCAGGAGGGGAAGAACTGGTTCCCTGCAACTATTCAATGCCAAGCAGATGAACCACGATCATACGTCCTTATGACACCAAATGGTTATGAGATAAGAAGAAACCGTCGCTTCCTAAAAGAGCTTTCAACGTGTGCTAGTAATAAATTCAACTTTCACAATTATGTGGAAGGTCCCATTGCGGACTCAAGTGACAAAATTGTACCAATACAAGACAAAGATAGTGTGACACTCTCGAGGCCCAAACGGAAAACCAAAAAGCCAAAAAGACTTATTGAGGAAAAGGACTAATTATTGATTAATGTTCTTTTTTACAAAAAGAGGGATGTTTCATGTAGCAACACATGATTTGCAGACTATAAACAATGCCTTGCTATATGTACTATGTTTTAATATCATTTGTTGTAGTACTATATTTGTTTTACCAAATCAGTTGTATATATGTTTCTGAACGTGAAGGTTATAAATGAAAACTGCTCTTAACCTGTACTTGTTAATTCAACATTAATGCAAGTCCTCCAGCCCTCTACAAATAACACAGCGCTATAGAAATGTAACATTATTATTATTATCATTATTATTTTGTACAGTGAAGCCGAGCTAACATTATCGTTGACTTTTACGCCATGTATCCAATGGATCATTGCCTTACCATGTCGGATCAAACGTGAGCAATCTTCTCTCCGATCTCTCAGCACAAATCCTTCCAATCACATCCTTCCAATCACAAATCCTCTTGGTGATGCAGCTAAATTAGCTGACAAATATGCCCTCACTCAAAAAGCTAAGTCTGGTTCTGCGCCCTCTTTGAATTCAGAAAAGGGTATCAAGACAAACAAGTGTCAACAATTGTTTCTGACAAGACAAAGGAAAAGGATACATCTAGTGTTACTAAACATGAGGTCAGCTCAGGCCTGTTATTACTGCAAGAAGCCTGGCCATGTAATTTCTGATTGTTGGATACTCCAAAACAAGCGTGAACTTGAGGCCATGCCAAATGCTTTAGTGAAATCTATTGATAAAGCATCTTTACCCCCGTGTCAGAGTGGACGCGCGGAGTCAACTCCGCGTCATTTTTAGGTCGAAAAAATGACAAAGTCAGTCAAAATGGGGAAAAATAGGGGAAATTAATACTCTCATCGCCGAATCGACAACGCGATTCGCATGGCTCAGCAGCGGAGTCCAGCTGACTCCGCGAGGGCTCCGTGATACCTCCGCGCTATCTCCGCGAGCAAAAATGGCGCGGACTCTCTCCACTTCTCTGGAGAAGTGTAAATTTGAGTTCGCGTAACAACTCTGCGGGCGGTGGGATTATTGATTAAATTTCCTTTGATCTTTTTGAGTTCGCTGGTCTCAGCGCGAAGCCGTATTTGGCACCAACGGACTCCGTCTGCCTCCGTACCATATAAAATGAACGCCGTTCACCTCCACTGTATGCCGCTGTAAACCGCAATAGCTCTCCGCATGGCTTTCGTGTATGTAATTGATATCCTACATGACAAAAACCCTATGAAAATAAGGGGGTATTATTGTGAAAGGGGGCACCCCCTGTGATCCCCCTGGATGTGCCTATTCTATACCAATTTACAATAATCCCAGCGGGCACAAGACGTTGAATCAACGTTGATCCAATGTTGATGTCTGACGTTGTATCAACGTCAGGCAATCAACGTCAGGGTGACGTTGAAAATCTGACGTTGTGTCAACGTCAGACAATCAACGTTGGGGTGACGTTGAATTTACGTTGGCTGACATCACATTGTAATACAACCATAATCCAACATCAGGCTGACGTCAGTGTGCCTGCTGGGATATAGTAAGTGAGTTCAGAAACTCCTGGGGTATACAAGATGTCCTCCCTAAACAATATGATGTCTGTGGAGAGACAATTATAAATAATAGCATTTATTACAATTACTGGGGAGGAGTTGTTCAGCATAGGATGTTCTGATCCGATAGTTTATCAAGGTTCTATCTGTGCCATTATTCAAATTCTATTTGTCACTACATTTCATGAATCCCTTTCTATGGCATAATTATCCATATTATTATCTTGGTTATCTATTGTAAATACCAGCACGGAATCAGCCTTGAAAAAAGCTCACATAAAAATAGTCAATGCCAATTCTCAAAGTTCGCTTTTATACGCGCTACCTCCGCGCATGCTCCGTCGGCAAATTGATGGAAATATCATCGTGCGACGGAGTAAAAAGCTCCGCTGTGTCGCTTTACCCTGTTTGGCGGAGTCCGCCAAACTTCGTCGGACTTCGCAGAACGCCGCCGACGGACTCCGCTGCTCTCCGCCGAGAATTTCCCCATGTTATTTTCTCCCTCTGTCACTCCGCCAACGGAGCCTCCATGTCTCCGTTGGCGGACTCTTGCAATTCGCAAGAGTCCGCCAACGGAGCCATGACACTTCGCTTGACGCCGTTGGCGGAGCCATGGTTGTCTGGCGACTGTCAAGCCCAATTTCAGTTCGCCAGGGTTCGCAAGACTCATAATTTGACTCCGCCAGAGTCCGCCATACACATTTTACACTCCGCACTAGCAAAATTTCTCTCCGCCTGACTTCGCCGCAGTGGAAGTCTGTGGGGGCGGGTGTGTGTGCTCGAGGGCTTTTTCTCCGCCTGCGGACTCACTTCTAGTCCGCCAGGAAGGGAAAATTTTGCACGAGTTTGAATTTTTTTTTAATTTTCACACTTCGCGCGCGTAGGGCACGCGGAGTCCGCGTTCCGCCTGTCCACCCTGACACGGGGGTTAGATACTCTGATAGTTGGATTGAGTCCTATTAAGGCCAAAACAGCTGAGTTGTCTGATCTTTTGAGGGAAGAGTTGTTCCTTCCTTTTGGGTCAGAGGGAGTTGTTTCTCCTAGTGAGAGTTCTGCGCCTCTACCCATTTGTATCCTACGTGACACTGGGGCATCTCAGTCTCTTTTGTTGTCCGGGGCATTGTCCCCTCATAATACTGAAAGTACTGCCACTGGTGATTTCACTTTGGTTCCGGGTGTAGAAGGAGGCATTGTTTCTGTACCTCTGCACATTGTGTATTTGAAGTCAGGTTTAGTTACTAGACCAGTTAGAGTTGGACTCCTGTCAAGTCTCCCTGTTAAAGGTGTATCTTTGTTGCTCGGAAATGATCTAGCTGGTGAAAAGGTTGTCCCCTCTGTCCAATTAACCTCAAATCCGAGCACTGTAGACAAATCCAATGAGGAATCTGAAATACTTCCTACTTGTGCCAAAAAGGCTCAGGAAGAGGAGGACCGTGTGCAAACATGCAATTCCTTACACCATGATCAAGACTCTAATCAAGACTCTTTTGAAAGATTGTCGGACACATTTTTCAGCATGTTCAATGCTGAAACAAGAAAGAGACTTGTGAGATGCTATGTGTTGTCCACATTACTCTATGCAGCAGAGACCTGGACCATAAACAAAGAAGTTGAAAAACGAATCCATGCCTTTGAAATGTGGCTATTTCGCAAAATGCTCCGCATTTCTTATCAAGAGCACATCACTAATGAAGAGGTGCTGAGAAGAGTGCAAGAAAAGAGAACTCTGCTGCAAACCATCAAGAAGCGCAAATGTACCTTCTTTGGCCATGTGGTTAGGAATGATGGTCTACAACGACATCTACTGGAGGGAAGAGTAGAAGGTGCCCGACAAAAAGGGAAGACCGAGGAGACAATGGACCACTGACATCTTAGAGTGGCTAGGTGTCCGTTATGGTGAAGCTGTGAGGGCAGCTCAAAACAGAAAGAAGTGGCAGACCATGACATCCAAAGTCCGGAAGGACACGGAACCCACTAGGTACTAGGTAGGTACAATGCTGAAGGATCCAAAACTGAACCAAGCACCAGCATGACTGAGGATTTGTCTCCGTTTTATAAAAGAACCGTATCCAAACACATCTGCTGAGGCCACTGGACAAGATAGCAGTGCATTTGACAAGCAAGATTTTTGGCCTTTCATGTCTGGATTCCCTGGATGTCGTTGATCTTGTAAGTTCAGGCGTTTTGCTGTGCGGATTTTTGGTCATTTTGATATTTTTCCACAATCTTCAGAATGTTGTTGGACTGATTTCCGCTATTGGAGGACTCATTATCTACAGCTTTGCTCATGTGAAGACCAAGAATGACAAGCCGCATTTCATGGAACACAAAGTGTCTGTCTCTGTCTCTGGCTGTCATGGGCTCTGTTTGTCCTGGGCTCACTCCTCCAGAACATGTTGACGAAGCCCTCCAGACGAGAGGCCACATCCCTAGTGTCTCCTGGAGGCATCATTTCTCACCCACTTATTTATGGCTTTGTCTTCATCATGTTTGGATTCATTAACGTCGCTTTCCCAGAATGGGGTCTTGCTTTTCTTGCTTTGCCCAATTTCATCCCAGGTGACATCCTCGGAGCTCTAACTTGTCATGGAGGCTTACATCATTTTATGCTGGGCTTACAAATCATCCTTTACTGCATACTCTCCAATGTGGCTGAGAAGCGTGGACTTGTTCGATCAAGGCTTGTTATGGCAGCTCTTATCTTACCACTGCTTATCCTGTACCAGCTGAAACATGACATTACAGCCAACAACTTCTATATTTCTACTGGTCTCATTGTGGTTTCTGCTGGAAACTACCTTATGTGCTCTCACTACTAAGAGCAAACTAAAGATCTGAGGGTTGTCTGATGGTGTGACGTCTTTAATGTCAGCCGACGTTTGAGGTGCTTTGGCCGTATTGAATTTTGAAATACTTCATGTATTTTCTTACAAACTTCATGTATAAAGTATTTGTTTACAATGTTTCACCATAAAACGTGTTCTGTGTAACAATGGTAATAAAAATGTAATTCAAACTAATGTTGCTTAAGTAATGTTGAGTGGTCATTTGATGGAAACTTAGGTATATGTAGAGATGAAGGTTCGATTCATAGGGTAAGAACATAGTCTAAGAATATTGATAATGTCTTTGCTGATGTCTTGTTACTATACTGACTTTATGATGTAGTTGTATATTTGTGTTGATGATGTTTTGCTTGACAGAAAAGTGAGAGTAAAAAAGATGATGTTTTGATTGGATTGTTTTGCAATACACTAAGTAAAATGACTTATTATTGTGGATATTGTTGATGTATATCATTGATTAGTCTTTCAAAAGACCTTATATCTAATAGTTTTTATTTCTATTATTACATAAACCACTCGTGACAACGAGCAAGTACAATTGTGACGGCCTCTAGCTCTAATAGATATAAGGTCTTTTACAGAACCCTATGAATTCCACTGATATTAAATATGCAGCCTCAAACATCCTGCCCTGTTATAGCCTTTGTATTAAAACCAGAGTCATCAATAGCAACAGCTGCAGAAGCAGCAGAACATGTATGCATGGGTGATCAGGTAAGGGTCAGCCAAGATATTAAGTATGTAATCCTGATGTGTTTCTCAGTTACTTGTACATGTATGACTTAGTTTCTTTTTACCAAAATGGATACACCTCCAAATAATAGTCCCCCAAAAGTTAACTACAGTACACCAATGAAAACAAATAACGATGTCAGACTTCAACCTCCTACCTACAATTGTTGTGTGAAAAAGAAAACCTAAAATCATTTGATAAAGTAAAACTATTTGAAAATGTTCATATCCAATCTTTTGCAAGCTATGTCTAATTGCTTCATTATCCATGATCAGATAACAATAGAGTATCAAATAAACAAAATATTACAAAACAGAACTTCATCAAACAATCCCCAATATAAATAAACAGTACCACATGCTAAAACTTCCCGTTACTAACTGGGGCTGGCTTATTTGTGAATTAATGAACCAGAACCACATTACAAATAAACAGTACCACGTACTTAAAGGGGAAAATACCCAACTACGGCTGGACTACTGTTTCTAAAATAGAAGCCATGTGCTTTTAATAAATGACGTCACTTTAGCAAAACTCTTTGCAAAATTGACGTCATACAGAGGCTTTTAGAATAGGCCTTCATGTCAGATCATTTAAAGGCCTTGAGATAGGCTAATCATTGATTGATTTTTGTATTATGTGTCTATGCTTTGTAAAAAAATTTGATTCATGGAAATCAAAATTTTCCCTTTAAGGGGGGAGGTGTGATCAGTTCATGCATTCTGCCTGATCAATATGATATTGATTTTTCATGTGAACGTTAGACACATCTTTGATATTATTATATTATTGCGTCGCTTCAGCTCAGCTGCTGAAGCAAGCATTGTGTTTGGTTCGTTTGTAACTATGTTTGTAACTATGTAACTATGTAACTATGTTTGTCTCTGGACAAGCTAGCGGGCGTACCGATGAACCGATTTTGTTCAAACTTTACACAACTATGAGGTTTGAGACGACACCGAAGTGATTCGATTTTGGGCAATCTGCCAATTAAACTGTGGTTTCTAGAAGCCCATTCATGATATTCTTACTGATATTCAATGCAATTAAGGCACCAAGAAAAATCCATATTCCAACCCAAGCAGCAAATATTGATTATTGGGTTTGAAACTGATATTGATTAGTATCTGTTATTCAAACAGTACTATTGTATTGCAACACAAATATCTTTTGCCTGGGTATATTGATTCTCATTCATTCTGATGTTTTCTCCTCAAATTATTAATTTCTTGATTGTAAAGTATACATCATTTCAGTAAATATCTTAATTGCCCATAAGTCAACGTCGTTCTAGCGACGCAGTGTTCTTTGAACACTTTTGATCTAGTTATATTATTATAAGTAGATTGTATATACTATTAGAACATTCTAGAAGCTTGTGTTTAGTTGTTATATGTTTTATTAAATTATCTAAAATATATATGTATTTGTGTTTGTCCTCATTGTGCTGACTAGCCATTTCAT
>CM032661.1:9649606-9684024 GCA_019095985.1 Streblospio benedicti | reverse complement strand
TACACAATTATGTAATCAGCCACAAATACTGTGTGTGTGGTTAACATAGTTGGATAGAAACGAAGTTTGGTTCAGCTGCTGAAGCGACCCTATGAAATATACCGGTACTCTGTATTATATTGAAATATAAACACTTTACAAGACAGATGATATTAGATAACTATTTCCGACCAGCACTAGCTTTTAAGTTTGTACAGACTACTATTTTTCGACGTGCATTAACCCATGCCTGACGATTTAAAGAAAACTACTCAATATTATGACCCCAGGCTTTCTGATCCCTCCAAGAATAAACTTTAGACAAGATCGAACATTTTTTGGTGTTTTACTATATAATATAGATACAATTTCTGACTGTTTATTTCTTAACAAAGTGGTGTATACCTCTTGGTACATTTAACGTGATAGGTTAAAATCGTTTAAACTTACATACATCGTGTGCACCATGAGAACATATAAAAACTTAATTGTAAAGAGATCGCTGGCTCTAAATTTGAATAAATTTAGTAGAATAGCTTGTTACAGTTAAATACAAAGCATCTGGATAGAAAAAGACACAAATACAATGAAACCATACAAAATACTGCGCACAGTGAGTGACCCCGAGTACACACGGAGCCCGTGTGGCATGTGTAAAAATAAAAAATCCATTATAACCGATGAGGTCTGTTTCTCTGCTCATTTAGGTGGGTTTGTTGATGACGAGCCGTTTGGCAGACATAGCACGCTGTGCAGCGTGGACACTCAAACATATAAACAACCCCACTTTTAGGCATATTGCCCACTAGAGGTTTGGTAGATTTTAGTATAGAATGAAGATAGCTTTAACAATGTAAAAAAATGATTCAATTGTTGACTTACTTTGCTGTTCACAACAAATGAGAAGCGACTCATCCGTGATTTTTTTCTCATGCGGTTTGCATTATCTGGTCTTGTCAATGGCAATTCTGAACTTATCTTAAACTTTATTTTTGTAGATATTGCATTGATATCCTGTTTTTGCAAAGATGTATACCAAACAATCCTTCTCAAAAATTTGTTAAATCTTACTTCTTTGTCACAGCATACATCTTTATAACTACCCATCTTTCTATGATTTACAAAAAATATCTGTTATCATTCGTCAATCCAACCTAAGGGAAAGTCCTAACTCGTCTTTAAAACACCAAGGACTGACTAAAACTAGATGTACATGTAAATGTTCATTTTATTGTAGGCTTATCAGGTGCTGGTCACTAAATTGACAATAGTTTTGTGTGAAAAGGACATTTCTTCACTGATTTATATATTTGTCAACAAGTTTGATAGTGTTCATCTCATCTTTACACTCATAAATCATACTACAAATACACGCTTATCTTTTGATTTGATGCCATTAAACTTTCCATAATAAATCCCAATCATTGTGGTTATCATCATAGGCTGAGTGTGGACACCGCCAAATTAGTAATCAACTAGGTAAGGTGCCATATTACTGGTATTGCTTATTCATGCTTTATTTAAGGACAGTCATAGGACTCAAGTGCGATATAGTTGATAATAGTTGATCGCTGGTAAAAAATTATGAAAAAATTCATCGAGTTTGATTAAGATATCTTTCATCTGACATATACGAAATAAATCAAAAGATGATTCCCTATCCATATTGAAGTATTTCTGTGAATCAACACACAATATCAATCAGTGTAAACATATAGTGATTTTGCTGATTACTGATTACTGCACAAAATGTGGTCAAAGGTCATGATTTTTTAGTATGTTGCATATAATATCATAATGTTTAAATACGCTAAAAATAAAAATAGGAATCCCTTTCCTAGGAAAAGTCGTCTTTGGTCCACTTTGCACTCTACAGTACTGACACCGTCAGAAGGATACAGAACCGAAATATTAAGAATTACATTATGTACACTACGATTTCTTACATTTTTCTCCGATTTCTTCTCATTGTTACGACTATTGTGAACGCAAAAAAGGTTCTTTAGCTTCCGCAAGTTACGGCTTTCTTCATAATTCCCCTGAAGTTATGCTTCTTCTGTTTTTACCCTTGTATTATGAATTTTACGGAGGTTCCCATACCAAAAAGAATATTTCTAAAAGTTCATGGCCACGCCGGACATTTTGACAGATTTTCGTTTCATTTGGTGTTGTACGGTGTCCGCACTTTTTAAATAATCAGCGCTGTCGCTGTAGCGAAAATAAACGATAATGCCTGAAAAAAATCTGAATATTTATGAGCAAGTAAGTATCAAAGATGGACACTAATGTACAGAAGTATGGGAATCTGTTCTGATTTTTACCTTTTTTTCTGTTTATTTCGATAATCGTAAGTACATGTATCGTAGTTTCAGTAATTGAGCAGTTCCAAGAAAACTGTGATAGCTGTAACTTTGTTTCGAATTGTTCCATTTAATTGCACCGATTCCTCTATTTTCGTTATAACGGTTCTGTATCCTTCTAATGGTGTCAGTACTGTAGCCATATACCGGTATACCGTATGTGTTCTAATGAAGCACACTTGTCCTATTAAGCGCACCCCCGTTTACACAAATTAAATTAAACAAATCTTGCTTTTTTTGCACAGATTTCATTTACCTGGTACGATATTGTAAGGCTAACACACTGGTATACGCCAGGCAGGCGCATAGTGAAAAAATGTTTGCGATTTCTGCATTTTAACTTTTATCACTTGTTTAATCACCTAACCACACAGGGTGAGTTGTTAAAAAATGTTCGCGGTTCATGTATTTTGACTTTTATCGTTTGAATGCGTAGTTTTGGGATGCGCTTATTAGACATCTCGTGTGTTCTTGTTTTTCGTTGAAAAATGGTTTTTGTAAGCACACTGTGTGCTTATTCAGAATGAATACGGTAATTGAACAGATCACAATGCAACTGCAAATTTTGAGCCCAGTCACAGACCTCATGTGAATTCTTTGACATCTTCAGGCTCAGACAAAATTCCGCATACACTGATTAATGTCCTCTGGTGATGCTCAATCAGAAAATCAGTAAAGTAAAAATAAGTAAGTAAAAGGCAAACATTATATAATACCTTGTGTGCATCAGAAAGGATAGCTTCTTTTGAGATTACATTGAACATGTAATGGGCTCAGATCTCACCATGGATTACATCAATGCAAGAGAAACAGGGCTACAGAACTGTTCTGCTACACACTCCTCTATATGGTTGTGCAACATGCACTTTTAACAGCTAGATCAGTGCCATCAATAATCAACGTGCGAAAGCGATGAGGGTGGTGACCGTTACCCTTCTCACGCATAAGACTAAACCGAAATGGAGGGAGATAAGCACAAATATTATCTAAGCTCCAGAAAGGGTTTGCCAACACTATTTTGCGCGAGAATTAGTCATATGTTATTTGATTTGGGTATACTTTGTCTGCATACAACTTCCTGCATGATTTAATGTGTCAAAGTAGTGTTTTGAAGAACATTTCGTATACCCCCTGATGCGGTTAACTTTTGCTGTATTTCAAGACATGAGGCGGGTGATGAGATATTTTTTATGAGGGTAAAAATGAATTAGATTTACACATTTCGGTGCTTTTTGTTCTTGAACATCAACATATACATAATGGTGTGCGAAAGTGTTATGACCACTTAGCGCTTGTCTGGAAGACGGGGTGGGAGGGGGGAGGGGGTGTGCCTGTTTATACCCCTTCCTTAACAACCCTAACCCCACCCACTAAGCTCCACAGTTCATTTTATAGTCATGTATCCATTTTAGACCTTCAAATCTTATGTATATTCTTTTATCTAATATTTTTACAGATCTCTCCAACATAAGCAACGTGAGTGAAAATATGGAAGTATGGATATGAGTTTTAGTTATTAATACATTAATAGTGTAATGCTAACTTTATTTGATACTATCAATTTAAGGTACATTGTACATGTACATCTAATATTTAATGGTAAAATGTGCAATTAGCTGACTACTAATACTGATGCACATTTAATATCATCCAAGAAATGCAAGTAATATTGGATGACAAATAAATTACAAACACATGTAGTCCTATTTCATCTTATTATTCTGATTGAAATCCGTAGAGAAAACAATAACTCAACAGATAATCTCATACTAGAGAGAACAACAAAATACACTATGGAGATTAAGTTGATCCAAGTCATATTACAGTTTTGTATGTTGAAAGCTATCTGACAGTTCATGTGGAGTCTGTAAATATTGAAACCAATATATTCCTATGAATAACTGTATATATTTTTTCCCAAGTTTGCTTGTGGATTCAATTCTACTCTCACTGTTCTGCCAAGCAAGCTCCTGCCACTGTATTGACATATCTGATGAGACATCTTCCATTTTACTACATCAAGTGGCCCTGACGGGACTCGAACTCACGACCCCAAGGTTGTGAGACCAGAATGATACCATCATCCCAAGCAGCTGGCTATTAAAAGGTTACTCGGACAAACTGATGTCTCTGTAACCCCCAGCCAGGAAAAAATATATACAGTTATTCATGCCTGTTAGTTAACCATATGAGGACGCCTCTTATCACCAGCTGTATATCGGCAGATAACCGGCCAGTACACCATCGTTCATTAGTGAAAGATTAGTTCCAGGAATTTGATTATTGCATGCGATTCCCCAGCCGATAGTTGGCTGTACAACGGCCGAGGTGTATTCCAATGCCATAAGGATGTGACTCCGATTGGGGAGCTCGGTGACAGCACGGCGAATGTGAACGTCAAAGTTAAATTTAGCCGAGCTGCCACCGATGCTGTGTTACCATTCAAACGCCGGTGGGTGATCGGCCGAACTCGGCCGGTGTCCGACGAAAATCGCATCGGTGGTACATCAGAACTTCATCGGCTAAGCTTTGTGACTTACGCATGATAACCCTACATGTGCACTGGGACATAACCATTAATTTTGAATTGTTGATAGATTCAGTGTAGAATTTATGGTTATAAATCCAGTGTGTGGTGCGCATGAAATCTGAAATTTTACTTTAAGGTTCATATGTGCTTCAGTGGCCGAATGGATAGGGAGTTGGACTCGTGACCAGAAGGTCGTGGGTTCGATTCCTGGTCGGCTCTGATGGTAAGTGTTGAGCAAACTTACCTCAAACAGGTTGCACACTGCTCCGTGGTACCTACACGTTAAATAGGTACAGATCAGGCGAGTGAACCTAAATGTGGGTGATCAGCACGTGTGCGCAGCAGTAATGCTGTATGCAGCCAATGCTGTGTGCTCCCCAGGGAGTTGAGAAGGATATAGTGTGGCAAGGATGCCAATGTCCTGGTGTAGATGTAAATTTGCTAGAAATTGGCAAAAGCTGTTCATTGCGACTATAAACAAGCATATTTACATTTAGCACATTTACATTTCATACCATACGTACTTAAATGAGGCCCCTTTCTACTGGTTATATTACTGTCCAGTTTATTTGAAGGCTCGAAATCATGGAGCTAAGGTGCATCATTAATATTCATGTTAAACATCCCTATAGGAGATCTAGGGGGCCTAGAAGGGGCAATGCCCCCCCCCACACACACACACCCTTACCCTTTTTTTTTAAATCTGAAAGCTTCTTTTATATGTTCTTTTTTCATGTCCGTGAGCTTTTACACTACAGACCCCATGAAATCCAGTGGTTATACCCCCCACCCCCCTTTTCCAAAAACCTGGATCTGCATACGCATTTCTCCAAGAGTTGTGATCCTATCAGTTTGCTATATACAGCCAGGTCTTTGAAAATGACATAGACTTCTGTCACTAGTATGGCAGCACGTGACAATAAAGGAAGTCAGGAAGAAAGTTGCAAGAAATGTCCAAGTTTGTACATTGGTGACAGAGATAGAAAATTTGGTATGCAAATCTAGGAACACCAAAGAAATGAGGAGCCGTATTATCAGAGTGGTGTCCACAAAAAAGCCAATTGCCTCAGCACTGTTTAATTAAATATTTAAGTGCAATCTTACATATCATAAAGCATCCAGTAAAACCAGGGGTACATCACTTAGTTGTCTTAGGTATATTTAGTCATACAATTGCCACAGAACTGGGGTGATCATAAAGTTATCAGCAGAACAAATGTGAAACAAGATACAGAAAGCAGAGTTATTATCAACAAGATCAGCACTTGATCATGGACAGACAGACGCCACACCTACCAACTAGTGAAGTTTGCATTTGAACACCTGTACAAGCTTTGTTTCCGAATATGGCTCAAATATTGTTGGTAAGGTTCAAAATCGAATGTTTGTGCTAAAGTTTGAAATTCAACACAGATTATACTTGACGAAAAATGCCCCACATAATATTTGATAAAATACTCATAAAAGCATTTAGTGCAATAACTGTCTTTCATATTGAAAAAATTATTTCATAAGCAAATTTAATTCATTATTACATCAATTCTTTTTTTCTGATAGACTGGAAGATAACGAAGACAAGATATTGTAGAAGTTAGAAATATTAACTTCCACACTCAAAAACACATAAATAAGTAAGCACACATAAAATAGAGGGAAGCATGATAAGGTATCTTAGCTTGTTAGTTGCAATGTTCATAATTTCATGCTTGTCATAATTTTTTGAAGTATATGTAACACGTTTCATCAGAAATTTAACAATATAGCTACCTTATGGGTGATGTTATATGGTACAACTGACACTCTCCTTGCTTTTCCCTTTTTCATGTTTTCCTTGAACGCCATGTACCCCATTAGTGAAGCATCCATGGAGGGTCGTCCATGTTCAATTGATGGCGTATTTGTTGTTGAAGCCCGTCCATGGTTGACTGTTGACTGACGACCAGATTCAGCCATTTTGCAGTCTCTAATACCTCACGTTTCACAAGATTTTTTTCCAGCAGAATATAAATCCTAAGTTCATATAACTTATTCCTTCTATATAACTGTAAAAGTTTCTTAAACGTATTTTCTTAGATATTTCATATCTGCATTTAAGTGACTATGATTCACTATCAGCTTAATCTTTTCAAGTGAACTGGTATCAGTTCCAAGCAATAGATATAGGAATTTGATTTGTATTTACAACACACTTTATCAGATTATCAGTGACAGATCCAAAGCATTATTGTGAGTGTAACCAACAACAAATTTTAACACCATTGTTTAATACTGATACTTTTATGAATACATTACATGTCAAAGTAAAAGTACAATGATGTTTTTTATGTAGCACATAACTTGACTTTGAGTTCCATTCATAAACTTTAAAGCAAGCACTGCGTAGTTAGTACTAAAGGAGTCTTCCACTCTAAATCTCCAACACAGATTTGACAAAAATCATTATAAAACAGTATTCACATGTTATTTTCATCTTAGGATATAATAATACAAAACATCACAAGTTCGTCAGCGCCAGCATTACCTGTATGTAGAAAATAAAACCGGCAGGTACCCGCTAATTCATTTGTCGCATAACTAATTTATGGTGCCAGCAAGTAACAGAGTTTGTCTCTTTGTCGGTGCATATCAATATCATAAAGTCCCAGTGGTGGCGCCACATTTGAAAGGTGTCAGAAAAATCGAAAACAAAATTTAATGTGCACTTGCAGGTGTTATAAAAGTTGGATAAAAAACGTTCAAGTTTCTAAAATATTTGGTAATTTCCCTCAAATTTTGAAATATACATGATTCAATTGAAAGGTGGAATCAGTGTCAAAATTCAGCTTCAAAACATCCTTTCAATCAAATGCTAATCCATCTTTTGTCTATTTTGCATCCGGCGAAATAGGTGCCCAGGAATAGGTGTGAGAAGTGACTAAACATTTTCCCCAAGTCCGATAATTCCGTACTTCATATTTCAATATTACAATAAAAAAGTAGAGGAGTATGTGCATACACGCATATACATAATGGATTTTCACTATGCCATTTACTATGTAATTTTGAATGTTAAATGTTGGCAGCATGATCTGGGCATTTTTCATCTCCGATAATTGAACAGTAAACTGTTACTAATTGTAGCATAGTTTTATTGAAGCCAGTAACGAAACACAACATATACTATCTCATACTAATAATGATACATGTTTACTTAGATTATTTTGATGTATAAATGCTTTCAAACATTGAGATACGTAGTGTTAGTCAAACCACTTTCATCTTCAGCAAGCTGATTCAAAATGTCTATTGTTTACTTACTAGTTATCCGACGTACACATTTGATGAATAGACTCTCAATAGCCTACCTTGTGATCCGGCGTGCTAGATATAGAGCAACTGTGACAGTTTTCGACAGGGCACTGTTACGTTAATTATGCCACTGTGTAATGATACCAGTAAGATTAAAAAGCTTTTAATTCAATCAAAGTTTACAGAAACTTGTTCTTTTATATTTAAAAGTAACATTTCAAGATACCAGTAAGATTATAAAGCTTTTAATTCAATCAACGTTTACAGAATCTTGTTCTTTTATGATCCGATCATATTTAAAAGTAACATTTCAAGACAGAATTCATTGTGATTACATCTCAATCGCCTTTTATTGTTCTTTTATGATCCCTCTTTTATATTTAAAAGTAACATTTCAAAACTTAAACATTTTGTTAAGTCTACAAATCCATAGAAACTGGTTTGCTCTTCATATGAATACTATTGATCACAGCTAGCACGACTTTAATATTTTTTGTGCAATTATATGTTATTAAAAAGCATGGGGTTAGTGTAATTTGTTTCATTCAACTTTGAGACACATTCCTGTTCGTATGTTGCCTGAATTAAGCAGCTTTACAGCCACAATATCCGTCATTTTCCATCAGATGACATCAATTTTGAAGGGGGGTGGTTATGTATTGCAGACTTAGCAGCAGAAACCAACCCATGTGAGTGGAGATAAAACGCATCAGTATGTGCCAGAGGTATTCTTATAGTGCATGGACGAAAGAAATTGTGCTCAAGATTGATTTTCAGTCTGTTTAGAGTTAAAAATCCAAATGTCTGATTTCAAAAGTAAACGTTTACCGCACAAAAGCTCTTGATTACGCACATTAACTGGAGATTGATTGAACGCCGTGATATTTCTTTCAATTGCCATGCCATTTAATGTAAATATATCTGAATAGATTTATTCTGACACTGTCTTCAATTGTATATTTTTCCTGTAGTCCCTCTCAAAATAAACCCATGATTACACATATACACTAAAGGTGTCAAAAGCTGTAGCAGCTGATCTAATCAGATGAGGCATGGGAGATGAATAATATAAGATTTTCCCACAAAAAATGTGAACATTTTGATATCTTTAAAAGCAAATAATATTCATCTTTATATGCCTACATTTATACTTCACATTTAGCTTGGTAAATTGTGTCTACAAAAATACAGATGGATGGAGACAGTTTTCGCCAGGGTAAGATTTACGCAAGACCCAAAGAGAAAGAGTTTTTTTACAAAGAAATATTTCACACACAAACCTTCAATTTTGCCAAGTCGAGTAAATACTATATATCAACACAGTATCAAAAAATACCAGAATGAATCAACTTTCCATTCGGATTCCACAGCCGCAAAAACACAGTACTCTATGAAAAATCAATAATTCTTAAAATGAACAAAATATCTGCAAGAAAAACGCTACCTAAAAACTGATACAGTCCCCTTGTTTCTTAAAATACACTCTTACATTTTGATATTGCCCCTATGGTTTTACATATTGATTTTTCTTAAGTACCAACAAACTCATGACTCTGCGAACTTAGACACCAGTAAAAATCACTCTCCCGAACGTTCTCAATGTTTGGTGTTAAATTGCAAAAATGCGTCCATCATGACACATCTTGGAAAGGGTCTTAATCATAAGTTTAACCTCTTGTCTATAACATATCATAATATTAATGTTTTTGGTCGGTGCACATGGTCCGAAAAAAGCAAAGACATTTTGTAACTTTGATCATTTCTAACAGCTCACTCCATTTAAACACATTATAAGAAAGTTGACCTAGATAACTTCCGGTACTAGTCGCATGAATAATAAAGTAAATCGGCGTGGACACATTTTGTTAGTAAAAGATAGCTCGTTAAAACGTTTTTTCATGTAGGATGGCATTTCAGAATATTAAGATTCCAGTGCGCAAGCATTATATTTTGGGAACAAACTTAGGCTAAAATGTGCATTTTGCGAGAGATAACAAGCCGAGCGCGCCTGCCACTTCCAGGAAAAGACCAAACTTCAAAGAGATCACACGCTGCTGCGGGCGTAGCTGTGCAAGGACTAACGTAAAATACTGCAGAAATCCTGATCTTAAATTAACATTACAGGGGTATAGATAGCCTCGGACACACAGGCTGGTTATGATATCTTGGTTGGTGGCAACCACACAAGATTCTGGATGATCGAGACTAGGGTATAGAGTGGTCTATGCCTGTTTCCAAGAATCACAGTCATGAAAATATTGATTAATATCGAATGAATACATAAAACGTCCCTTTGCAATGTCAACACTTTTCAATTTAATGGACTGGCAACTTACATGTACATAATATTGAGGAGTTTTTAATCCATTATTGCACACAATTAAAAATAATTTTAGATGGGTATAGACCATACACATAAGCATTGTCTGACTGCATGGGATTAACTCTTTGACCAACAAATTGTTTGTTTGGCTTCCCTGCTTTCAAGTGTACAATGAAATGGTCGAAAACTGTCGCACCTGTATCGAAAACTGCCACCTGTTTTACGATTACAAAATGGATGCATATTTAAATGAAGATATCATAACAGATACATCACTTGATGAACATTACTTTATGGATAAAGTGGTATGGACATTGATTAGCCAGCGTATTACCTCTAAAATCGGATTTAATACGATTTCCACTGCAAAAAATTATGGGATTTGCCTTCCAATTGAAACATATATAAATGGAGCTCCACCATCTACTACCCTCCCTCCCCTCTAACAAAGTTCATGGCAGAATAATCATATAGTAGATTCTTATTAATGTGTTTCATTTATATCCTATTGAGGTATATCAATATAACAGTTTCATAAGTGCATTCAATTACTTCTTATGAGTTTCTCGTTGAAAAGAACCCAATAAAGAACAAGTAGTCGTCGGGAACGTCGTAAATCTCCCCTTCCCCGATCAGGCCATTTCCCCGATCAGGCCATTTTTGAAAAGTAGGCCAAAGTACTCAAATATCAAATCACGTGAGGAGAGTGACATAGTCATACAAAATGTCAAGTTTGGTGATGATAGGTAATAAAGTCTTCCCAGGAGACAGATAAACATAAATTCGTAATAATTTGTTTTTAAAACACATCGTAATTTCATCAAAAGTAGGCCAAAGTACACCAAAATCTAATCAGCTCTGGACAGTGGTACAACGAGGTTAAATATGAAGTTTGGTGACCATAGGTCAAATACTTCTCCCTGTAGAGCGGTAACAAGGTTTATTATGTAACGCTCGTAAGTTCAAAAGTAGGCCAAAGTACACCAATATCAAATCACGTTAGGAGAGTGATATGGACATACCAAATGTCAAGTTTCGTGATGATAAGTCATAAACTGTTCCCAGAAGACAGATAAACACAATTACGTAATAATTTATTTTTAAAAACACATCGTAACTTCATCAAAAGTAGGCCAAAGTACACCAAAATCTAATAAGCTCTGGAGAGTAGTACAACGAAACTAAATATGAAGTTTGGTGACCATAGGCCAAATACTTCTCCCTGTAGAGTGTTAACAAGGTTTATTACGTAACGCTCGTAAGTTCAAAAGTAGGCCAAAGTACACCCATATCAAATCAGGTGAGGAGAGTGATATAGACATACCAAATGTCAAGTTTCGTGATGACAAGTCATAAACTGTTCCCAGAAGACAGATAAACACAATTACGTAATAATTTGTTTTTAAAAACACATCGTAACTTCATCAAAAATAGGCCAAAGTACACCAAAATCTAATCAGCTCTGGAGAGTACTAGTACAACAAAGCTAAATATGAAGTTTTGTGACCATAGGTCAAATACTTCTCCCTGTAGAGTGTTAACAAGGTTTATTACGTAACGCTCGTAAGATCGTCAAAAGTAAACCAAAGTAAAAACAAAATTTTTTGAGAGGTACTTTTTTCCTCAAACAAGACATATTCAATTTGCAAATCAATAGCTCAAGTAGTCTTCGAGTTATCAGCCTTACTCCAGAAGATAAGGGGGTCTGAGCATACATTTTTGGTGCCCTAAGTTACTCTTCAGATTAAGATAGGGGACCATCTAAGGTTGAAAAAAATGAGGGTAGACATGTCATACCTGGGCAGCAAGGTAGAAAATCCAAGATGGCTGCCAATATGGCCACATTTACATAATCTCATCTAACTTTGTTATTTTAGAAGGTAGGAGGCTGATATTGGTATCAAAACATAAGTTTTGGGGGTCAAGGAATCACACAGTACAAATTAAAATGTAAATGATTTAGAGGAAAAGTCAATAATTCAAGATGGCTGCCAATATGACCACCAAACTCGTTGTTTTTTACTAAACTGGCTTTAACTTTTAAAGTAGGCTACATAGAAATATAAAATTGGTGTCTAAATATAGGTTTGTGGGGTCAAGGAATCTTCTAGTAATCACAAAATACACATACTCAAAACTTATGGTCATGCAAAATCAATTAACCTGGCATCTCAACATCGATAGTGCATCTTGGTCTGCATTTAATTCTGTGATAACTGAGGAGGAACTACCCGAAATGACTATTGGTTTTGTTTTCTGCCAGTGATTCCCCATCCCGTAACTGAATACTCTACTGTGTAGACTGCACTGAAAAACTTTCAAGATGTATTAAAACAACTGAAACAGTCACATATGGCTATTGCCTGTGACGAAGGAGTTTATCATGTAGCACGTGAAATCCTATTGGATAAACGTGATGAGTCTGCAAACATTGTGCTCTGTATTGGATCTTTCCACATGATAAAGGTTGTCTTGGGGTGCATTGGAAAATACATCAATGGAAGTGGTGCAGAGACCATTTTGGTTGAGAAGGTCTTTGGCAAGAAGGTTGTCAATGCTGTGATTACACTATGAGCGTTCCTTAAAATGAGCGCTACTGCTTACTGAGTGTTTTGAAAGACTAATGTGGTCAGAATTTTCAAGTGCAATTGATTGGATACATACAGAGAGCATGTGTTCTTCTCTCTTGCGGCTCTCAAATCTGCTGTGTCTGTCAAAGACAGACTGAAGGGCAAGGAACATCTTGAATTATTCATCTAGTCATCACCAAGAATGATCAGTGACTTTGAAACCTTTCTTGCCACACAGGCTCAACAATCTGAGACTTTTGCTTTTTGGCTAAAGTTTACACAGATGGTTTCTTTGTTTGGACAAAGGAGAAAGCGATTGTCTGCAACTATTCACCGCCAAAACTTGAAAACATTCCTGAGCATCAGATCGATGAAAAAGACAGCAGAGATAAAGATGAAAGATAAGAAGGAGCTAGTAGAAGGGCAGAAAGCCTTGGATATAGCCCGTGTCAGAGGATATGATATTAAACGTCTGTTTCAGTATGATCTAGTCAGCACAACTTATCTTTTTGATAAAGATGGGCTAATGACAAAGCCAGTAAAGAGTGACTTGTGCAAAACTTTGGAAGCAAAGCTCACATTACAAGACTGCGTAGCCAAGGATCAGTGGACACAGAAAATTACAGCTTACCTTGTAGATGTCATGGCTCAAGTTCGACGTGTGCCCATCACTAATCTCAAGACATTTGGTGATATGTCTGATAGTTATCTTGCAATGGTAAAGGGTCTTTGTTCACAAGCAAGTAGGATATATTTCGTTTTTGACACCTACATTGATGGGTCTGTCAAAGACAGCGAACATATCAGAAGATGTGACACTACACCAATTGATATCAACACCCTGTGCATTGACACTCCACTTCCAGCAGAAATGGCCTCATTTTGGGCTTCTGCAAACAATAAATCGAAACTGCAGGATTTGTTAAGATTCACTATAATCCAATGTGCTCATGACAAGTTTCCTGGAAAGCAAGTGATACTCAGTGGAACTGGCATTCCTGGGGAAACTGACACAACAGAATGCCTATTATTGCCTGCTGGTGGATCTGTGTCAATCAGAGAGCCTCGTCTAGAGGTAGAACTTGAAGAGGCTTACCAGAGACTCATCCCACATGCTGTAGATGCAGTGAAATTTGGAGCAAGAAGACTTGTTGTTCTTTCTAATGATACAGACGTCTTGGTATTATTGTTGCATTACTGGGGTTTGTTCAAGTGCATGGTCTGAGAGAGGTATGGATGAGTGGTGGTATTGTAGTTACCACAAGATATATTCCAGTGCACAGAATCGGGGCCATTATAGGTCCAATCATGTGTAAGGTTTTACCAGCTGGTCATCAGCTATCAGGCCGTGATACCACAAGCAAGTTTGGCACCAAACAAACAGCTCTTAAAGTGAGCCCAGATCATTACCTCAGTGAGTTTGGACAGGATCCAAATGATATTTATCTGAATCTTGTAGAAGAGTACTTGGTTCAAGTGCTCAAGCCTGGTACACCACTGAAGACACTTAATGACCTAAGATACCACCTCTACCACCATAGTAGTAAAAACCTTGGATGAATTGCCACCAACTAGTCAAGCTGCCAAAGAACACATACTACGGGCATTTTATGGAACACATATTCAAGTTAACTGTCTTCGCCGGCAAAGACTTGACCCTACCGATTTTGGCTGCTACAAGGAAAATGACGTGTTACTGCTGTGTAATCCTAGGGTGTTGGTACCAGAAGACTTAGTTTCAAATTGCAATTGAGGAAAATGTGTAACAACAAATTGCATTTGTAGAAAGCAGGGTGTTCCATGTTGTGCATTCTTCAAATGTCAAGCAGTTAAAAAAGAATGTAAAAATCCAAATGTTGTTCTGCATGTCCCATTTTGAATGTAACCAATTCAAGATGTAGAAAAGAATAGATACTTTAATCTTCTAGCAAAATGTTAGAAACTGTTGACTGTGTCTTACTATGTCCCAAAGCTGTGTAAAACTTTAATGCATTGTAGTATGATATAAAAATCAAATTTGCTATATCAACATTTATGCAGAATGTCATGATTAGTATAAAGATAACTGTGAAATAAAATACCAGATTATATGATTTTGCACGACCATACGTTTTGAGTTATTGACCCACATGTCAAAGTGATGTGCATTTTGTGACTACTAGAAGATTCCTTGACCCCACAAACCTATATTTAGACACGAATTTCCTATTTCTATGTAGCCTACTTTAAAAGGTAAAGCCGTTTTTGTAAGAAAAACAACGATTTCGGTGGTCATATTGGCAGCCATCTTGAATTATTGACTTTTCCTCTAAATCTTTTACATTCTAATTTGGACTGTGTGATTCCTTGATCCCAAAAACTTACGTTTTGACACCAATATCAGCCTCCTACCTTCTAAAATAACAAAGTTAGATGAGATTATGTAAATGTGGCCATATTGGCGGCCATCTTGGATTTTCTACCTTGCTGCCCGGGTATGACATGTCTACCCTCATTTTTTTCAACCTTAGATGGCCCCCTATAATAATCTGAAGAGTAACTTAGGGCACCAAAAATGTATGCTCAGACCCCCTTATCTTCAGGAGTACCTGTTTATTTCGGATGGACGCACGGACGGACGGACAGAAGCAAAGCAAGAAATCCCCCTTCGGACTTCGTCCGGGGAGATTTAAATACCATGTACTCTTATTATATATAGTGAGGGTTATTCATTCATTTATTTATTTATTTCGCCATATGTACAGAAATATTAATGATATAAATTCATGCAATTTATAATAATCATAAAAACACAAAATATTTAAAAACACATAAGTAGTAATATTAATGGCTGGGGAGGAAGGAAGTGGATTACTTAGCAAGTTCCTCCCCATGTGTAGAATACATTTATAACTATAAAATCACAGTAGTATTTGTATCACAGAATGATTAAAAAGTTACAGAAACAACAAGTCACAGTAGCCCTATAACTAAAATACAGATTGAATAAAATAACATTTTGATTAATTATAAATTATATTTCCCTGTACAATAATCCTTAAATAGTTTTTTTATAAGTGAAATAAGTTTTCACTATTTTAACATCAGTAGGTAAAGTTTTTCATAAATTAGCACTAGCATATTGAAAAGTACTTTTAGAATAATTAGTTTTAATTTTACATGTAACTTGGACAGGAAATCACTTTTGTTTCGTGCGTTATAAGAATGAATATCAGTACCTTTATAGAGGTTGGTCCAAGATAGATTTGGCAAATCACCTATTGTTATTTTAAATACAGTTGAGCAGATCTTGAATTTATAGGTATCTTCTACTTTTAGAATTTTATACTTCTTGAATAATGGAGATGTATGCTCTCTCCTTCTTATCCCACAAATCATTGTTAATAGTTTTAATGATCAAGAAAAGTTTATATATCTTATGACAAATTGTCAATATTATGTAGCTAAATACATAGAAAATGCATGGAATATGAGAAAAGACAAACTGTATAACTAACAATTGTAAATTTTATTTTTTTATAGCACACTTATTATAAGATATGATTTAAACTGACTTATAAGCCATTATTGGCTGGGTGATATTACTAATGTATTTAAATATAAGCAGAATATGTATATCACATGTCAGTATAATAAATGATTATTTGACTTGACTTGACTTGACTTATTATTTTCTTTTGCAGTACAATTACTTTGTTTAAAATATTAGCATTGGCTGTTCCCCAGACTACAATACCATACTGAATATATGAATATACAAATGAATAATACAATTGAATTAAAGAGTTTGTGTCCATTACCTTTCTAGCTTTAGCAATTAAATATAAACTTTTACTAATTTTATTACAGACATGATCTAAGTGATATTTTCAAGATATATCACTTAATGTCTGTAATAACGTGTTGTCAACAGTGACACCAAGAAATTTAGTTTTAACAACCTCATTGATAATAGTACCATTAATATAAATATCCATTGAATTGGGAGTATATATATTTTTTTGTTTACTGTGAAATACAATATAATTTGTTTTCTTTACATTAAGA
Organism: Streblospio benedicti; assembly: GCA_019095985.1. NCBI lineage: Eukaryota > Metazoa > Annelida > Polychaeta > Spionida > Spionidae > Streblospio > Streblospio benedicti. Next base: position 9,666,927 of record CM032661.1, on the reverse strand, counting down.
GAGAGTCTGTTCGCACAGAAGCAGATATATAGCTTTTTTAATTCCTCGTTTACAGTATTATTGAGATCTTTCAAATCAGTACCTTTTATAAAAATATTAGTGTCGTCAGCAAAGAGCAAGTAAAACATCTTGTCTGCGACATTGTTTAAATCATTAATGTATAGAATAAATAAAACTGGTACAAGAATAGAACCTTGTGGCACACCACATGTTACAGATTTGGAGATGACAGATCATTGTTAAAAAGTGTATATTGCTTTCCATCAGACTTTCAAACCAGTTATTGGCTATGCCTCTAACACCATAGTGGTTCAATTTATCTAATAAAATACAATGGTTAACAGTATCAAATGCTTTTGCAAGATCTATAAATATACCAAAGCCAAATTCCTTATTCTCAAAACAGTTTACAATTTTATCATACATAGACATTAATAGTGCAATATCAGTAGAGTATTTTTCACGAAATGCACATTGATATTTGTATAGTAAATTATTTTTTTCAATAAAGTCAATTAATTGATAGAACATCAATCTTTCAAATACTTTTGAGAATACAGTAAGTAATGATATAGGTCTATAGTTATTAAAACTTGAGGCATCTCCAGCCTTGTAAACTGGTATGATTTTTGCAGCCTTGATCTCAAGAGGAACAACTCCAGTACTAAATGACAAATTGATGATATGAAGTAGTCGTATATATAGGGTAAAATACATTTATAAGCATTATAAGCATGCTTCCAGTAAGATCATCATATCCAGGAGTATTTTTCTTAATCTGTTTTACGGCTTTCACTAAGTCAGCATTCATTACAGGTTTTAAAAAGAAAGATGATTCAGGTGATTTGTCAAGATAAGACAAGGGAGATACATCTGTACTATTGATTTTACTGGCAAGGCTATTGCCCACATTAACAAAGTAATTATTAAACTCTTCAGCAATATCAACATCGTTAGTAATAGTATTACCATTTTTGACAAACTTTGATTTAATTACATTATGAGATTGTTTATTTCGATTGAGAATCTTATTAACAATCTGCCATGACATTGATATATTTGACTTATGTTTTAGCAACAACTGTTTATAATGATTTTTTCAGCAGTTCTTATTATAGTTATGAGCTTATTTTTGTAATTTTTGTATTGAGCCTCACGCAGGGGGCTGGGTGATAACAAATATTGATGGTATGATTTGTTTTTTACACAAATGGATTTTTTAATCGCTTTAGATATTCAAGGCCTATCATTCTTTACATGATTCTTTACAAAAACCTTTAGAAAATGAATTTCTATAAGATCAGATAATTTGCTGTTAAAAAGAGTAAAAGATAGTTGAGCATCATTATTATTTAGTACCTCTGACCAATCAATATCTTGTATCGCATTTGTAAAAGACTGAAGATTTTCATATATACATTTCCTTTTAAAGATACCAGGTTTTTTTACAGGTTTACGGTTAAAACTTGAGTTGATATGAAAGATAGGAAAATGATCACTAATGTCAGATATCAATATTAGCTATATCCCATTACAGGCATTTTCGACAGATATGAAATTGTTTGTAAAAATATTATCAATAAACGTGGCTTTGGCCTTGCTAACCCTGGTTGGTTTATTTATAAGTGGAAAGAAACCATTTTCAAACATTATTTCAATAAAACTATTAGTAACCACATGGCTATCACATTTCAGAAGATTTAGGTTATAATCACCCATTAAGTAACACAGAACTAGAAGTAATCCAGAACTAGTCAGAGAATAAATACAGTACGTCGTGCATTTTTTAATATTCATAATAGCTATAACATATACGATCTATGCAAAATATATCATCAAAGCGCACTATATTTGTTGAGAAATTTGCATAAAAGTTAAGAAAATTAAGCATGCATTCACACCTGTCTTACCCTATTGTAAGGGACTGTTCGTCGATACCGAGCTCTCTTCATCAGCCCCTTCCACTTCATGATACATTTCATTGCCAGCATCATACTCATGATTGCAAATGATTGTAACTCTTTATTAATCCTAATAATTCCTTGTTGTTTTTCTTACATTTGGCTAAAATGTCACACATTTCATATATGTATATGTACCTAAGGGAAAAAAAAACAAAAACAAAAACAAAAAACAATCAAACAGTTCATTATGGTTTTGTGAATAAATTTTCAGAATTAAATCAATGCCACTGGCGACTAATTAACTTCTAGGTGGTTCAGAACTTTGCATTGAACATGGATTTATTTGGCCAGCAGCCTAATGCTCATGCTAATCAACCTGATGGGATGATGGAATAAACGCTCAAAAATTATTTATACTTCTAATCCTTTGAACTATTAAAAAAACTGAAAGCATGGAAACTTTCTACACCAATGAAGTCTTTAGTGCAAAATATATTTTTCTATGCAAGCAAATGTGGGAGAGGGGAGGGGGTTATAAGGGGTCAAGAAATCCCATGTCCCTATCTTTTTTGTCTTACTTCACCACATCCCTAATTTTTTTGCCTTTTATACCACATCCCATAGATTTTAAGGCATTTTCCCCACATCCGACTTCCTTGAGATCCCATTTCCATCTTTTGTGTGGCTTTTTCCCCCAAATCCCACTTCCTTGTAAGCCTGCACCAAATTTCTTAAGCTATATTCAATTACAGATTAGGTGCAGGGTTCCAGGAAGCACTTATCATCTGCGATTCAGATGTCGATATTGCCAATGGATGAATTTACCAGAGCGGCAACAGATGCCAAGACTGTCGCAAATAGCTGCTTGTTAGGGAGGACACTATATACATGATAATCTTGCAAACTATGGTTTCAACATGTACCAATTTTCACAAACTAATCAAAACATCCATATCAAATACTTATACAATATAGTATAAAATCAATTAATAAATAGTCAGAGAACTTTGCCCTTCATTTTGCTTCTTCAAAAGGTGGATAAACAAACTCCATTTGAAATAGTAAAAAAACTACATACCACGAACCTCTTTCATATTTGACATGTATATATGTAAAAACGCTTTACTTTACCGGGCAGTTCAAAAAGAAAACATCAATAACCGGCATGATACTCTTAAAGTGTTGAACTTAAGTAATTGCCACATACTTATTTCTAAAGGAAACACATGCACAGTATGCATGCGCAGTAGTTCAAATGTCCAGCGCACACTGCTGGGCGTCCTTAGTAACGTCACATCACTATTAGCAAATATGGCACCAATGAACTAATAAAATAATGCATTTTTAGCTCAATAGTCGGCGATTATAAAAGTACATAATATGTACATGATTATTGATGTATAGTGGGTTGTTTTGATGCATCAGCACTTCCGTCATCCATAGAATCAAGTTACAATGGCCTAATTCAACAAAATAAAAAAATAAAAATTACTAGTAAGCTTTTTCTCACAAGACATATATCTCTAAATGATATTGAGTCTATCGACATTTGCAAAGATTAGATTTCACAGTTCAAGAGAAATTTGGTACATACATTCATTAACTGCACAAATTTAGTTTTGAGATATGGGTCATTGAACATTGAATGTCACTATATGTTGCAACTAGTTAATGTCCATAAAATGTATTATATTTGGAAAACTATTAATGATAAAAAGTTAATTTCAAAAGTATGTTGTTATTCACTGTTTATAGTAAAATGAACATCAAAAATGTGAAAATTGATTGTTTATCCCATATAACCTCACAGTAGGCTGCCGGAAAGAGTCACAATATTCTACGGGATGGTGTCCACAAAATGTGTCATAATAGGAAAGCTATCGACGATAAAGGGTTCATTTCAAAACATGATATTCTTTATAATTTATGTTATAATGAACATTAAAAAGCTGAAAATTGATCATTTTCCTCTTATACATGTAAACTTTCTTGCACCCAGTCATAATAATGGAGACTTATTATCAAACAATGATCAATAATATAGGTTGTAATATGGACCTCATGTATACATATAGAAATTGTGCTTAATTCCATTCATAGTAGCAGTAATGTTTATTGAGCCAATAATACAGAGGTAATGTGTAAATCATTGAGGGGGTAATTTTAATTTTGCATGCAAACATATAATTCAGTGCATAACAATCAATGTACATAGGTATTTACTGGGCAATAATCGATCAAGACTTCAGCCTGCCTATACACATGGTTTTAAAGACTCCCACTCTAGTTCTAAATTATTGATCAACTTTTATAGATGGATCCACCAATGCAAATGGTTTACTATTTTACATGGATGAAATTTGTGATTAGATTTAGAAATCCAGTAGCTTTATGCACGAAGTCACTGGATCACTGCCCTTTTATTAAAACCTAGATCTATAATCAGCAATATTGCTTGTAATAACAGATGTCAGCAAATGGCATTTCAAAGACTTTATATCAATAGTGATAAGTGACCATGATTAATCATTTACTTTGAATGTTGGCTTGGATACCGTCAACAAAACTGATTGCACAACGAAAGTGCCCAAACATGCATACCATATTTGTATGCTGCCTTCTATTTTTTAGAGTTGACGACAGGATTCATTTCTTGAAAGAGCAGGAAAGACAATTTTTGCATAATAAATACAAAAGCACGATTTATGCCATATGTGAACAATACTATAGCACTCACACTAGTAAACTAACAGCTGAAATCATAAGCAATACCACATATACTCCAAGTAAAGTGGCATATTCCAATAAATAATGACACAATGAATTTAATAACTACTCAAGAAGTTGCCAAACATAAGACATTTGCATGTCCAATATAATCCCCATGAGCCTGATTCATTTGCTGAATCTTGTTGAAGCTCAGAGTTCATGAAACTTGCATAAATAACCTAAATTATTTAGGTCCAATTATTCATGCACTTATCCATTGGAAAATGCTGTGCACTGTAGATAAACTGTGCAATATAATTAAGATACTCTGTGTTCAATGTCAACATATACCCAGTATTCTTAATGACCCATGATCACAGTTAACACTAACATTACATAAAAACTAAGTTTCAAATCGATTTCCACTGAATGACCACCCCATATGCCTGAAATTCTGTTTGCTGAAACTTTTTTATAAATATGAAATATGAATGATTTATAAAAATCTACTTTTCACATAATTTAGAGATGTCAGGTTATTTATTACTTAATTCACAAGTTATTGAAAATAACAGTTAGATTTTGAAACAACGCGCACATGTGCAGTATCAGCGAAATGAATGATGACATCTCACAGACTGGGGCCCCACAGACAGAATTCTAAGCAAGTGCAGGACCCACACCACGACAAGCACACTAAGTCCACACCAAATAACTCCTGACAAACACTACTGCAGGATTATTGCATGGTACTTGCAGACTATAAGCAAGACTTATGAGCATTCTAGTATTCTATTGCGTCGCTTCAGCAGTTGAAGCTAAAGCCTTGTGATCACTTTGTTTGTCAGCGAGTCAGTCAGTGAGTCAGTCAGTGAGTCAGTCAGTGAGTCAGTCAGTGAGTCCGCCAGCCAGCCAGCTCGCTCGCCCGCCCGCCCTCTGTATGTCTGTATGTATCTGGACAAGCTAGAAGGTATACCGATGAACTTATTTTCTTTAACTTTACACAACTATGTGGCATGATGCGACACCAGTGATTCGATTTTGAGCGTTCCATGGGGCCATTTATGGTCCAGTTTGGACGTTTTCTGCAGTATCTTTAAAACTGCTTGGATGAACACATTCAAACATGGTACAATGCTTACATGTCTAGAGGCCATCACATGTATTCAATTTTGGCACTTTGCCAATTTAAGTGTGATTTCCTAGAGGCCGTGTTAGGTCAATTCTTTGTCATTTTCCTAAATAGATTCAATAATAATTGAACCATGAGTTCCAAATTTGATACACTGCTCAAATACCTAGGGACCATCATGAGTGTGAATTCCTGGAGGCCATGTTAGGTCAATTCTTTGTCATTTTCTTCAATAGATTCAATACAGCTTGAACCATGAGTTCCAGATTTGATACACTGCTCAAATACCTAGGGACCATCATCAGTGTCCAATTTTGGCACTTTGCCAATCAAAGTGTTCTCTCCAGAAGGCCATTGGCTGCCAATTTTTAGCTTGACACATGACTCCCGTATTTCATACAATATTATGGGACTGGTGACCACAACCTACGTTGAACTTTGGCCTTTTGCTAACTAAATGAAAAGTGCTCAGAGAGCACAGCATTATGTAGCAGTTTATAGACATTTTCAGGTTTTTTCCTACTTTCTTCAATACTTTCAATACAGTTTGAACCATGACCTCCAAATTTCATTCTATGTTCACATATGTAGTGACAATCATATATTTTCATCTTTGACACTTTGCCAATGAAAGTGTCCCGTTTTAGATCCATATTCGACATTTTTACTGATAGTATCAATGCCTTTGAAGGCAAAATCTTCAAACTTCGTTCATTGTTTACATTCATAGAGGCCATCATGAGTTTTCAATTTTGGATATTTGCCAAGAAAAGTATGCGTTCCAGGGAGCAATTTTAAGTTTTAATTTAAAGATTTCATTATTTCTGAATTTCCGAGTGAACTACAACCTTCATATTTATGCAATTTCTTAATCGCCCATATGTCAACGTTGTTCTAGCGACGCTGTGTTCTTTGAATACTTTTGATCTAGTTTTAATTTGTGCTTCTGTGACTGATTAGATAGGGAGTTGGACTAATGACCAGCAGTTCAATGGTTCGCAAGCTGATCGGGTCTGGTTGTGGGTGTTGAGCAACCTCGTATCTAAATAGTTGCACACTGCTCCGTGGCACCTACTTTTTAACGTAGGTACCTTTATTAAAACATTTACTGATAATTGACATATATGATAAACTGATAATTGTCAGCATTGATAAATTTGAAGTATTAAGCAATACGCCATTGTAACACAAAATTTGTTGTCATACACTTGTGTATTGGATACGATTCCAACTTTTATATTTTTCTTTATGAAACTGTATTTATGAAACTATTCCACTGGTCACGGAATACTAAAGATCTTCCTTCTCTGTGGCTCAAATCATGAGACCCCAGTCGGGAAAAAAAGGTGCTCATCATCATATCATGTCACACTATATCTCCAATCATTGTTAAGCTGAGTAAGTGTTTCACTTGGTGATGGTAGAACTTCCTCGTTTTCTTGGTTCTAACTTTTCCAACTTGCTATTTTCCTTTTTCCACTTTACCTAGGGGTAAGAAGGGCTAAGCCGAGTGCTAGTAGTAAACAAGAAAATTAACACCATATATTGCTTATACTTGTGCAGCCTGAGAGTTGTTAGAGTATATCATATGCACACATATGGATCAGCACATGGATTGTCATGGCATGCTTACCAGGTTTAACCATGGCTTCAGAAGTAGACACTCCTGTGAGTGCACAACTCATGATTCCTGTGTAACCCAGACTGGACAGAAACAAGCATGTGGACAACGCTGTGCTTGACTTCAGCAAAAGCCTTTAACACGGCCCCATATCATGCACATCATATCAGTGATTACTCTAAAAGCTCAAACTTCTGGGCATGCATGATCATCCTCTCCACTGGATCAGGTATTTTCTCACTTGGAGAACAAAGTGTGCTAATGGAGGGACACAAATCTTGAGAGGACAAACTGGAATCAGGTGTTCCCTCTTGTTTGCATCTTATATGATCATTGAAACCTCCCTAGCGTGCTCGACCCTGATACAACAATGAAAACATCATATTCAATTTCCCCAGTAGTGAGGAAGAAAATGATGGACAAACAATCAAACATGATGACATTCCAGACTTAAAAGAATTGAGTAAGCTATTAGGAAACTCTTTAATAGAAGATTTAGAACAACAGAGCATGTACAATGTGAATCACTTAGAACTTAGAATGTGATAACACAGCTTTACAACATCAAATCTAAAGCTTCTGTTTCAAGATCCTTATCTTTGTGGCTTATGTACATGACGTGTGGATATTCAAAAAAATAATAAAAGCAGAGAAAACTGGTGATTGGGTACTGCACTTTCAAAGCCTCTATGAAATGCTTCGTACTTTGCAGCATCAGGTCACTCACTTTATGCTAAGTCTGTTTATATTTACTTACAAATATTGGTTGGTTTGGAGAGGACACATCTTAAAATTTACACTAAATTCCTGAGAGGGCATCATGTGATACGAAGGAGTGATGCTGGTCTTTCATCAGATCTTGCCAACAAGGAAGTCATAATGAGGAGTGTGAAAGGCACTAGTTGTCTTACCAGGGGCAGAGGAATGATAGAGTGATTGATTTTTATTTACTATACTGACATAGCATGTACAAATCATAAAAGTTTTAATTGTATATTTTCTCAGAGACTAAAAAATGCCATTCATCATGTAAGTGTTCACTATTGTGTAAACCATTTAGAAAAACAAAAACTGCAATGTACATGTGGCAAAAAAAATAGCATTTCATTCCTATAATTTTTATTTTGATATTTATTACCATTTTGTAGGTACGATAGAAAATGTTACTCCATGAACTTGCTGTAAGCACATTAATGAACACTTACATGAAAATGGCATTTTTTAGTCTCTTTGAGAAAAAGTCAGACATTTTGAACATTCCTTATTAGGGGATTTCGTCCCAAGATCAGACCAGCAAAGTTTGATTATATTTTTGATGTCACACACAATGCTGTATCACTTGAATGACTAGCCGTGTGCCTGCAAATTAAAGATACTGCTGTTTCTAATAACAGGACATAATCCCCAATTTAGGCTTGTTTAATGTCAGACTCAGAGAATGAAAAAATGCCATTTTCATGTAAGTGCTCACTGTTATGTAAAGCAATCAGAATAATAAAAATTGTGATAAAGAAATGGCAAAAAATAGCGTTTCATTCCTATAATTTTTTTAATGTTTATTACCATTATTTGTTACGATAGAGAATGTTACTCCATGAACTTGCTGTCAGCACATCATACCCAGCCATTCAGGGCTTAATAGACACTTACAAAGAGAGAACTACACTAGTAGACTATAGACTGATATGGCCTCTGTGGCCTGTGTGTGATTCCATATACTTGCAAGATGTGCTGATGTATCAAGACAGAGTCATTATTCCACCTCACTGAGGTCTCAAGTATTGCAACACCTTTATGCAGCCCATCAAGGGACATCTTTAAATGGAACAGCGAGCACGATCTATAGTCTATTGACCAGGGATGTCCAAGGACATACGCAACACCAGAGACTCGTGTGCCGACTGTAACAGAAATGCACCTTCCCAGGCAGCAACACTGCCAACACTATCTTCACCTCCATCGACACCATTTGAAGCTGTGTTTGCAGATTTTTCTCTCGTGGTGGTCAGTACTACCTGGTTGTGGGTGACAGGCTGTGTGGATGGACTGACGTTTTTAGCTCCCCAGCTGGCACAACACTTGCGGGTGCTGCAGGATTAATTAGGAACCTATGCTGCCTCTGCAACATTTGGTGTTCCTGAAGAGCAATTGAGTGATTGGTGCCCTGAATTTGGTGCAGGCAGTACAGAAGCCTTCCTCAAGTTGTGGGGCGTGAGCCACTGACTCTCTTCTGATCAGTCTCAAAGTACTGAGGGTAATATCAAACGACCACACTCACCAGCCTCAGACCCTACAGCCCAACCCCAGTATGAGGTCACTGACATATCACCTTCACCACAGAAAGAAGATGGCGGCAACATCGTGGATGATCACGGTCTTTGGCCACACCCTTGCAGTACTGAGTCAGATATGCTGCACCCCCAACCTGGATCAGGGTCACTCCTGTGAGAGGTCAATCCACAGATGGCAGAACCACATTCTCATCCACGTCGTGAGCATCGACCCCCAAAACAATACGAGCCAGAAGCGGGAAAGTTGATTTAACATTACCTAATATCGAGTTGATACGGTAAAAATGTTGCATGGTGAGAAGACTATACATATTTAACATGATTTGACATTGAGTTCGTAAAGCTTTTTTTCGGAGGGGGGGGGGATGTAGTGATATGGGGTTACCAATTGTGATTAGATTTAAGTATTGATTATTAGTTGGAGAACTGTTTATTGATTAGCCCTGGTGGTACTGATGGATATGGATTATTAGTTGGATTCGGTACTGTTAATACTATGCAGACTGGCACTGCAAGGTTTCAATACGATTTGTACCGCCAATGTATATCAATGTAGATACATCTATTCTCCTATTTACATTGTTTGTAAGTATGTTTCCTTTTGGGTTATTTGAGTTTATCAATGGATTGTTTGTAATAAGTCAGAAAGTAGTTTAACATTGTATAATGTATGATTTCAAAATATGTCAATCATCTTTGAATAAATAATACACCAAAGAAGAGACTTTCTTCAATCTCCCAAAAGACATATGGAAACTCACGAGTCATGTTCAAAATAATCAACCCAAAGATATTCACTACGTAATTACGTAAAGGAGGTGCTCTATTGCATCACATAACTTGGCAAGGATGTGACACATACTTGACCATGAGCCGATCATATGGTGCATATGTAAGTAAGCATTATGGTCATGCTACAATTGTCTTCGGCGGCTATTTAGATGGCCCATCTATTAAAAATGCAACACACAAAGATGGCGGAGCCTAGGTAGTGTTGGATCAGTCGTAAATTTTTCTTTGAATGTGCCTTCAGCATTGAAAAAAGAAGAATTCCTTTCAAACAAAAACTACAAGCAAAATGTGATCCATCAACTTGGTGAGCATCTCATGGAAATTGACTGTGATGTCAACTTTGCAAGCGGCATGCTGATAGCAACTAAATGTTGCGATGTACTGTATGATTATCAGGGAGTTGAGAAAGATATAGTGTGACACGAATCCTAATGACCTTGTGTAATCATAACTTTGCCAGAGCACGATATTAGTGAGTTGCAACTGTCAATAAGCACATTTACACTTTTCAGCCTATTTTAGGCATCCCATGGTCCTCTTTGTCCATCCGTTAGGGTCTCTAGTTTAGCCTGTTACCTATCTCTCAGTCTATACCAAAGTACTTATTGACAGACCTTTAGTCTCTTAATTTTTTTTTTCATCCTTTTCAGTCCATCGCATCTTTCATCTTTGACTATCATTTACAGTCTTATGAAATTTCTTCTGAATTTCGGTCCTTCCCATGGTCCTCTTTATCCATTTGTTATGATCTCCAGTTAAGGTCCATCCCATGATCACCTTGGACTGTCCTTTACAGAAACATTACTTACTTATGAGCTAAATTATTCATAAACGTGTTGAAAATATATTTATTGTTGCTGAAACTGCACTTGATTCGGATAAAAAAGTGCAACTTTTTTAATCAAAATTTAAAATATTTCACAATGGTTGATTTTAGTAGGCTTTTGGTCTATGATACTAGAGAGGCTGTAGAAACATATGCAAGTATTTTCAATTCTGTTGCAACTTGTTCCAGGTTAGGCCCCAACATGGAATAGAATTCTTGGCCTATAAGGACTGTTTAAAGGTTATGCTCAGTGGCCGAACAAGTATGCTTGCACAGGAACAATATGTGTTCTGTGCATTCTGAAAGTTTCTTTCATTTAAACAGCATATTAGAATATCTAGAGCAATTTAAATCCACACCATAAACAACCGGCTAAAAACACATCAAAACACGTTTAGATGAGAAATGTAAACCGAATGATTTTCGTCAGACATAACTTGCACAGTGTGCGTAAGAAGCCGCCTATATCCCATATGCAGACCTGCCAACCTCTCTCGGTGAAATTTCAGTATCCCGGGGCCAAATCTTCAGTATTTTGGACAACATTTCAGTATCATACATTTAATATGTACTTTTAACTTATATAGCCTAGTTTATAACACTGCTCTGTGTTTAGAATTGTCAATGGACAAAAGAAAAATGTACATAAAAGTGTAATCAACTTGGTTTCAACATATTTGATTGAAAATAAATACAAAGGTTTGGATGGTCACCTACTTTTTGGGTCAAAACGTTTCAAGTAAGTAAAAATCAATAACAAATGTGTTGTTGTTTTTTATTTGAACCATCTTATTTCACCTATATCACATAGTACAGTTTTGTATGTCATGAACTGATTCTTGTTGGACATTTGAAAATAAGGATCTATTTTAAGTCTTTCAAGTACCCAAGTTTGCTATAAATTATATACCAGATTGCAGAAAAATACATCACATATACCCCCCAAACTCCCTGTCGCAAGAGGGGGGTATCCCCCCTCTCGCACTGTCCCCTCGAGGCGCCTGCAGCACCGCCTACTCGGCTTTGCCGACGTTATTGACACCCAAAATTATATTGACAGAAATGTATATTTGGAAGAGCACACGAGAAGTGCAAAATGCGAATTATTCAGAAAGTCAGACATGTACAACAATACTAATGCACCATGTCTCATGTGTGCACCACGAATCTTCACCATTTCTATGCGTTCTTTTGACTTCTGATGCTCCACCATGACAATGTCGTATCCACCACTATGTTTGATACTAAAATCACCCAATGGCGGGCGTGACGCATACTCTTTTTCGATGCAGTGATATCCTTGTATCTATTTGATAAACTCGTCCCTGTATTTTTTGCACAATTACGTTACTGGAGAGCAGAAAAATTCATTAATTTTCTATAATTCTAATTAGTTTCACTTTCATATATCGTGGGCAGGTTTTGTTGGTGCAGGTGCATTGTGCACATCACGACAACCAGCAGAAACTGTTAGTCTCGTTCATCGAGGCTGTCTGTCACATAAGTAATAGCACGCACAGACTGGGCCTCACAGATGGAGACTAAATTTAGCTGTTACAACGTCATTTAAATCGAGTACTTATTTGCGATTCTGTGAAATCCTTGTTCACACGATGCATAGTTCAATCCAGTACCATTATAATGGCTGCGCCCATATGCGAGCAAAAACATCGGTATTTTAAGAAAAAAGTACAACGTTTTAAAAATATTTGGTCATTTCCACTGAATTTCGGGATAAACATGATTCCTTCGGAAGCTTCAGAATCACAGTCAAATGTCAGAAAAATTCAGAAATTTCGGAATAGTTGGCAGATATGCATATGTTAAATGTGACAAACTGTCATCGGAAATCTAAGGCACGTGTGGGGAAAATCATTCGACTATGCAATATCACGTGATCTCGTGTTTTAGCTGACAATATGTGACATAGAGAGAACATGGTTCCCTCCCCATATGACTGTAGTGTATCGGACTCATCTGCGGGCGTATCATATGGGGAGTGAACTGCGTTCTTCATTTATCAAGCAATGTCACACATATGCAATGTTTCTAATATATAATGCAGTTGATGAACAGATAATCATAAATAAGCCAAGTTTCAAAACCATCTATTTTGTTAGACGCACCATATACATACTAGCAGTACATGTATATACTAAAATGGCCAGAATTCAGACAGTCAATAAAATATCTGGCTTGTTTACAGTAGGTTTCCGAGAATACGGAGCGACCAGCGTAAATCACAGTGCACTTAACATGTTCTTTCAAACGTCAACCATTCAAACAATAACGCACACCGCATTTCTCTGAACGTCCCTGCACGGATTACGTGATCCTTTGTAGTTCGTGCTTTATTGTGTTAATGAAAGAAATGAGCGTGTAAAATATAAGGATAAGGATCATTTATTAGCCAATAAGGATTTTTTTTGTGAATGTGCTTCAGTAAATGTTTATTAATATGCGTAATAAGTGGGAAAAAAAGGGTATTGCATTTTGTTGGAGTGGGAGATGAGAAAATATCTCACTTTGTGGAGTTGACCGATACCAAGAACCCCCCTCCCAGAAGAAATGATTGTCTGTGAAATAGGAAAAAAGTAGTCCGGTCAAAAAGCTGTATCGGGTCTGAGACCCAATACAGATTTCTGTATCGTATCAGGTTCCTAACCAATCCGATAACCCGGTGATTATATAGTCATTGGGTGATAAGGTATTTTTATAGGTGTAATAAATACTAAATGTGAAAAATATGAATATTATTTTCCTTATATTTCCAATGGAAAAGACATCGATTATTGGTCTGGGATTTTACAGAACAGGGTTGGCAGTTTCCGCCGCTGGCGGTTATAACCCCGGTTATAACCGGCCGGCGGAAATACTTTCTGTAGCGCCTGAAACTCCCTAAGTGGCATAAACTGGCGGAAACTCAAAATCTCCATCAATTTTGTCAATATTTCACAGGAAAGTGGTTCTTTAAACCAAATAACACCATACAAACCCTTTTAGTGATAGAAATAACACATAACATTATATCAGGAATACAGGAAACATTTATTCCTGATTATATGTATGTATATAAAATCCATATAAAGAACTACTTTTGGACAGCTGGCGGAAACCCACAAAGTGGCAGAAACTGGCGGAAACTCAAAATCTCTAGCAATTTTGTCAATATTTTACAGGAAAGTGTTTCTTTAAACCAAATAATACCATATATATACCCTTTTAGTTATAGAAATAGCACATAACCATATATGTATGTATATAGAATCAACACGAAGAACCGGACAACCAGAAACCCTAATTGTGGCAGAAATTCTATATTTCTACTATGAAAATATGAATTTAGTAATTCAATTTAGTCTTCCTGAAACAAGAAATAACTCCAACACTCCTAACACTTAATTAGTATTTAACTGACCTTTGAAGTTTTAAGTTCAAAAGTGGCTTCTTATTGTTGCTGGTAGTTAGGAGTTATTCTGTATTGGGTGTGTTACTGTAACTATGCTTTGATCTAATCAAAGTTGGTCTTAGTTCTAACATTATGTTCCTGGTAAGGTTTTTGTTAGAACAATCAGCATGTGATAATCCAAGGGATTCATAAACCTTTACACAACATCTTAATTTAATGAGGGGATTTTTACTACTTTTCCCATGCGATTTCATCATAATTACTACATATAATAAAACTGTTTTTAAATCTAAATGGAATCTAACACACATGCTTCTTTTCTAATAACTAACTGATAAAACCCTTGGACAAATTCATAGTCATTTGAGGGTTTAGGACATTTTCAAGATTCCGCTGGCAGAAATAGGTTTCGACAGACTAAAACCTAAGGGACCTTTCAGAATTTATCACAGGGTGGGGTAGGAGGATTTTGGGGCGGGCCATGAACTTTTGTCACAATGTTTGGAGGGGGGGGGGGCTATCAATTCTTTCACACACTTTTGAGGGGGGCTATCAATTTTTTCACAGCATTTTTGGAAAATCCTCCTACCCCACCCTGTCATAAATACTGAATGGCCCCTAACCCTGTTACATAACACATATATTTTTGACTGAGCATTATCTTTAATACATATACAAAACAATAATCATTTGTTTTTGTTTTTTGTTTTTTTCACATTATTTCATTTCTGGGCATTAATGGGTTAATCTTAATCTTTTCATACCACCCTCACTTTAATAAATGGTCGTCCCTGCTTTACCTCCCTCGATGGCGATTTATCGTTATATTTCTACATTATAAGTGCAAATACTGTGACTCTGCACAGCCTATAACAATATTATCAGTATAATAGTAAAGGTTACTGCAAACACACGCATATATATGTACATTATATACAATGTGATGTATGATATTCTACGATAATAGAATTTTATGAATTCCTTAATGCACCACAAACAAGTGTGACGATTTTCTGTATCAAAATACGTTGCGTGTTCAATCTCGCCACATGCTCACGAAGAACAAACGCGCATTAGCATGTTAGCTACTCGTTGTTATTGTTACACTTACTCACCTGCCGCTCTTTAATATTCTCCCCGGGCACCAAGCCAGCCAGGCGGGATTTTTTCCCGCTATGTACGCGATCCCCGCGGCCCCCGGTCACCGGGGATTTTGGTTTATCCGACATGTTTTTCACCAACTATCCTCTGTCTCGAACGAATGAATAAGTGAGAATGTTAACCGATCACTTTTCTTTTAGTTTGGGAAGACAAACAGTGATTTAAGTTTGTTGACACACGGTTCCATATTTGGCATTGACATGTCGCTCAGGTTTTGTGTTTACGGGTTGCTCAGTTACTGGACACATAATTAGCATATGTGAGGTTGTCCTAAATGACAGTCATTACCCAATATTGGGAAGTATGACTCAAATAAATATGTATGGCTCAGTTTCAATATATTAACTAGGGATATTTCGATAAATGTGTAGCATACGGAAAATAGCTAGATATCTATTAAATGCAATATACATGATGAAGTCATGCGCGTGAATGTGCTACGTAGAAATAGTGGAAGGCCTTGTGTCACAAAAAATGAGTTCGTGAGCATTGAATGAAAAAAGTTGCCAACACGAATTTTTTCCAATATTTATAGCCTAGGCCAAAAAAACATACATGTTGGCAATTTTTTTCTATCACCCTAATGGAGTCACAGGAGGGGTCAAACGGTCAATTTGTCATAAAATGGGTTTATCTCCTTAAATATTGCAAATATGAACATAAATTGTATTGTCATTAGATAGGAAGTTGGGTATCCTGAGTCTAAATATCACCTTAGATTTGACCTTGAACGCATTCTTCAAAGTCAAATAAGCACTCATAATGCATAAAATTCATGTTTTTCTTTGTTTCTCACAAAGTAAACAAACTAATCATCATGAATTGGAATCATATTGTCAATTGACACTGTTGTAATAATGTGATACATGTACACTCATGTAATGTATCCCTAGATCTATTGGCATATGAAGTAAGGTATACTCCCCTTGTTGTGACGTCATTGATTATTGATCTTTGCAATGTGGCAACATGTGCTAGACTAGAATTTGTAAAAATACATTTCAAACAGTTTAATTAATGTGTTGTTGTTCATTGCACATACGCACAACAATAAAAGCAGTTGAAAACAAAACATGGTGACCCCAGACCTGTGCTGAAAACTTTTTTGTGCCAGAGGAGACAGTGTGGACTTTGAAAAGTGAGAATACAACTAGTGAAGCAGGTCAGTGCTGGTATCAGAAACAGATTGCGAAATTCACTATCTCACACACTTTCAAGGCTAGCTACCAACTGCAACTTGTGCCAGTGTCAAAACACATAGATCTACGCAAACACTTTCATTAGTCTATCTGCATCATGTCTGAAGGCTTCAAGTATAGGCCACAAATGAAAGTGGAGTGGACGTCAAGTCAGGCATATCAACAATTCTGCATGTGGCGGAAGGAGGTTGAAAGGATGCTGTCTGGCCCGATGAACTCTGAAACTGACTCAGTTAAGCTCAACACTGTGTTTATCTGGGCAGGTGCCCACGCTGAG
>CM032661.1:9609291-9649506 GCA_019095985.1 Streblospio benedicti | reverse complement strand
GGTTTATCCGACATGTTTTTCACCAACTATCCTCTGTCTCGAACGAATGAATAAGTGAGAATGTTAACCGATCACTTTTCTTTTTAGTTTGGGAAGACAAACAGTGATTTAAGTTTGTTGACACACGGTTCCATATTTGGCATTGACATGTCGCTCAGGTTTTGTGTTTACGGGTTGCTGAGTTACTGGACACATAATTAGCATATGTGAGGTTGTCCTAAATGACAGTCATTACCCAATATTGGGAAGTATGACTCAAATAAATATGTATGGCTCAGTTTCAATATATTAACTAGGGATATTTCGATAAATGTGTAGCATACGGAAAATAGCTAGATATCTATCTATTAAATGCAATATACATGATGAAGTCATGCGCGTGAATGTGCTACGTAGAAATAGTGGAAGGCCTTGTGTCACAAAAAATGAGTTCGTGAGCATTGAATGAAAAAAGTTGCCAACACGAATTTTTTCCAATATTTATAGCCTAGGCCAAAAAAATACATGTATCACCCTCATCAAGCATAAAATGGTCAATTTGTAAAATGTCATTATCCCTGAGATCTTAGATTTATTGGCAAATATGCACTCATAATGCATAAAATTCATGTTTTCTTTGGTAAACAAACTAATCATCATATTGGAATCATATTGTCCACTGTTGTAATAATGTAAATTGTTGTAATGTATCCCGTCATATGATTACTCCCCCCTTGTTTGATCATTGATTATTGATCTTTGCAATGTGGCAACATGTGCTAGACTAGAATTTGTAAAAATACATTTCAAACAGTTTAATTAATGTGTTGTTGTTCATTGCACATACGCACAACAATAAAAGCAGTTGAAAACAAAACATGGTGAAAACCCCAGACCTGTGCTGAAAACCTTTTTGTGCCAGAGGAGACAGTGTGGACTTTGAAAAGTGAGAATACAACTAGTGAAGCAGGTCAGTGCTGGTATCAGAAACAGATTGCGAAATTCACTATCTCACACACTTTCAAGGCTAGCTACCAACTGCAACTTGTGCCAGTGTCAAAATAAACATAGATCTACTCCTGAAAAACACTTTCATTAGTCTATCTGCATCATGTCTGAAGGCTTCAAGTATAGGCCACAAACGAAAGTGGAGTGGACGTCAAGTCAGGCATATCAACAATTCTGCATGTGGCGGAAGGAGGTTGAAAGGATGCTGTCTGGCCCGATGAACTCTGAACTTGACTCAGTTAAGCTCAACACTGTGTTTATCTGGGCAGGTAATAAGCTGAGACACTGATCGAGGCCAAACAATCTGAAGATGCAACAGTGGAAGTCAAAACCCCCCACTCAGCTACTTGACACCCTCGCAAATTGTCTCACACACACCACATTATTTTCGGGAGGCTAGAACCCTTCTAATGTTCGTCAGAAGTGGGTGAAAATACCACCCACGTATTATTACAGTCGCGTTGGAGCTGTATAGACTTGCAGATTTTCCTGCAGGGTCTGATTTCCTCGTTGTGGACAAACTCATACACGGTTGCACTAACTCTGACTGCAAACGCAATTTGATGGCCAGAAGCAAAGATGTGTGACAGTTAAAATATGCCTCAATTTGTTACTTAAGAAATATGAAGCTGTCGCAGTGACCTAAAAACAATTTTGGGCCTCAGCAGGTCGGTGCCATGTACTCAAGGGACCCAACTTCTCTCAACATAACGGTGAGAAACGCCTCCTTTATTAAAACAAGAATCTCATAAAAAGCAAAAGAAGCCAGTCCGCACGTCAAAAATAATTCTGGTGAAAACGTTGTCGCAGGTGTTGGCTAAAAGGCCCAATCGCCGAGATGACTGCCCGGCAAAGGACTCAAAGTGTTTTCTGCTCAAAATCGAGGCCACTACGTAGCTGTTGATCATTATAATGTCTGCTTCTTCATGTGTTGTATCCATATCAAGTCATCCAAACCAACACCATTATTGATCTCAATGGAGTTTATGATGTTCCTGTGATGACTAATGTTTTACTTTTCAAGTTTTCATGAAATTCAGGATCACTGCATAAATCTGTGCACAGAGGATTTATAAGGTTATAAGTTGGATCTTATTTTCAACAACACCCAATACAGCTTTTTGTGGTGGCAATGGTGTATTCATAACTAATCTGTGCACTCTACTAGCATCCTTAGATCTCCCTGATCTAGACACAGCTTTAATGCTAAAATCATTAACGAAATTGCTTGCTGTAATTAACCCCAGCAAGGCATCACAACCCGACCAGATTACCTGTCGAATTTTAAAGGAATTGGTTCCAATCTTAGCCCCAATGCTTTCCAAAATATTTTGTCCATCATTGGACACTCGACGTCTCCCTTCAGCTTGGTCAACAGCAAATGTCTCCTATCTTAAAGAAAGGTACTACTGGTGTGGCAGTAAATTATCGACCAGTGAGCCTGACCAGGTTGCAACACGGGTTCAGGTCTCGTTTTTCGTTTGAAACACAGCTCTTCGCCACAATACAGGACTTGTTCAGTCTTAGAGCCAAGAGTGCCCATGTAAACATAGCAGTGCTAGATTTAAGCAAGGCATTCGAAGAAGTTCCCCACAAGCGGCTCATCCCAATACTCAGAATGTATGGTACCCAAGGCAGAATACATACGTGAATAGATGCCTTCCTTTCAGGGCGTAAGCAGAATGATTCTAGAGGGTAGTAGTTCTGATGAGGCACCTGTAACATCTGGTTTGCAACAAGGGATAGTCTTGTGACCTCTACTCTTTTTATTATTTATCAATGACTTGCCATTAGTATTAGATCCAGGTAATAAATGCAGATGTTTTGCTGATGACTGTTTGATATACAGGCAGATGTATAAAGTTGACGATCAGGTTCAACTGCAAAGTAATCAAACTAACCTTGAGAATTGAAGGAGGTATGTGGTATGCAATTTAATGCCACAAATGTAATATAGTGACAATTTCTCCATCTAACCCTTTAGTCCATTTTTACCAATTAAACAGTACAAGATTGGAAAACGTGCACTCTTGCACATGCTTGGGCATAAAGATTTCAGCAACATAGAGCCCGGGTGATGATACCAATACCATAACCAAGAAGGCGAACAGTCGTCTTGGTTTCTATAGGCGAAACCTGCGAGGCTGCCTCCAGAAACTGAAAAAAACAGCTTATATATCCCTCCTACGATCTGGCTTGGAGTATTGTGCCACTATTCGGGATCCGTATCTCCAAAAGGACAATTCTATGTTGGAGCCAATTCAAAGAAGGGCTGGCAGATGGATGACAGCCAATTATGACCCTCGTGCTAGGGTTACTAACATGTTACAAGACCTTGAGTTTGATCTCCTTGAGAAGAGAAGAAGGAATGCCCAGGTGACTTTGATGTTTAAGGTGCTGCATGGTTATGTGGACATTAGCCCAGAAGATATCAATCTCACTTTCTTTGATACATGCACACAATCTGCTCACAGCATGAAGCTACAGCACCAACGAAGCTCCACCACACAGCATTGCAACTGGTTCACGACTCCCACCATCCCAGAGTGGAACATTTAACCTGCCTCAGTAGCAGAGGATGGCTCTGTGGCAGAATTCAAAAGCCAGCTAGCCAGTCACTCCCATCTGCATCATACTCCTCTATTGTGGTCTGCAGATTAAATACCTAGACCTAGACACAGATAATACCTGTCAAAGACAAGATATTTGTTCTCAGCTGGAAATTTTTGCAGCTATTTCTTGAAATTATGAATGATTACACAAACTGTCCCACAGGATGGCCAATGAATTACCCATAACAATGCTGAGCCATCAATCATAGCAATATTGTGATTACTTGATTTTCGTGACAACATATCAATTTCAACTTTCAATAGATTCTTCAGAGTAGATTTCCCCTTGCATATTCTTATTTCTCCATTATCAAAAAATTATCTCTTGAGCTTGCTTGAAGGCCAAATTGGCGGCCATTTTGAAAAACAAGTAGCGTGGGTGACATGTCTTTTTTGTTAATTTTCATGACCATAATATGAGAATCTTTATATGCAACAAAAATGATAAACAAAATTATCAACCGAAAAAATGTTACTGGTATGATGTTGCAGAGAAACTACTTAAAGAAGATATGCCACTTTTATTAATATAGTATAGTGAGATGGCAGCCATATTGGATTTTATGTAACTTACTGAGTAGTTACCTCTTTTTAAGTGCTGTAAATGGATTTCTCGATGTCAAAAATATATTATTTGACACCAAAATCAGGTTTCTATGTTGATTATTAAAGAAGATATATGCCACTTTTATGAGTAGTATAGCGAAATGGCAGCCATATTGGATTTTAGGTAAATTGCTGAGTAGTTACATCTTCTTAAGTGCTGAAAATGATCTCTTGATGTCAGAAAGATATTATTTGACACCAAAATCAGGTTTCTATGCTGAATATTAAAGGAGATATGCCACTTTTATGAATATAGTATAGCAAGATGGTGGCCATATTGGATTTTCCATTTTTATGAAAAATGCTCAAGGATGGCAGAGTGCCACCCACCTGAATATCATTATAGGGGTCCTAACCATGAATAATCAGCAGAGAAAAAAACTTTAACTCGCAATTCCAGGTTCAGCTATAATTCAGGGTTTATCTGCCGGACTAGGACGCCCGGCACAGCATGCTGGCGTAGCATCCGAGTGAAACCGTGTAGGAAGTCGGTCCAGAACAGATCAGGGCGTGGTTGAGCAAACTTGGGGAAGGCCTTGATGCGGTCCCGAAAGCTCACCATTCCGATCCTCGTTCTGTGCTGGGTGGTGTTTCGCCAGCGGGCCCTGCCACGCGGCCTGTGCTCAGCCTCCGAGTCGGAGGAGTCCGAGGAGGTGGACGCGATGGGGTCCAGGCATTGTGGGGATTGACTCGCATAGTTTTCCACGGCACTCACTTAGGGCGCTTTGAAATAACGCAAGCAGTGCTTCTTGACAGGTGCCGCTGGTTCAGCCCTGGGTCGGGGCTTCTCTAACGGGGGCAGAGAGCGAGTCACCTCTCCCCCACTCTTCCTCCGCTTAGACCGACGAGGAGGGCTCAGCGTACATGACATGGCCCTCCTGACGGATCGCGGGCTGGAAGCACAACTCCCGGGGATGGATTCCGGAAGTCGGGCCAGTGCCTCAGTCCGGCAGTGCTCGGGGGCTCGGGGTGCAGGCCGAGTAGGGGTCCCCCTCCTGGGGCTACTCGTCACACTGGCAGGTTCCACCGCCTCCTCCTTCCAGGCCGAGACCACCTCTAGGAGGCTGTCCCATATCAGGCGGAAGTTGGGGTAATCGATGGGGGCCACCAGGCGGCACATCCGAGCCTCCAGGCATGCTGTGTACAAGGCTGCCTCACGAGGGTGAGGTGACACAGATCTCTTGGGGTTCGTCCTTGTAGACCTCCAGTTCATCCAGCATGAATTGCTGCGCAGTGTGCACAGAGATCACCCATGCCAGAGGTCCCTGGGGCCTAGTCTCGAGGGTGGGCAGCTCATCCAGGGTCCCGGGTCTGTATCCCGCAATGTCTCCCATGCAGAGGATAGTGGGGGAACCCGGAAACCTAGCCATGACCTGAGCGTTGTACTCAACCCACCGCAGGAATTCCAGCTCCTCATCACCGTTGCCACGGGGAGCAGGGGGTTCCAGCGTCCCGGTCCTGCCTGGTTGAGACCCGCCCCGGGTCAAGGGGTGTAGGTCACCACCCGGGTGCCCTGTGCCGGACCCCTCCGCCCTCGCAGCAGTGCAGATGCAGGGCGGGGGTGATCCAAAACGGGGCTCGTTATGAACGATGTTTGCGTTGTGACCCAAGGCGACTGTGCGGACGTCCGGAGAGAGGGGTGCGTTATGGCTCGGTCCGGCCATCTGGGCCCGCACTGATACGTTTGACGTGCGAACGTCTGTGCTGGGTTCCCGGAAAGGCATACGAGCATACGCCGAAGTACCAGGTCTGCCCCTGTTAGGGGACTCTTGTCCTAGTTGGCGGACAAGGTGTCCCACCCTCGGCGCACGTCGGACGTCACAGATCTCCTGGAAGCGGGAGGGTTGTGATCAATACCC
This sequence comes from Streblospio benedicti, assembly GCA_019095985.1. Lineage (NCBI taxonomy): Eukaryota > Metazoa > Annelida > Polychaeta > Spionida > Spionidae > Streblospio > Streblospio benedicti. The sequence continues at coordinate 9,643,442 of CM032661.1, read as the reverse complement.
GGGGCCGTCCTTGTGGCAAGGGAAAGGGTGGGGGCACCCCGGGTGTCACGGGAGCAGGGCTCAGACCGCGTACCAGGGTTGGCTCCCGTCAGGGCAGAGGTCCTCCCGAGCGCAGATGGTCGTCCACGGGCAGGGCTGTCCTTCGGTTGCTGGTCCCCAGTCAGTGATGAGATGATCGTCGAGGTTCCCTTCGACTCACGGGTACTCGTACGTTTACCAGTCCTCCGCCAGGCTGGATTGGCGGCCCTCATGGGAGGGTCTTCGCACCAGTGCTGGTGACACGAGCCTCGTAAGCCGCGTGTAGCTCACCTAGATCCACTCAAACGGATCCACACATGCACACGGCTGTCTACGTATGTATACGTTAGACTGGATGCAGTCTGAATAGGGTGCTACTATCCTACGAAGTGGTCGCTACCACAGCTAAATTCAAACTGAGCCGACAACGCATTTGTTATGCGATGACGAGCTTTTGACGTCACTCTGACGTTACTTTACAGGACGTGGGACGTACTACGTACGTTGAATGGAGAGCGTAAGCAGAGGGACGTTCCTAACTACACCCGAGGCAATAAGTACCACTAATTGCCTACCTAATTTGGGTGGACGCTAAAGTCAACCCGCCTCGGGTTCCTACTCTAACTAGTTTGCTTACAATTGATTTAACAGTGGCAGATGCCACACTCCTCCGAACTTTTTTTTTTTTAATCCGAGAACATCACTCATGGCACAAGACATCGCATACATCCATCTTCTTACTTATACTTAACTATGAACGATTCTCTTAATCAAAGTATAACATAAAGTTGATTACACATATTAAATGTTCTTACAGTAACATCATCCATAATCAGTTTTGGTGAAATATTAAGTAAATTAATGTTTACAATTGATGAAATTACTAGTAACATATTAACAAAATGCTTCATGAGCAGTGCAATACATAATGGAAGTCAAATTCATCTATTAATAATACCAAGGACTAAAGAACTGATGATTATTTTGCGTTTTTGGTAGTTTATGTAGGTTCTGGCGGCCATCTAACCTAAGTTCACACCAAATTTCCTGCTTGTATCATCAAATGAACGATTCTAGCAAACAAGCAAGACCTAACGATGTCTGGACCTGCGTCGCGTGTAACAGGAATTCCTATGAATATGCACATCTACATATGAAGTTCTTGTTATAAACCAAGTTTCATTGCTCTATATTGAGTAGTTTAAGAGGAGTAGCAGAGACAAGCTATTAGTATAGGAGGAAAAACAAATTCCTCAGTTCAAAGTCTGACAAAGAGGCATAACTGCTATGAAAATTGTAGAATATAATATCCCTGCTAATAAGAAGCACAAAATTTCTAAGTTCAAAGAGGCATAACTACCAGAGATAGATAAATGCATATGTTAGCTACTCACTGCTATTATATTGATATTAGAATTTAAACATAATGTTCACATGTTCAACAGGACAGTCATTCAGGAAGCACATTTAGTGTTTAAAATATAAGAAGACCACCTCTCTTTAGTTGATAGCAGTATCATAGGCAGGAGGACGTTATGACCAAATTTTTTAATTATTTCTCAATGCTATTCTAGGGAAGGTAACCCCCTAAACCCCGCGTTTTTTATTTCATAAGGCTGAGGGGCTACCCACCGGACGCTCCCCGGGCACCCTCAACTAAACCCAACTCCGGGGGGGCAATGCCCCCCAAACACCCCACCGGGAGTTACATGTTTATGTTGGGTCGCCCAGGTTAGGAGTAGCAGAGACAAGCTTTTGGACAAGCTATTAGTATAAGCACACAATTTCTAATTTCAAAGAGGCACAACTCCCATAAAAATTTGAGAATCAAAATTCCCTGTCAATATGCACATCTACGTATGATGTTCTTGCTATATACCAAGTTTCATTGCTGTATGTTGAGTCGTTTAGGAGGAGTAGCGGAGACAAACTTTTACTACGGGCGGACGGAGTGAGGCGGTTCCTAGACCTGCTCTGCCGTTGGCGACGCAGGTAAAAATCAGACTTATCTGCTCCACTATTGTAAGTTCTGTTCAAGTGGGGTTGTTGCTGGGGTATGCTGGTTAATGTCAATCAGAGGCACATCATGCACATATCAAACAGTAGTGGCCCTCTATTCTATGAGTTAAATGGAGCTGCTTGTATCATCAAATGAACGATTCTCTTAATCAAAGTATAACATAAAGTTGATTACACATATTAAAAGTTCTTACAGTAACACATCATCCATAATCAGTTTTGGTGAAATATTATGTAAATTAATGTTTACAATTGATGAAATTACTAGTAACATATTAACAAAATGCTTCATGAGCAGTGCAATACATAATGGAAGTCAAATTCATCTATTAATAATACCAAGGACTAAAGAACTGATGATTATTTTGCGTTTTTGGTAGTTTATGTAGGTTCTGGCGGCCATCTTGAATCAGGGACATTAAAGATGCCAAATACCTCAGCGTAACTTTGACATGACATGGTTTGTCACACATCACTTATGTAGTCTTTAAGGCCCACCAGTTTCTGGGGTTCATCTGCAGGAACAAAATCGTAAATGACCACATTGAGATATCTCTACACAAGACCGGGATAGAACGAGTAGTGAGACAACCAGCTCTTTACCACATAATCATAGCAACCTGCGCAGACCACAGGCAAGTCGGAGGTCTTCTCCACTGTGGAGTAGCACATTGTATTGTTCCATACAATCTCTTCATAAAATTTGATCCTTGCTGTCATAGCAGAGGCCTGCTCTACATATATTACGAATTACGAATTAATGGATAAAATAATTACATATAATTTTAGTAGCGCTTAATGCCTAGTGGGCTTCTCTCCCCTCCGCACGTTACCACTTTAGAGGGTCTGTGAAATACAGTATGTTTATTTATGTTATCATTTAACAATGTTCAGCATAAAAGACAAAAAACAAAACAAAACACAACATGCTTATTTACTTTAATCAACATATCAAGACAAGAAATGACAACATTATGAAGCAAAGGAATGATGTTAGGTGATCTATCAAACATGATGGAATCACAAACAATAGATCCGCATAGATCATCAATTGTCTACATGATGTGAGTCTTCACAAACACAACTTGGAATTCAACATTTTAGTCTACATATTTGTATACAATATTGATCTAAAATTCTATCCATGATTTTTATCACATTTAAGTGACTGAAAATTGTAACATATATGTAATGTATATAGATTGACATTTATATCAATTTCAATTAATAATACAATTTGGTTGGTGCGACCTTTAAATAAGAATAGTACATTATGATGTATTTTACTTCAACCAGCATTTTAATAACTTCAAAAGTAAATGCTATTCAAGGGCTTCATCATTGCTAACAACAGCCCCATTAAGACTATAGTATTTAATAACCGGGATCATTTTTTTGATTCAGGATCTGCTTCCTTGCTATTTCTGGGTGGATCACTTTGACACCTGGTGCATGGCATGAGCCAGGTACTCAACGTTCTTAGAAGTGACACCGGCCACTGAAATACGGCCGTCTTTCGTCAGGTACACAGAAAAATCTTTTATGAGGCGTTCAACCTGTAACAAAAAGTAATAAAAATTAATCATACAAGCGTTTCCTAATCATACTTGTCAGAACCTTGCGCGGGTTATAAGTTTGCACCTACACCCGCCCCTGCAAGTTTAATGTGAAACCTGTACCCATTTCTGCACCCGCATGTTTAACAAAAATGGGGCCATCACCCACTGATATCAAAGGACAATCCACACAAAGCCCGCACTAAAGCGTGCATATTTTATAAGCATTTAGAGTTATGTTAACACACATATAGTAAATACATGGTTACCTATGATCTTGTGTAAAAATGTAAAGCAATTCAGTTTGAATACATCCATATCAACTATGACTATAAAGACCATAAGGCCTTTATTTTTTGATTTTTCGGTTTACAGACCCGCCGCTAAAAAAAAACGAAATTTAAGAATAAAAATAAAATTGAAAAAATTGTATTTTTTAAAATCCGCCGCTGAATATATATTTTTTTTTGATTTATTATGTTTTTAAAAGCAGGAAACCCGACGGGAAAGACCCCATCTCTTCATCTTTTACTGGTCCGAATTTCGTAGGAGCTTTAATAGCGGCAACCACGTTACACAATAAGATGCATTAACTACAGATGCGAACTTTGCTTTCGTTTTTGTGGAGCGGGCTGGACATTTAGACTACTGAGCATGCGCACTGAGGTCGGAAGCGTCATGTGTAAATATTTTCCTCATCAAAATAAGTAAGTTATTTCTATTCTCTAGCAAGCATTCATAATAGATTGGTTGAATAACATTACTAATGAATTATACATTGCTGTATTTGAGGTCGACGATTAACAAATGCGATGTTCAATCGACTTGACACCCAGAATAACAGCAAATCCTGCATTACTTAGCGATAATGAAAGCAGATCTACACAAGTGATGGAACTTTTTCTTTCATAATAAACCGTATGTAATGACATATACACCCAGGAAAGTTACTTTCAGCGAAATTACCGTGCCAAAATAAAGTCAGCTTTGTTGGTGGCCAATATCCATGTACAATGTTAGGCCCAGGGGCCTGTAGGGCCGAGTCATTTTTTAAGGCGTGGGGGGTCAGAAGTTTCTTAGACAGCACTATTATGAACTTCTGACCCACCACAACATTCAAATTTAAACATATGACCCCCCCCCCAATTTTTTCCGACCCCCCATCCCCCCTACGGCATAAATAATGTTTCAGCCCTTATACGTGAATAGATGGTACATTTGTAGTACAGCATATTTTCACCCCCATAGTACGGCGGTTGAGCATCCTGGGTGTCCGCAAACCAGAACAAAATATTAAAACGTTTTTATTTTTCAATTTTATTTTTATTTCCTCCTCCTACGACAGTTGAGCTTCCTAGGCGTCCGTAAAACATAACATCAAAAAATAAAGGCCTAAAGCCAATCACATTCCTTTTTGCAACATTAATATAACAAGTAATGTACACCAAAGTATAATCAGCTCTGAAGAGCAATGAAGCTAAATATGAAGTTTGGTGATAACAGGTTAAATATTTTTCCCCATAGCGTGACAACGTCAATTCAGCTGTGGAGACTAATATGGTGAACAAAATTGTATTAATGACCATAGGTGAAATACTTTTCCCAGTCCAATGGTAATTGTTTTATTCGAATTTTCCATATTTTTTTCAAAAAATAGGCCAAAGTTTACAAACATCAATTAGGAGAGTTTTATAGTCATATCAAATGTCAATTTTGGTGATGCTAGGTTATATTACCGGCAGCGTTCTTGTTGCAAACGATGCAGTATTTTGTAGGAGCTTTTATTACACAATGCGACCTTGTTACAGAGATGTGAACCCATGACCGCTGAAAATCTTAATCCAACCCTTGAAAAAATCTTAATTTTTGCCACTTCCCTTATTTTACAAGGGTTACTAAGTAATTGTTCTATCATTGTAACATCTATACTACCCCTGATCCGCCTCTATTCAAATAATGGTTCGGATTCTTGAACAACTTTTTTCTGCAGTCAGTGAAGAGTATTCGTAGTCTTGTACTCAATGTGGCTAGCAGTGTATGACTGCTAAAATTTGTGTGTTCTCGAGTTCAATCTGAGCCATTTTAAGCCCCAATTCTTATATGTAAAACTGTCTGAAATTTCAGACCCATAACCCCAGGCATATAACATTCAAAGCCTACATGTATGCTCCTCAGTCCTCACCCACCGTTGATCCATTGTGAAAAGCCAAAATAAATATGGATATGAGCGTGGATACTCTGAAATTGGCCCATATAAACCCATATAAACTCTGGAGTTGTGGAGCTGTCTAAGAGTACTGAACATTCACACACAGTATGATGTTGAATGTACAAGCCAAATAAGTTGTGTTAAATGATATACGAAGAAGCATATTCCATTTTTTTGGGGGGTAGGGGTGGGGGTGGGGGGAGTCAATTTGCCACCCAGGGGTACGATGATTCAAATATAATTCTGAGGTCACATGCTGTTTTACACCTAAATCTAGAAAATATGGGCAGGTTTGGTGAAACAGTATTATTTAATCAGATTCATAATAATACAAAAATATATGGTATTACATACTGCAAATGTAATACCATATATTTTTGTAAATTTTATTTCTTAATAGCAATTTAACATTTGGACAGGTCCTGATGAATGGTGAGCTGCGTGGCTAGCTCACTAGGAAACAAATTTGTAGACCAGAGAATGGACTATGGTGTTGTTATTAATATATATATTGGGGTCTTTCAATACCGACTGACCAGTGATGTCATTATGCAATCGTCATGGCCATATATTCAGCTCACATGGGCAGCGATAATTTATGTGAAGGTGACCTGATTGTTGATCAGGGTGAAATTGTATTGACCAATCAAATCGTATATTTAAAGTTGTCCAATAGTGGCTAAGCAAAGTAGCCTGGTCATGCGACTTTCGGCGATTAGGACGATCCATTTTGAATCTGCCCTAGATAAAGTGAAAAAAAGGACTGAAATTTGACCTTCATGACCTTGTGGTCTCCATCATCAAGAGAGCCTCAGTGGGTGTGACAACAGAGCATTCTAACACAGCACCATATGGGTGAACATCAATATTCCGCACGGGGTGAAACCCTGTGCGAAATAATAATTCTAAATAAATGTCAGAACCAAAAAGTAGTGGAATAAAACATTATTGCCGTCAGTACAATAGTGGTTGGTTATGTCATGAACGAAATGTGTAAGAAAAATGAAGTACTAACTTGACCAGGTTCAAGTCCAGTATAACAGAACATGCCAATCTGGTCTGTGACATGCTGCCAGTTACGAGTGCTTCCCTCTTTTGACAAATTTTCAACCAGTTGTGTGCGCATGGAAATGATTCTATCAGCCATACCCTTCACATCTTGCAGCCTGCAACACAGAAAATCATTGGAAATCAAACCAAACAATGGAAATATCATTTTGACAAGATTAGTTTTTTACAATACTATTTTGAGTACACCAGCCAAGAGTTAATCATATGGTGTACAAAGAGGAACTAACTGATGCCACCTTGTCACCCTTGAGCATTTTAAAATATGAGCAAAAATTCAAAATGGCCGCCATTCTAGGTAACGAAAATATATATGTCCATATAATATTTGATTCTTTAGGTATAGTGTCATATAATGTATCAAGTTTTATGTTTAGAAGGTCACAGATCATGAATATGATAAAATAAAAGTTGTCATAGCAACCAAAAATCCATAAAGTCCAGATGTTTGCTCAAAATAGCCTAAATTTGGTAAAAATACCAATTCTGGTAAATAATTGTTTAGAATATAAAATGGGAAAAGTCATTTTAAACATTTATGATATCAAGTTAATCTTTGTAAATAATATAATATTATTGCTCAAATAATTGACTTTAGACAACATGCTTCAATTACAAGTATACATTCGATGAACTGGTCGCCAACCATAAATCACGTACTCCAATAAACTTTCTAGGTTTTCATGAACATTATAGATATAATCTTATAGACCTAAACATACATTTAAAATTTGCAGCAATAGGTCATGTACACATTATGCAATCAATAATCATATCATCCAAAATAACAAATTAGTCATTGAACATAGTCATAGTTTTTCGAATTTGGAGAGAAGACAGTCTGTAATTTATCAAGACGTCTTATCTAATCATCATTGTTATCACTCTCATCATCACTACTAAAGGGATTAGCTCAGTTCATTTTCTTCTACATCTTGAGTTTAAACATTCTGACAATGACTTGCGCATTCCCCATTGTCCATGCTACACTAGATGACACAAATGAGCAAGTTTTTCTTGTACACAAGTTTTTCTTGTACAGGGGCTGTTTGTCCCACAGGAACAGGACACTGCTTTCAGTAATTCATCCGATGCATATTTTGCAAGAGCTGTATCAGGTTGAGGAACGTCATTCATCAGCTTCCAGCCAAACTGCTCAACATCATATAATATCTGTGGGGGCTTTCCTAAGAATCACTGGTATTAAAGTAATTGTAACCACCTTTTTGGCCAAGCTTTAATGCTTACCATGTTGGAAATACCTTGGTAGGCTGATTGAAATACCTCCACGAGGCCTGTTCCTTTCATTTAGCTTACCTATGCAAATTATACATGACATCAACATGTGCATACCACCAGGTCTTGCAATTAACCATTCCCATTTTTCTGGATTTGACTGTTTAATTTGCATAATATTTTATATAGCTGCAGGTCATCTGTACTATTGAAATAAATCACTCAATGTAAACGAGACAAGATAACACTGTGTCAGGGTGAGCTCTGAGCAAATTGCAAATCAATTAACGGACTAAATGGGTACCGTGTTGGCTTACCAACAGAAACAACATGATGCAGTTCCTTCATAAAACCTGACCATTCAGGATTTGTATTACTTGGTGGACAATGGTGGTTAGTTTTTTGTTAATGATATGGAAATAGCCCTGGTGACACCCTCTTGCAATACCTTTTGTACACTTACGTTTTGTTGTTAGACAGTTCATATATGAAACCAGTAGAAATCTCTCATTCTGGTGGTGTGGGTTTCTTTTTGCCAGCATAATGCTTAATGTCTACAGAAATCAACACACTGTGCATAAGCCAGACGAATGAGCTTTTTCTAATCTTTGTATTACAAGATTGAAACCATATGAGTCTTAATAATTATTATCTGGAGATTGCATAAATTCTATGGCTAGAGCATGTGTTTCTCGGTTACCATTTGGTATGATTAATATCTGCAGGTCATAGTTGTCTATCCAAGATCAGTGTGTGGCACACACTGGAGTTCTGTTTGTTTTTTTACTGCCAGATGGTACCATCCTTTCTCCTGCATACTGTGAAGCAGATAGATGAAAACCACAAACCTGGTCGTATGTTACAGATGAAGCAATGGTATTTAAAAAAGTATCTATAAAATTCACGCCAAATGGTAACCGACAGACACATGCTCTATCCATAGAACTTATGCAGTCTCCTGACAAATAATGATTAAAACCCATGTGGTTTCAATCTTGTAATCCCAACTCCTTCAAGATGCCAGGTCTCACCCTACAAGCCATCTTTGGTTAGATTGCCTGGTGTATTCCACTGTAATAGCCCATTTGTTTGTAAGAGACAATGCCAATGTGACGTGCTATTTCACATTTAGTGTCTTCAAAAAATGCTGCCTTATTCTTTACTTCCTTAGAATCAAACCGGTGCTGAGCTTTAATGCTAATTACCAGAGTGGTTTGGTTTGGAATGGTGATCACCAGGTATTGTATGATTTGAGCAATAAGCACAATGCCAAACGTTTGGTTTTGCCAGTAAGCACTTACACTATAATTGGTTGAAGACATAGAGCTCATGGTTTCCATCATGGTTTGCTCACCGCATTTATTATAAATGATCGTTCAGAGTTGTTTAAAGTATGAAATACACTAAACACTGTGAGAAAAGTTGTGCATGTGTATCATTAATACTAGTGTTTTACTAACAGAAGTCTTGGAAGTGCCACCAATGACAATAGCTTAGTGCTTAAAAATCCTCCAAAAAATGATTGGGCCCTAGCCCACTAGACCCAACCACTTAGAAAAGCCCTGCAGCATTATTATTTTGTGTATCATGCACTAAAATATTAGTTTCAATTATTATTGTATGAATAAATTTATAGAATACAAGTTTTAATGATGAAAGATCATCATTCTATCAATTTGAGCGGCAGCCATCTTGTTTATAGCAGCTTATAACCTGTCGGCCATCTTGAATATTGCTCAAACATAGTTACATACAAACCCTATCAACATATTGATAGGTTCAAATACTTAATAAATGGTGCAGATATGATTTTTATATATATTTTCCATGTAACTATGATGAATCTGGTTTTCAGCAAGCTCCTTCTAATGAAAAATAGAACCAAAGGACCATTTTTGAAATGCAAATATAAAAAAATGCTCAAGGGTGCCAAAGTGGCATCAGTTGGTTCCTTGATAAAGACCATGTGAAGAAGTAAAATCAATCACCTGCTGCAAAAAAGTATGGTAGCATCTTTTCTAGGCAATCTTGTTGAAGCAGCACATCACCCTCTCTTTCAGCCCTGACAAATGTGTTTGCAATGAAGGTTGGCATTATCAGGCAGTCTATCCACAACCTTCCTGTGGGGTGCTTCCGAGCCTTCTCCAGATATTCCTCAATTTCATGATGTGCCTTTGGACCAGTACTCAAAAACTCATGAAGGAGGCAAGCAGTGATCATACGGTAGGCCCTGAGAGCTTGTGGCCATGATTTGCCATTCAGTATGCTAGTCAGGCATCCATATGTAGACTTGAGCAAGGCATCCATCCCACTGGCTTTCATGAGTGTTCCAATACATCCTAGAAATGACATGAGCGTATGCATCATTCCAGGGTGTAGAATAACATCATTCCATCGCTTCATGTTGGACCAAATCAAAAACAAAGGCAAAAAAATTAAATAGTAATCTAAGATTATGGAAAATCAAAACAAAGGCAAAATATACTATTACGATATAAAATCGTTGTTAGAAGATGCTAACATAATAAATATTCGTGTATCAGAGAACTGCTATCAAAAATTTATGGAGAATGCATTTGTTGTATCAAGCAGGATTTAGTAAGTAAGCTCGTGACTGAGCGATAATGGATGCCGATGTCACGTGAATATTATGTTCAGATGACTAATAAACGGAAACCCCCTCCAACGGAAGAAAATTGGACTGCAAATTGGGTTCCGTTGTTGAGGAGATTTACTGTAACTTGTTTGATCACCTTATTTGGTAACCTTTTATATATCTTTGACAGGTTTTGTTGGTGCAGGTGCATTGTGCCTATCACGACAACCAGCAGAATCTGTTAGTCTTGTTCATCGAGGCTGTCTGTCGCATAATTGAAATCACGCACAAATTGGGCCTCGCTGATCGAGACTAAATTTAGCTCCGACACACCATTTAAACAGAGTACATTTTTGCCAGCCTGTGAAAGCCCTGTTTACACGATGCGTAGTTAAATCGAGTTCATTTAATAATGGCTGCACCCATATGGGAGCAAAAACGTCTGTATTTTAAGAAAAAAAGTATAAGTTTTTAAAACATTTGTATATTTTCACTGAATTTCGGAATATACATGATTCCTACCGAAGATTCAGAATCACAAACAAATTTCAGAAAAATTGCGAAATTTCGGAATAGTTGGCAGGTCTGAAATATGATGAACACATTCAGAGAAAACAAAAGACTTACATTATCAACGTGACTTTGCATTTTCATATTAAAATGTTAACACTAGAGTCACCTACCATTGCTGCTTAAGCTGTGTGTCACTGAGGATGGTGCTGACAATGCGTGCACCATGTAGAGGTGGATTGGAGTACATGGGACGAATCAAAATCTTCAACTGAGAGTTGACACGAGCTGCTTCTTCATCAGAGCCACACACGATACTAAAGGCGCCAGCTCGCTGACCTAAAAATTAATGAAAAAAAGGTTACCTGCATCTGTTTAAAGTTTGCAGCTTTAACGGTCTTGACATCCATCTGTGAACTTTAAAGTCGTGAACATTATTATACAGGAATTTTTAAGATTGCAGAGATGTGAACCTGTCACTACAGAAAATATTAATCACAGCAATAAAAAATCGTAATTTTTGAGAAAAAATCTTTATCGAAAAGGAGACTTTTTATACTGCCATGGGGTGATTCAGCAATATGTGCAAGAAATTTGAAATAAAACGAATTTGATTTTTTAATTTGCGAATTGTACGAATCTGTCAATATTATTTGGGAATATTCATTGAAAAGAATGATACGAAGGGAATTTTACGAATTTTGAAAAGTGAAACTGAATACCATATTCCCGCGCATTAAAGCCCATTGGCTTATAACCGAAAAACAGCACTTTTTGGAGACTTTGAAAATGGAAAAAGTTCCCACTTATAAGCCCAGGGGCGTATATTCGTACACTACGCCCACCCCCTATTTGGCGATGAATAAGCATTGGATTTTGACTATATAGAGCCACCAAGTTTCTTGGGCCTTTCTTAACCATGGGTTCTTACGTGTTACTGTACGGTACTAGTCTACCTAAGCGGGCGATGATGAGTGTACGGACTTTTGACAACGTGCACGATGTTTTCCTTTAATCATCAATGGTAAGTATTAGTTTCATATCTTTTCTAGCAATGCTGTCTTCATATTCGTCATTGTCACAAGAATTTTCATAGCACGGTAACATTGTACAAACCTAATTCAATACATATGTGCAAAAAAAAGTGGTCCTCAGTAGCTCAGTCGTTAGCGCGTACGACTTGAAAACAGGAATTGCCTGCGTCGCAAGTTCGCAGCCCGGTCATGGCAGACACAGTGTCGCCAAAACCGATACGTCGTACGTCTGCCACTGAGTTGCTGCTTTCTACACAGCATGTCGCCACCGTACAGTGTTACTACTAGACGGTGGCGTCGCCAAGCGGAGGTTCAGAACCCTCGTTAAACGGCGTGTCCCGTGTAGAGGAGAGCCACACCTCTGCACATAAAAGAACTCACCTAGTTTGAAAACTATAGCTAGTGTGATCCCCTCACCCCTGAGGCTCAGTTGGCTACCTAGCCTGCCTCTGGAGAGGTACATGTACAAACACCACGTGGCCTCCCACTGGCGCAATGAGCTCTGCTCTCTGCCGGTCTTGAACTAGAACTAGAATATTTGAACTCCGGAAGTTAGCCATTATAAATCATACTCACGCACTGGAGATATACCGAAAGCATTTAACAGTCCAAGTCCGAGTCCGCTATTGATTTCTAATGCAAAACGAGGTTGCGTTGTGGAAAGCTCCTAAAGAATCACTTTTCGTTAACAAGAACCATGCCGGTAAGATTTGTTTTGAAAAAATATATTATTTGTTAATTCTCACCTTGGGTGTATTCTAGATGCAGATTAACACAAATATATATCTTCAAACATTGATTCAAGCTCCCGTTGAAGGTTTATATTGATGTTCCTTCTGAACCATTGATTGAAAATAGTGAAACGTGTTGAAGCTTCTAATATCGCCCAAAGCATGTTCATGGTATGACCGTATGTGTATGCATATGAGTACAGGATTTCCTTAGGTGTGTTATGTTGTTTTCACGTGTCTTTGGTCACTCATCTAGGTTCAGGGTGCACGTAACTATCAATTTCCATCAATTTTTTTGGGAGGGAAAAAGATTTTTATTCTCACTTATTGGCCCATGGGCTTATATTCGTACATTAAGCCCATCTTCGATGTTAAGCCCGTGGGCTTATATGCGCGGGAATACGGTAAGACGAATTTCCAAGTATACTACGTATTTTTCCGAATTTGTCACTGGATCCATGGTGTGGGAGCAGAATTTACTGTATTTATGCGAGAACTGAAAGGGCATAAACAACACATTGCAATGTAAATTTTGTGGCAAATATGAAGTAAATTATCGTTATGTGATTATCTATTAGAACAATTATTTACGCATCTAACAGCAATTATGACGCTTATGTTCTGACCCAAAATACTCATATTTCTACGATATTCACCCTAACAAATTATAGATCATTCGAATGGAGAAAGTCTGCACTCTTATATGGAGACAATTAAGTTTTGATTTTTTAATGACATCATTAGCAAATAAAGCTAAAGAAACCCCAGAGAACAGCCGTGATAACAAGGGATTTGTGTGCAGAATACATAATCGAGTCTTTTTTTATTGCTGCTAAACATTTAGTTTAGATCGTTAATAATGTTTTATTTGATGTTGCGAAATGGTGCGCGTTTGATATAGGCTAAAATCCCGCGCACGTTTCTTACTTAAGGCCGCTTATCGCTGATTGGCTGACTTACATATCCTCATGGAATTTTAACCAATGAGCTAATTGCATATGGCAGGTAGGTAAAAGTCTTGCCAAAGTGAAATATTTTTGTAAAAATTTTCATGACAAATAAATCTATAATCCTACTGGACACAGTAAATCTCCCATTTACAAAATTGCTTTGCTTGTTTGTTTGCTTCTGTTGAGTCTCTTTTTAACCCTCTCGAAGCCAGACGTAAATTCACTATGTTACCTCCCAGTGCCAGACACGCATTTTGCGTTACATGTTTTCACAGTGGGGGTCTTCAATTGTCATAGTTGAAATATGATCCTTGGTAGTTCTTACGTTTTTCATCAGAACATTTTCACATTTACAGTACACATTCAGGAGACGGTCTAGTTTCTTATTTTCACCATTATGAATAAAGATACATAGAGCATTAAGCTAAATTTTGACAATTTCGAGTAATAGCCCATTCATTTGACAACTTCCGTGGGTGATTTTGAATGACGTAATATCAGTGGAAATTTTACTTGTAACAACGTTTTATCCAGGATACACATGAAAAACAACATAAACCATCCCTATTTCATAATAATATTTTTACTTACAATATTACGGACCAAAAACGTGTTCAAACTTTTATTTCTTCATCATCGTGAACTTTGACAGGCATCACTCAATCACCCGACAAAAACATTATCCGTTTTGACAGAAATACTAGATCTCCGACGTCCACACTTATTGGGTAGTTTGCCAAACGGTTTATTTGTGATCCGGTATCCAAGATACAATAAGATGGGGCATGGATGACGAATTATATGATAATTCTTCTTCAAAATGTTCAAGTTCGTCACATCATGGCTGCTCTTACCAAAAAACCGGTATTTCCGGAAATCAGCCTTGCGCAGCGCTGATATAGAATCGTTAAGAGCGCTCTTGATAAAGGCTAATTAGGATTCCTTAGCAGTGTCAACGTCGTTTTGCCGACTGAACCTAAGAATACTGCTTTCAAGGCTCAAAATATATATCTGGATATGACATTGACGAGTCTAGCTTCACATTTGTTTAAGGTCTCGATGAATAGCTGGTTTCACGAGGATTCCAACCATATATAACAAACCATGGTTTTGCGAACACAAATAAGAGTATTTCACAGCTCAAAATTGCAGCAGATAATGCGTGTTTGGTGGGTAAATATTCGTTCACACTAACAGAATTAAAATATTAACACTAACTATGCTGCTTATTTACTTCTAGAAATGCATCGAAATGTCAAGGTAAAGTTGTTGTTGTTGTTGTTGACACACCGGAATTTGGGACTAGAACCACAAGTGTTTATATACGAATATGGCAGACAAACTCAAACAGTTTTTTTCTGATATTCTAGGGGGGTGGAAATACGCACCCCGGCACGGAGAGGGTTAATACATTTATTAAAATAGGCATGTTCCCCCTCTCGCACTCTCCACCCGTGGCATCGCATGGCGGTGGTGCGGTGGCGGTGGTGCGGTGGCGGTGGTGGTGATGGTGATGGTGATGGTGATGGTGATGGTGATGGTGATGATGATGATGATGATGATGATGATGATGATGATGATGATGATGATGATGATGATGATGATGATGATGATGATGATGATGATGATGATGATGATGATGATGATGATGATGACCCAGGCATCAATAAATTAGATTTGAAAAGACCGGTGCATGCGTTAAAACACAACTTGCACGCCGGCGAGTTGTATTCCTATGCTCCGGTTCGTTGGAATACTGTCACTCAAGTGCCCTACAGCAGACAGGTGTCATGGTGAACATCAAGGGATTCAAGAGAAATATTATTGTAGTTATGATGGATTTTTTTCAAAATGTAGAATATTATGACTCAAAGTGTAAAAATAAGAATCTGCATCGACTTTGACAAATAGCAACTTTTATGTGCAACTGGCGGGTGCTGGTATCAAGATTTGAGTTTTTGATTGTGAAGTTCTATTTATAGATTCAGTTCTATTTATAGATTTGCCCAAGAAACAAAATGTTAAATTACAAATATCACAACAAATATATGATTATAATTATTTCTTAAGTGACGATAAAAATTAAGTGTTGTTAGATAAAGGAACTGCCAAATTTTCGGAGCTGAACTCTAATTCAATACGATTTTTCCACTCGAAAACAAAAATCTCAAAACCCCCTTCCAATAAAAATATATATAAACTTCCTGAAAGCAACCGCTCTCCCCCTACCTCACTAAAGCAATCATTTAGCACGAACAAAGTTCGTTGCTAAATAATTATTGAATTTGCTACTCACAAGCAGTATTACACAGCATGATTAAGTTGAGTACTCTTGCCTGCGGAGTCGGCCGTAATTAATGGAAGAAGTCTAGCGATGCAAACATAGATTTTAGAATGAAAAGAGGCAAGAATTATATGATGCCGGTTGGATAATATAAAGAAATTTGGTCAGTGAAACTTTTTTTCATTCATCAGGCCCTTCCAGTATGTATCAACGCAAAACTGAAAGTAGGCATCAAAGTTTTGTCACCTAATTATTTGAGTAGAAGACGAAAGTATGACCCAATTTTAGAATCTGTGATTATCAATCAAAGTTCTTAAACATACTGATAGCCAGGCTTAAACAGAAGTAGTTGATTTGTTCCACCAAACTGATTGATCAAGCAGGTGATTTTTGAGACTTTGTAATGTTGTACTCAAAGGTAAAAGACTCGATTGTTGGTATTAATACTGTATTGAAAATGTTTTTTGAAGAATAAATGTTCCAATTTTTTTTTGCTTCTTTGATCGGCAAACATTTTATTTCAAACTCTATTAGATGCAAACATTTTTTTCAGCAATTGTGAAAAACAAACATTTTCTTTTTCAAAAATAAACTAAACTAAAATAAAAATTATGCCTCAATATACACGTTACAAAACATTGAATTGATGTTCAATTTTGTAGAAAATTGGGAAGAACATATGTTTTTGCGCTAAATGCATAAATAAAATTATAGCTATTTCCGTATGAATAGAATTATAACAAATATTTAACACCCAGGGATAATTCTGGGCTGCGCCATTGCGCCATAGGCACACTGTTTTTCTGGTTGGCACAATCCCTTTAAGCTTACTGTGCCAAATGGCACAGTAGATTGGGTTACACAAGCGATATCTTTTACGCGTGCTGCTCATGACTGGATGTATTTGAGGCGTTAAAAGTTAAACACACATTTTATATGTTTTGTTTTTCAAAATTCTCATCTTCAATATATTTGATTTGGCTACTTTGTGATATCATTCGCTGGGTCAATACTCCAAATCAATTACTAGTACATGTGTAAACAGTAATTTTCTAGGACAATCAAGTCATTTGAGATCTGGCCCACCATCTTTCAAAATGGCACGCTTTTCTTTAGCAAGTGTGCCAAAATGGCACACACTGTATTTCACCCAGAATTATCCCTGAACACCTATCTTCAAAATTAGAAAATCAATTGTTTGAAGATGGTTAAAAGTGGCGTCAGTGCCTTGATTGTAGAATGGCTTGTTTTATATCGACAAAAATGAAATACACCAGTGGATTTGTCAAATGAATATACTTTGGATACAATCATGACAGTGCTAAACTGAGAGAGAAGTATGAAAATGAGTGAAGTTAACATTTGATCTACCAACCATTTCTTATCAATAATTCAATAAATATAAGAGCTAGGAGAATTTCGATTAAATTTTCGGAATCACAGAGATGTGAACCCGTCAGCATTGAAAATCTTAATCACAGCCATGAAAAATCTTAATTTTCAAGCAAAAATCTTAATAAAAAATATAAAAAATCTTAATAAAATCTTAATGTTTTTCTACCTATAATAAACAATAATAAGGGAAATACTAGTATATTTACTAGTATTGTAAACTACTCTGGGGTGAAATGAAAAAAAAAAATGATGATTGGAAAAAAATTTAGATATCACGGAAATCAATTTAAAAAAAAGATCACCAAAATCCAACAAGAATTGATAAAGTAAATTAGATTGAACAAGCATTTGCCATTTACCCCTCTGTCACAGGCTCCATCATATAAGTCCACCAAATGGCATTTTGAAGCAGTGCCATCGTGATTAAAAATAGATAACTTTATGTGAAAGCCTATTAGGAATGATAGTAGATTATATATTTTACTGTTACTTTAATATTG
Source organism: Streblospio benedicti (assembly GCA_019095985.1). Lineage (NCBI taxonomy): Eukaryota > Metazoa > Annelida > Polychaeta > Spionida > Spionidae > Streblospio > Streblospio benedicti. Next base: position 9,625,336 of record CM032661.1, on the reverse strand, counting down.
CAAGCATATTAAAAGAAGTTTCAACAGATTGACTGACACTAAAGTAGCCATATTGGAAAATCGCACCTGCTGGTCATACTAGTTCCCTAGGCAACATGCATTTATCAAAACGCAAATACAGCAGTGTGCAAACACGTTTTATCGCACTAGATAAATTACCTTTGTGAACCAGTTGAAATTATTTTGTTTCTTACAAATAAAGATTGCGTTATGAACGCTTAAATGGCGCCGATCAAGCTGTATTTTAAGAAACTGTCCATATTTCTCTGACACTAGTAAAATCCCGTAATAAACCCATGTCCCGGACGTAATGACTTTTCAAGGGTCAAAAATCGTAAAAATACGGGAAAAAAACGTAAGTTCACATCTCTGGAATCAGCATAAAAATACGGTCTAGATTCAATATGCACTTTAAATCTAAACACAAAATTAAGAATGTTGACCTCCGATAATATTTTATGCAAAGCCTTGATTTATTTATACAATTTCTGTCCAGCCACTGCGGGCCGCCATATTCCGGAACATATTAATGCGCGATGAAGCGAATAGACTGTTACACCTCTTTCTGCGCCGCACGCTTGCTGAAATGTGGAGCGGAGCAGAGCGAGATAGAGGCAGGTAACAGTCTATGAAGTCAACTATATTTTAAAGCGTTGAAAACACTGATTGTTTCTGATTGTTTAGGTCAACATCCGCATATCTTGTTGACTAAAGCTGGCTTCGCCTGGCTAAAAAGTGCACAGATTAGGTACAAACATTTAGGCCTGTTTTAAGAGTGTGCATGGGTTTAATTTACCTCAAATTGGTAAATGTAAAAGTACATAAGCTTGCTAGAACTTCAAATTTAAAAGGACGCAAAAATGCGTATGTGGCTAACCACAAGTATTTACAGTTGCAAATTTAAAGGGCTTTCCAGTTTTGAAAATGTGCAAACTACATAGGTAAAATAATAAAAAGAAAATGTGTAAAACGTGACAACTCCCACAAACTTTTTTGGTAACATATCTGGTAGATTCATTTGAATTGATCATGAGAAAATATTATGAAAATTGTTTTTTAGCTGACAATTGATAAAACAACACTTATTACGTAATATATTTTTCTAAATCATGTATTCATACAAAAAAATAAATGTAACTTAAATTTATTTAGCAAGAAAATCAAGACACCTTACCATAGAGTCCCATGTTTTTAGCGAAAGACTGACACAGGGCTACATTGTGTCCTTCCTTGATAAAGAGCCTGACACCAAATGCATCTTTATCAACATCTCCACTAGCGAAACCTTGATAGGCCATGTCAAAGAAGGGGAAAAGCTTCTTCTTTTTCATCAAATCGCTCAATTCCTTCCATTGCTCTGGCTAAAATGAGAAAATGAAAAAGCCTAAATGAGCAATATAAATAAACAATTTTAAAAATAGAAAACAACTTGATACATCTATGGGCTATTTTCATGTGTCTGCCATGTTGAAATGCAGACAATGAAAACTAAATTGAATAAATAATCATAATATCCACCAATATGGGCCATAGCAGGGTAAGGATTAGGAGGAATAGTGTTTACTTGTCAGCAGGACGAGTAACACTAAAAAATCTATCCATCTTCAATAAAAACAACCCAAAACCTGTAAGAACAAGTAGTCGTGGGGAATGCCGTAAATATCCCCTTCCCCGATCAGGCCATTTCCCCGATCAGGCCATTTTAGGTCAATCAATTTTAAAATTAGTAATTCAAATTCATTGTCATACAAAATGTCAAGTTTGGTGATGATAGGTCATAAAATCTTCCCAGGAGACAGATAAACACAAATACGTAATAATTTGTTTTTAAAAACACATCATAACTTCATTAAAAGTAGGCCAAAGTACACCGAAATCTAATCAGCTCTGGAGAGTGGTACAACGAAGCTAGATATGAAGTTTGGTGACCATAGTTCAAATACTTCTCCCTGTAGAGTGGTAACAATGTTTATTACGTAACGGCCATAAGTTCGTAAAAAGAAGGCCAACGTCAATTCAACTATGGAGACTAGTTTAGTGAACTTAACTATAAAGTTTATTGACCATAGGGAAATACTTATCCCGGTGCAGTGGTAACAATAGTTTTATTCAAATATTTCATAAATCTTTTTAAAAGTAGGCCAAAGTACACCAATATCAAATCACATGAGGAGAGTGATATAGACATACCAATTGTCAAGTATGGTGATGATAAGTCATAAAATGTTCCCAGGAGACAGATAAACACAAATACCTAATTATTTGTTTTTAAAAACACATCGTAACTACATCAAAAGTAGGTCAAAGTACACCAAAATCTAATCAGCTCTGGAGAGTGGTACAACAGCGAAGCTAGATATGAAGTTTGGTGACCATAGGTCAAATACTTCTCCCTGTAGAGTAGTAACAAGGTTTATTACGTAACGCTCATAAGTTCGTAAAAAGTATGCCAAAGTACACCAACGTCAATTCAACTGTGGAGAAAAGTATAGTGAACTTAACTGTAAAGTTTAATGACCATAGGTGAAATACTTATCCCAGTGCCAAGGTAACAATAGTTTTACTCGAATGTTCCATAAATCTTTTAAAAGTATGCCAAAGTACACCAATATCAAATCACGTGAGGAGAGTGATATAGACATACCTAATGTCAAGTTTGGTGATGATAAGTCATAAACTGTTCCCAAGAGACAGATAAACACAATAACGTAATAATTTGTTTTTAAAAACACATTGTAACTTCATCAAAAGTAGGCCAAAGTACACCAAAATCTAATCAGCTCTGGAGAGTAGTACAACAAAGCTAAACATGAAGTTTGGTGACCAAAGGGCCAATACTTCTCCCTGTAGAGTGTTAACAAGGTTTATTCAGGGGTCGATTTAGCTGCTGGCCCGCCAGTTAAAATGGTCTCGGGCCAGGTGACTCTGTCTTGAACTGGCCCGATTAGCCAGTTGAAAAAACATGAATGTTGGTGTCCAAAAAGTCACAGATAGGACTGTCAAGACTCACGGTTTTTGACCATGAAATCAGCATTACAGCCAGTTCTATGATTAGTTTGGAAAAACAAGCTTATTCTTCACTAATAAGTTTGTTTAGTTTAGAGTGAACTGAAACAATGTACATAGGAATGTAATGGTATTCTTCATCGGCAGATTGCCGGTTTGTGAAAATGTTGAATAAAATCATAAAATTTGAGTTTAAAATTGAATTACTTTTTAATATTAAACATTTATATATTCGGGCCAATGAATGTTGGATCGGGCCAGCTGCATCAGTGTCAGCTGGCCCGACTGTCTAGCTGAAAATGCAGAATTAAGTTGACCCCTGTTTATTACGTAATGCTCGTAAAATCGTCAAAAGTAGGCCAAAGTACAAACAAATTTTTTTGAGAGGTATTTTTTTCCTCAAACAAGACATATTCAATTTGCAAATCAATAGCTCAAGTAGACTTTGAGTTATCAGCCTGTTTATTTTGGATGCACAGACGGACGGGCAGAAGCAAAGCAAGAAATCCCCCTTCAGACTTCGTGCGGGGAGATTAAATGACACAAATGAAAACGATTGGTGAAAACTGTGGACAGAAGGTTACTGCAAATGTAGACGAACAGCTAAAAATATGTGACTATTTTGAGTGCTTTTATCAGGGGGTAACCCCCCCCAAACCCCCTTTTGTTGTTTTGTGCATGATATAAAAAGAGGGCATTTGAATCAAAACAGAGGAAGCACAAAATGTAAGTTAATCTTTATAAAAATATCTTGGAACCACATAGAAAAGGTTTCTCTTTCTAATAGAGACAGAAATGTGGTTCCAGATGTTTTTCTTGGCAAGCTATTGAACTCATAATTAGGGTTCACTAAACTATACAAGAACCAGAGAATACCCATACTAATCTACATGGGCTCACGAGCCACACGTGAGGGCCATTGGCTGTAGGACCTCTCCTCACCTCAGGGGATGATGCTCCATATCCCCTTCGTCATGAGCAGTTCCCAGCAAGACGCTGAGATCACAAGGTTTAACAAAGCCCCACACAAAACTGGACTGTCCCCTTTGGGTCAACCTCCAGCTAGTGTGGACTACGTCCTTCCAATCGTACCCGACCAGGAGGAATAGTTGGAGGGTCTCAAGGACGTAGTTGTTGTGTTTGTCCAGATCAGGTCGTGGAACGCCTCCGGCAGTGTCATCCTGGCACCATTTCCAGGACATACAACAACTGTCCAAAGTAGTCAACAACCTACTGTCTGAATGTGATAAATAAATGAAAGTGTACCTTAGGATCCACACCGGTGGGATTGTGTGCACAAGCATGAAGAACGACCACTGAGCCTTCGGGCATGGCCTAATTACAAATATGGATATTAGGTTTATACAGTACAGGTTTATATAGTATTTATAATCATGACATGTAGTTTTTTTTAATATATTCTATTTCATCAAATCAATTACTTATTTAATTATAAATCTATGTATACTTGCATTAATATCTTCCATTGCTCCAGTGAAATCAAATCCACAAGTTGCTGGATCATAATAACGATATCCCCCAACTTCCAAGCCACTGTGTCTATCAAGGAGTAAACAAATAATAAATGTTGTGTACAATGTTATTAGCTAATTGAATTTGAAGCAAAATATGGCTGCTCTTTTCATAGAAGTAATACTTGACCGATGACCACATACTTAAAAATCGGCGTATGATTTCCCCATGATGGTTTAGGAAGATAGAAGGTCTTGCTCGGAGCATACCATTTAGACTGAAAATGTAAGTATTGTAATATGCAAACATCATGTTCATCACAATACATTCTAAACAACAGATATGAAATGAGTGTAATTGACTTAGTTGTTAGGCGATCAAAATTATATTCCTTGTTTCAGATTTCCGTCTATGTACTGTCCCCAAAGGCTAAAACAGGGTGTTTTATTTTTTTTTAAATTTCTGAGCTGAATACATGGGAATTTCATATTCTTTAGACAAATCCGACGGAGATATAGTTCTTCACACCAGACAGAGCACTTGCTCATTACTGTTTACGAGTCGGTACAGTATTGATCCGCGCTATTTAAAGCAACAGCAATATTGAACAGTGCATATCACAAACACTGTGTCGACGCGAGGCGCTGAACGCGCGTTCAGCGCATCTTTTCAGTTTTTCAAGATGGCGGAATGTACTCACACACAATTTTTATTGGGCTATTTGACCAATATAAATGCTTCTTTCGTTACTTTTTTCTCTTTAGATATCATTTTTAGTGTACAGACTATGTTCCAACGCAATTATACGGGTGATATGTAGTTTAATTTAGCTGTTTGAGCACTCCTATTTTTTCAGCCCGATGCGAGTAACTCCCGTATGTGATGAGCGTAACGGGTATACGCTAACTCTTAAATGAGGAGGGTAACGCCAAAATATTCCCTAGCATTTTCTGTTAAAATAGAATTGAAAATCTAAATATTTGACTTAAATAATAACCTGATGCAAAAAATAGCCAATTGTAATAAATCTATTGCTTTGAAAATGTCCAATTGAATTCACTTTACAGAATAAACATTCCCCCGCCACCCCCCACCCACCCCAATTTTCAAATACTGTAAAACTAATATATTTTGTGGCTATTGAATTTTACAATTTTCATATTTAAATTATTTTGTGACTATTTAATTTTGCAATTTGGTCCATCCTGGACCTACTTTATAGGCTAATAATGTTTGCTGACTGTTTAAGAGTGTTTTTGATACTTCACAGTATTACTACAGACAATAGATGAGTGAACCTTGAGCAGCTTTAAAAGCTTTAATATATTTTATTCTCAAAACACTGGAGATAAGCAATTCATGAGTCATATAATATACTAGTTTAGCTCATGATCATTACTGTCACACATATATTAATATCTCTTCACTTTATCACAACTATCTTGAGTATAATGATTGAACAAAACGCAACTTATCATTAACAAAAATATGTTACACACTGGAGATAAGCAAGTCATATGATATAATAGTTTAGCTCATAATCATTACTATCACACATATGTTAATATCTCTCAAGTATATCACAACTATCTTGAGTATAATGATGGAAGAAAATTCAACTTCACTACAGTTTTGACGTTATATCTAGAAGTCAATCTTAGTCAGACTGTGTTCAAGTCATATCATCTTATAGTCTATGGAATAATCATTATTTACTTTCTGAGGAACACGAACCGTCTTCTTTAATACCCTGAAAATTAATGAAAGTATACAACTGACCTTCAAATATGATAATTGATATTTTATCAGAGTTGGTATCATAAGAGGTTTGGTTACATTTGATTTTTAATTTAAAAAAGAAACAAAAAAATGTATTTTTTTTAAATTACATAAAATTATAATTACAGGGTTTTTCGTAAGAATAACATTCTAGTCATTATACACAAAGGAAACTGTGGCAAAGAAAACATATAATAAAATAGGCTCGAACTAGAAATCAAAATGTTTTTGAAAACAATGACGTTTATTAAGAAACAAATTAATGTTAACATATCTTCATGCAAGCAATGTGTATCAAATTGAGCAATTTTGAATATACTTTACATATCACATTAAAGATTTTATTAAGATGAACAACAAAAAGAAAAATACACTTACATGTTTTGAACACATATGCCGCTTTAGATTATAAGCATACAAGGATCTGTAAGAGCACTGATTGCAGCAATGCATACGTGGAGATGTGTTGTTCATTTTGAATGAACATAATACAGTCATACAAGAAACCGTTAGAAAGACAGACTCGGGAGGGGGTGGAAATCGCAAGATGCGGTGCAGACAAGATGCTCAATAGCAGACTGGACCATTACCAACCCCGGGTTACCAACCTGGTATCAGGCGAATGACATTCCAAAATTTGTTAGAGTAGATACAAGAGATTGTACGTTGCACTGTACTTTATGGTTGTATATATACTGGCCGTTCACATATATTTCGGTATACAAGAAATATTGTGTTTTTGCTTTTCATGTCCATCAACCAGCGTCCGTTGCTATTCCTGCTAAAACTATATTTCACAACCTAATATGTCCCTACAAACTAAGTAACAAAAGCTTCCTCACAACTGTAGGCAAGGAGAAAATAGACCAGACAATTGCAGAATATGAAATAATATGCAATAAATAAACATGTAAATAACAAAGGTATCATAATAGTCGAAGATTCGTATTGTATGTCCACATATAGGTTGAAAAACATAGATTCTGGATAACTATACATTATTACTGTGATAGGATTCAGAAATGAGTAAACTCCGTTTTTCTTGTATACCGAAAAATATGTGAACGACCAATAAATTGTAGAACAAATTTGGGGTGTATTGTGTGGATAACTTAAAGGAGCTCTTACTATGTTTTGTTTTTAAACCTTATTGTGTAAATGTTTCAATTATAATGAATAACAATATAGTTTTAGTTTAAAGAAGATAGATAAATATAGAGTGTTAAAATACAAAATAGTAATTTGATAATGTAAAATACTTGTGGGGATTAATGTAAATTTGACATAGTTATTGATATGTAAGTTCATTAATTTAATTTCATTAGTCGTTATTGAAAAGAAGACTAAGTAAGGATCTCGAAAACTAGTTTTATATATTGTTTTGAGGTGTTTTGAGTTTTGGAAATAAAGGCAGTGAATAGAATAGTGTTGTGTATAAAAAAAGGTAGATATAGAAGATGGCACAGTTGTTACACAAAGCAGCGTTACCCGCATCAAAAAATCGCGTTACCCTCCTCGCCTATTGACAGCTGCTTCGCGTTACTCGTATCAGTGGCGAAAAGAGAGACTCTTAAAACAAAGCAATCCAGCAATAAATCACATAAAAAATTGCACCCAGGTGTAGTGTATAAACATATAATCACGTAAAAGATTTTACTACTAAACATATAATCATGACGAAAAAATTATATTATACTACTATCCTGAAGCTGGAAATACAAGTGAACCATTACCATTAACAGTTATTAGCCACATAGAAGGGTTTATCCAACCAATTAGCAGACATTAAAGATTTTAAGTGTTTATATATTTCATATGGTGGGTTTAAATTTATTTCAGTTTGTGATATTCACACTAACATTATTTCATTTTGTAGTTTTCAGAGAGAAATAAATAATATACCAATCATTTAAATTACCACAACAGTTCAGATCCAAATAGCACGAACAAAAATGACCTCGAAAAACCTTGTTCAGTAGGGAAAAACTAGGGAAAACCAGGGAATTTTACCGTTCAAAACATGCGGAACACTCTTTATACTTAAAACTTTAATGTGTTTGTGTGATTTATTGCAGGTTGCATGTCTCGAGTGATTACCACCATAATTGGCCCCATTTTTGCAAGTCAAGTGGGGAGTTGGCCCCAAATACCAAAAACTTAGCTGCATCTCTGTAAGCCACCTTATACAAGTATTCAAGAGGCCCAGTGCACTAAAATGACATGGTGTTGAGCTAGATTTTGATACCCCCATAGCGGTCATTCCGAAAACTCATAAGAGCACATTTAAGCTAGAGGTTACTATAAACACTCTACCTTTAAAAAATGCACTTGCTACGGAAATGGTTTAATAATATTAGTATTTGTTTCATTGTCACAATAATATATGCATCAAATGTTCACATGCAAATGAATTAATTAACAACTAGATCAGCAAACATTCAAGGAACGTATGAAATTCCCACAGGGGTGTGAATGACTTTCCATGAACAGACAGCGTGAGCATAACACGTCTAATAAATGTCAACCAATCTAAAATGATTCCCATGATACATTTTTTTCCAAATAAAAAATTATATATATCTTTTTAATTTTATCAAAGTGTAGCTATTGGTAGTTCACATATATTTCGGCATACAAGAAAAATGAAGTTTACTCATTTCTGAATCCTACCACAGTAATAATGTATAGTTATCCAGAATCTATGTTTTTCAACCTGTATATAGGTGTGCAACATGAATCTTCGACCATTATGATACCATTGTTATTTTTATGTTTATTTTTACTACGGCAATTTTCCTTATAAAGAATACTGCATACTGTGTTGCCATGACATACATGGAAGACATGCAAGCGGGTCTCGTGTACTGAATGTTGGATATGTAAAGCAAAAACGCAATATAATATACCAAAATATATGTGAGCAACCAGTAGCTCTAGATGTCTGAAAAAATTTGTCACATTTTCAAAAAACACCACTTGCAAGAGGGGGGGGTGGGGGGTGTCCCCCCGCTCGCACTCACCCCCGCGGCACCGCATACTTGGCTTCGCCAAGTACATTGACACATCATCCTATACCATTTCACATTTTGGCTGTCAAAAGCCTCGTCGTACAAGTCATTCGTTTGGGGTATAATGGCAGTACCATCATGTTTAAAACTAGATAACTATATCCGCATAAGGAATCATCATGCACAATTTATTTTAGTGTTACGTTTTATTTTAAGAGAATATAAAAAAGTTTCATTTTGAGAGCATATTAATCTGCACTCACTGCGGCCATTTTTATGCGCATAGGAGTAAATGAACAAGAGGACCATAAGGGTCATAATATCTCTCACCTGCACGTGTAAATTTGGCTTTAAAATTAAGTGAGAGGTGCCCTGGTGAATGATAAAACAGGTTCAGGAAGCACATTTAGGGTTAAAAATATAAGAAGACCACCTCTCTATAGTTGATAGCAGTATCATAGGCAGGAGGACGTTATGACCAATTTTTTAATTATTTCTCAATGTTATTATCGGGAGGGTACCCCCCGAACCCCCGTTTTTTATTTTATAAGGCCAAGGGCCTACCCCCCAGACGCTCACCGGTAGAGGTCGGACGGTTACGGTTCGGGTCGGTTATGGTTTTTACATACCAAAACCGAACCGACGTCGGTTAATCGACACGGCGTTTACGTTGTACTAGATTACGTCATGCGTCCACATGTTGAACTAATATACTTTGTCTGTACTATAAATTGAACATACACGTATATTATACACAGAAATGGGATTTATTTATTCATTATTGGTCTTGTTACCAACGCCGCTGTATGACTGCTCCTGATTTATTCATATAGTCTCATATAGTCTCATATAGTCTGTAACGCAACATTGTGAAATGAATGGAAAAGTAGTACTTCAAATATTGAAGTCATTACTGGGAAATTAGATCTAGACATCTACACTACAGTGTTATTGATTTGGGGAACAAGAACACGTTATCAAAGGACAAAATTGCGTACAGCGTTCTACGTATGTCATAACAGTCAGTCTATAAAAAACGGAAGCCAAGTAGTTTGACACAATGCCAGTAGAGGCGCTTTGTACCAAAGTACATTTAAAAATGGCCGCCCCTGTGCAAATAATAACGCGACCTCAATCAATCAATATCGCGTAATTTTGTGTGATAAAACTCATAAAAAGGACAAAAATTACACTCGCTAGTTCTGGCGAGTAGTTTTGAAGTTATACACGACACAGGCGAGTGTAAATTAGGTAATGCCTTAAGACGTACGTCAATTTGGTTAACTGACTAGTGATTTTGTAACCGGCTGTCAGCCAAAACCTATCCGACGCCGGTTAACTGCCTAACCGTCCGACCTCTACTCACCGGACACTCTCAACTAAACCCAACTTCTGGGGGACAAAGCCTCCCACACACCCCAAAATATAAGAAAACTACCTCTATAGTTGATAGCAGTATTATAGGCAGGAGGACGTTATGACCATTTTTTAAAATTATTTCTCAATGTTATTATGGGGGGGTACACCCCGAACCCCCCATTTTGTATTTTATAAGGCCGAGGGCCTACCCCCAGACGCTCCCCGGGCACTCTCAACTAAACCCAACTCCTGGGGGGCAAAGCCACCCACACACCCCACCAGGTGTTACACGTTTTATGTTGGGTCGCCCAGGTTAGGAGTAATTTCTATTGTTGATGCAATTTTACACCAAATCATGAATGAAAGTTTTACTACGCTGCTCTGATTGGCTATGCGACGTGATTGACAGCTAAGGGGCGGGGAGGTCACCTCGAATTGTTATGCAAGAAATCCATCTCGGCCACTTAGAGTGGAGGACTGGTGGGTGTGACATAATTTAACCAATAGACTGCTTCATTAGCACTCTCGATCATGCGACTGACTGTTTACAGAGTACTTTAAAGCCGAGGGCTGTGCTTAACAAAAAATCATGAAAAAAGACTAGGGTTTGACATTGGTCTCAGGGTCGGGCTGAGCCAATAAGAATTGGACATTAATAAGAGGTGTGTCAGAAGAGCACCCTCACACAGTGCATACCCAGTCAAAAACAATAATTTCCCCCTGGGAACCTGTGGGAAATAATAGAATAAATTTCTAAAATACAAGTATATGCAGAATTTTTTATTACTTTCCACTCAACCCAATATTTTGGGACACTTTTAAAAAAATTCTGATCCGCCCTACCCAAACATAAGAAACCTTTTATTTAATATCGGAAGCCTCCCGACAGGAAAAAATATACACTCAAAAAATCTGAAACAAGCAATCAAATTTTAACGGCCTACCGGTAAGTATAAACATTCTTCTTTCTTCTTGGAAGTCTATAAGAGTATCACATATCCTCTGTCGGGACTCGAATCCTGGACCACTTCAACTGTGGCACTAATTCATTTAAGTGCCTGCTTAAGTGCTTGGTAAATATGTGTCACAGTGGCCCTCTGGACTTCGGGAGTCTCCTCTGATGTTAGTGATTTTATACTTAAAATTTCAAAATCAGCTTACTCTTTAATAACTTTATAATTAATACTATTGTTCTGAAATCAATCTTATTCAACTACCTTTTGGCCCATAATAATATTGCTTCACCTTAGACATTTATTCTGAAAATCATTACAAATTATTTAAAGTCCAAGTATGAAGGTCAACCTTCACTTTTGACAGTTCAATAACTTATATTCCGGGATCATTATGCAATATCCTTTATGAAAGGTATTCTAATATTAAACGAGAAAAATACATAATATGTAATGGGGAATACAATCCTACCTCCTTTCCCTCAGTTCTATCTCTATACCTCAAAATGTCTTCACTATCTACCCAGTCAGCCCTCATCTTAGCCCTCCTAGAATACCATTAGGATAACCTTGATACTTGAAGATTGCATTTTGATTTTTCAATGTAAGTGCCACCAGGAAAAAAAGAAACATGGGTCAATAAGTAGTGGAATAAAATTGGTGTCAGTACAATAATAGTAATGAGTAAGTCATCAGAAGTTCAAAGAAGTATGCTTACAAAAAATGCTGCACCAATTCTGAGAGATCCTGTTCCAGATATACCCTGCGCAGTAACATTCTACAAACAAACAAATTATATGGACACTTAAAGATATTGCTCAGCCAAAACCGTATTTGGTCTGTAAAATCCAGTATCAATAGACAATGCCTTATCCATTGCAAGTGCGATAAAAATAATATTTATATTCTCCACGTTTAATACTTATTTCACCTTTAAAAATACCATGCTGTCTCTTCAACTAAAACACAAGGTCACCTGATGTTGCATAATTGAATGATTTTTGTCGGACGTACCGTGTATTTCTAACGAGAGACGTCGCACTTAACGTGGGCGAGATAGGGGACTTCTTACGTGCACCGTGCAAGTTACGTCTGACGAAAATCATTCGGTTTACATTTCTCGCCTTCACGTGTTTTGTTGGGTACATGCCGGCCTCTTATTGCATGATATTTAAATTGCTCTACATACTTTAATATGTAGTTTAAATGAAAGAAACTTTCAGAATGCACAGAACACATCATAATGCTTCTCTACAAGGATACTTGTTTGGCCACTGAGCATAACCTTTAAGGTTTCCACACAAAAATCATGAGCTAACATGATATATATAATTGTACCTATTCATTGAATTATAAATATATATATTTTTAACTATTTTTGTTTATATAAACATAGCGATTTACGGTAGATTAATATATTTTGCATCACATAGGAAAAAATAATGATTCCCTATCCATGAAATATTACTATTTATCAACACACATCAGTGAAAAAATATAAAGAGAATTCACAGATGTTAATAAAAAAAATCTAACCAGGTCAAAGGTCTTGATTGTTTTAGTATATTATATATAATACCATTATGTTTAAGTGCGATAAAGTAATTTCCCTTTCTGGGACACATCTCGAATTTAGCCAATTGGTTAAATGACTACATTTTTTAGCCAATTGAATTTCTTTTCAGCCAAGCAAAAACCTATGCAAGTGCATGTGTGATGGCATTTCCGGTAAGTGAAAGCAGGCAAAATACGTTTTTTATGAATTTTCTTGAACAAAATTGATTCGCCACATTAGCGAAAGAGTAAGCAAAATGTTAAGCCAATTCTTTGAAAAAATCGCCATAAACAACAAAGGAATGTCACGCGCTGGCCCAGCCTTTCCTACCATAAAAAATCATTTTTGGTCCACTAACTGCGCTTTAACTATATAGAATTGTCGTACACAATGCAACCGGAAATTCCGAGTCTTATCACTAAACTTAACTATCAAGATCACCGTCCTAATATGCATGTGCAACCAAAAGAGTCGCGGCCTTTAAGTGTAACCAGAGGCCATTTTGCTTGTTGATTCAAATGTTTCTGCCTTGTTATCGTCATCAAAAATCATCAACAAGAGGACCATAAGGGTCCTAATATCGCTCACCTGCATGTGTAAATTTGGCTTTAAAATTCAGTGAGAGGTGCCCTGGTGAATAATGAAACAATGCTGGGCACTCAGGGAAATGATTCAAATATGATATCATAATGTGACAACCAAATGAGTTGTGTTAAATGATATATGAAGAAGCATATGTTCCAATTTTTTTTTTTTTTTTTTTTTGGGGGGGGGGGTTAGGTGAATTTGCCACCCAGGTGCATGATGATTCAAACATAGTTCTGGGGTCACATGCTGTTTCACAGCTAAATCTAGGTAATATGTGCAAGTTTGGTGAAACAGTTTAATTTAATCAGATTAATCATTTATTGATTTTTTTTTTTTTTTTATGGGGGGTATGGACCCCTGAGACACCCAGGGGAATGATTCAAATATGATATCATAATGTGAATAAGTTGTGTTAAATGATATATGAAGAGAAGCATTTATTCCAATTTGGGGGGGGGGGGGTCAATTTGCCACCCAGGGGCACGATGATTCAAACATAGTTCTGGGGTCACAAGCTGTTTCACAGCTAAGCAAATGAAAAATAAAGAAATTATTTAGAAAATATGTGCAACTTTGGTGAAATAGACTTTTTTATGGACCCCTAGGGAGACAATTTTACACCCAGAGGAATGATTCAAATATGATATCATGATGAGACAGGCAAATAAGTTGAGTGCAAGTTTGGTGAAAATCAAATGAAAAATGAAGAAGTTACTTAGAAAAATATGAATTGTTGACGGGCGGCCAGGCGGACGGCGGACGGCCGAAAGGTGATCACTAAAGCTCACAAGCTGTTTCAAAGCAGGTGAGCTAAAAACAGTGTACTCAAAGCTATTGTATAGCTGTTGTAATGTATTTTACATGTTACATCAAAGAACTTTTACTAATACTTACTTAAATTCTCTGTGTATATTGAGCATTCTTCTTATGAAAGAATGTTTCACGAAACGGCCCGCTCCAGTAGCATGTCATGACATTGTACATGTGACTGTGTAGGTTAGAAGACTTATGAACGTTTAGTTGTACGTAAAGGCAGCTTTATTTGTTGCAAGATGAAAAACTTACTAATCCATTTTTCTGGACTTCATTCCCATCACCAAATGCCAGCTGCGCAGCAAGTTTTGTGAATTCAGCACTGCCTCCAATGGGCAAGTATTCATGGTCCATATGAGCTGCCAGCAGCTTTTCCTCTGCCTGATCATAAACATTGAAGATCATAGTTAGTTCAAATATGAATATTAAAACGTCTGTTAAGTTGCAAATATATAAAAAAGCCATGGTGCATTGTTTACTAAACAAAAGATATTTAACATTAGGGAGATTGACTGATTCTTACTTCCTGGTTGTAATACAAATATTTTGTTACTTGTAACAAAAACGAAAAATCATCATTGTTACCATTGTTGGACCATTGATGATACATTGACAGGGCAAATATACAAAATTTCTTAATACAGTACACAAAACTTACAGCTCGCACTGAAGGTAGGACAAAAGGTTTCCCATTGTCATCACGGTAAGCTCCAACACCTAAGTTTATTTTTTGGGGATTGGTGTCTTTTTTATAGGCTTCTGTGACGCCAAGAATTGGATCAGGAGGTCCCATTTCTACATTTGACCACCATGAGCTACAAATTTAAACACATTAAATTTTCAAACATACATCTGCGATTTGGCGAAAATTCTTAATATTGTGCATAAAAGAATTGTTGATGAACCTGTGGGCTGGTAGTGGAACAGGTCAATTCCGCTCCAGTGACATGATTGAAGAATAGAGTAGTAATCATGTAGGAATAAAAGTTTGGAGAAAATCAAATGTAAGCAGTAAAGCATGTAAAGCAGTCGTTGAAACACCAAAAATCTCCCCCTCCTAGATAAGGCCCTTTTAGGTCAATCAATTTTAAAATTAGTAATTCAAATAGTACATACATGCATAAAGAATATTGTAGAAAGGCAACACATCTAATCAGAATGAAAATAAAAACACATTGTAACTTCATCAAAAGTGGGCTAAAGTACACCAAAATCTAAAAGTGGGCTAAAGTACACCAAAATCTAAAAGTGGGCTAAAGTACACCAAAATCTGATAATCAGAATGAAAGTAAAAACACATCGTAACTTCATCAAAAGTAGGCCAAAGTACATCAAAATGTAATCAGGTCTGGAGAGTAGTACAATGAAGCTAAATATGAAATTTGGGGATAATAGATCAAATACTTCTCCCTGTAGAGTGGTAACAAGGTATTAACACATATTGCTTATAAGTTGGTCAAAAGTAGGTCAAAATACACAAGCATCAATTCACCTGTGGAGACTAGTATAGT
>CM032661.1:9549705-9599695 GCA_019095985.1 Streblospio benedicti | reverse complement strand
GGCTTAGTGAATATCGCCGCTCTTTTCTTGTCCGTAGCAGACTCCGTGTTTCAGAACTAAAAGTAATATGATCCCTTTTTATTCTAATGGTGTGAAATACAACAGTGGGTCTGCATCATGTTTGTAGTGTACAAATAAACTCATTTTATTTCATCGTCTATAGCAAGTGAACACATAGAGTGGGGTACCAGATTTTAACACAAATTTTTGTTAACCGTTAGTGTGCTGATCAGTTGACTTCTGATAAAAATCACTTATATTTGAACACTAACAGTTATGTTGACAGAATATTTGGTATCAGAAGAAATATATGGCTGTACAGATTTAGTAGATCTAGTTGACATATCTCTAAACACAATCTCATTCCAATTGAAGTGTAAAATATACATGCCATCTAGCCAAAATCAGAAACTCAAATACAAAGACTAAATTTTGTGCCAAAGATTTCAAGCTTACTAGTCAATGCACACATTAAAATCTGGGACCTATTAATTTACATATAGTTTAGATTCTCAATAGAATACATCAGCTTACCTTTTATCTTCTTTATCAGGCACAATTGTGGCATTTTTATCAGCTGTAAGTGAATTTACGTCTGGATCCGCCATGTTTTTAACCCCTAGAGTGACATGCTGCACAATAGTGTGGTGATTCCACTCTTTAGAGTGGTGATTGATTCACCACCTTGAAATATATGTGAACCACCAATAGCTACACTTTGATAAAATTAAAAAGATATATATATTTTTTTAATAGGAAAAAAAATGTATCATGGGAATCATTTTTAGATTGGTTGACATTTATTAGATGTGTTATGCTCACGCTGTCTGTTCATGGCAAGTCATTCACACCCCTGTGGGAAATTCATACGTTCCTTGATCATTTGCTGATCTAGTTATTCTCATATTTGTCAAAAGAACACGTGAAATCAGAAAAATTTAAGTCATTAAGTAATATGTTGACATTTATTATTATCATAATGTCAAAATTACGCGTGAAATCAGAAAAATAAGTCATTAAATAATATGTTGACATTTATTATTCTCATATATGTCAAAAGGACGAGGGAAATTAGAAGAATAAAAGTCATTAAATAATATGTTGACATTTATTATTCTCATATATGTCAAAAGGACGCGTGAAATCAGAAAAATAAAAGTCATTAAGTAATATGTTGACATTTATTATTCTCATATATGTCAAAAGGAAGCGTGAAATCAGAAAAATAAAAGTCATTAAGTAATATGTTGACATTTAAAATTGCCATATATGTCAAGAGAACGTTTGTAATCAGAAAAATAAATGTCTGGAAGTGATATTCATGACATTTTCAATAAGCCAAGTTACCATAATGATTATTCAAAAATTACTTGTTCAAAATTTTCTTGCACCAAGCTGTGGCCAAGCTGTGGTAGGTAGCAAGGGCTAATGTTAATAAAAATTTATGTGATGTAGAGTTAGGAGTGCATTATGAATCTTTAATTTACCAACAGGTCCAAGGGGGCGGATGGGTAGAGAGGTTGCTTATCTTCAAATTGTAATTTGTCTGATATTCATATATGTTTCTATTAGAATTGCATTAGGATTTTTGCTTCAAAGTAAATTTTTTGTTTTTGGTGGAAATCGTATTGAAGTACTTTACAGCTCCGAAAATTTGGCAGTTCTTTAATTTTACAACATTTAATCTTTATCATCACTAAGAAATAAATATAGTAATGTCGTTGTTGTGATATATGTATTTTATTCTGCATTTGTTCGTGGCCAATTCTAACTTCATGGGAGAATTGAAGTCGATGTTGCAATACAATAAACGCTATAATTTCACTCGTAATTAAGCAACATACTGCGTTTTACCCGGAAATCAGAGTAACCCAGCAGGATAAAGTTCTTCCACATAAAAAAAATCAAAATATATTGTTACCTGCACCAGCCGGTTGCACTTAAAAGGTTCTATTATTCAAAGTATTGATGCTGATTCTTATTATCACACTTTGAGACCATAATATTCTACATATTTTAAGAAATCTATCGAATACTCCCAGATCAAGATTAGCAATAATGCTTTTTATTATCGCCCTGCCAACTGCAAGCGTATCGAAAGCGCTGTTACTAATCTGCAACAACGATGCGCGCTTGACTAAGGCTGATTCTTTGAAAAGGCATAAATTATGATAATGAGCGTTTGGCAGCTACTCTTAATCGCACTGCTGTTATGGTCGAAGTTGACATATTTCGGTGTGTCATAAAGGCTAATGATTGATTACCAGCGACTACGACACTAGACCAGTACGACACGAAAATATGGAGCGATTACGACACGAAATGTAGGAGACTACGACACCAAATGTCAGGAGATTACGACACCATTTAATAATAATAATATATTGTGTAGTAGTATTTCATTTAGCATTTAGCATATCTATAACCATATGGGCTCGGATTACATATAGAGCCTATGAGAGGTACAATAAAATATACATTAACAAAGTATTTATTCACATTAAGTATAACAATTACGAATTATTAAAAATTGATTGATTCCAATATATGGCTTATGAAGTTGGCTTGGGATAAGTTATTACTGGGCCATGAAAAGTAGCGATTTCACGAACCAAATCCATAGGTGAATATTCCCCAGCAATAAGCTTGTCCCAAGCCTGAAATGTACGGTTTTGTTTTAAAAGAGAGAATGCCCTTTGTGCAACAGTATGTGTCGTACTCGCTCGCCGTTTGGTGTCGTAGAGGTATGATTTTTTGAGAGGGTACGACACGAAATCACGCTGGTTCCCACTTGCATAATACGTCATCATTTCTCGTGTAAGCCCGTTTCAGTGACGAAATGCACCTCGCTATGGCGGATGTTACAAATTTTGTTAGGTATTTTTTACATTTTTCTTAAATTACATCGTTATTTAAACGTGTTAGTGTTTAATCGTGTCGGATAAATTTTATTCGTTCGATTAGGTGGCAATAGCATTCTTTTACAAGCCGTTTTTTCTGCGATAATCGTGTTTTTGCACATTTCATGTGCTGTGCCAAGTCAATCTCTAATGAAATTGTTAAATGTAATAAACTCGGCAAAGCCGAGATAGCGGCGCCGTATATATATTATATATGATTATAGTAGGTGCGTATGCGGTGCCGCAGGCGCCGCCGGGGGTGGGTGCGGGAGGGGGGACACCCCCCTCCTGCGCTTGGGGGCGAGGGGGATCTCCCCCCGAAAATTTTTGAAAATTTGATGCATTTTTCTGCAATCTAGACTAGAGCTACTATTTGGCATAGACAGATATCTACATAGTGTTTCGCTATATTCATTCAAATATTACTTATATATGCCATAAGATAATACTTATTATATATCTGGAATGTACATCATGTAATGGAATCATAATATTGATGAATGTGTGATATCTGCTCTGTATCCTTTTAATGCCACAATTAAATAGAAAATATTAGAATTCTGGTATGAAAAGTTTTAGCCCGTGCGATGTAATATTAGACCCACAAAAAAAGTGGTGTATCCAAAACTTGACTGAAACCCCCCCCCTCGCTCGAAATGGAATATCGTTCCATTTTTGCGAAGGGTGACAAAATATACATCATCCCTTACTTATATTTTCGTAAGATAAATATTACTTATGAGTCATAAAAATTATATGATCTATGGTGAACGTAGACCAGTAGGATTATGGATTTATTTGTCTAGAAATTTGGTTATGGCTGATGAAGTTTCTTTCACCTAATGGAAAATGTCCTCTACATATAATTCTAAGAAATTGAGTCTTAATTAAGGGAACTGAGGGCGGGAATAAACGTTCGTTGCTAAATTTCGAGGGCGTGGAGGCCACTATCTAGTTCTCATTCCTATTGTAATTATTGTTATTTTAATCATACTATATTTTAGATATAAAAAACTAAGGAACGAACATAATAATGTTGATGATACTGATGTTAATGTTGATGAACCTGAGTGTAGTAAAATAATATTTTACTTGAGAGTTGTGACAAATGAAGATAGTAATGTTTAATGTACTAGTGGTTTCATGTATGAAATGTCTGTAAATTGTAGCGGTTAAAAGTGCAATGGTATGATAATGTTATTGATGTTATATATGTGTTATATTGGAGTGACGCACATTGATAGTCATTTTTAGATAAATGATTTTTTGGGGTAAATTTATTCATCTTAAAGGCAGGGGGTGATTGTAAAGAGATGGCCTATAAAGTAGGGCATGTTATGTTTTCACTTAGATTGTTATGCCAGAAGTTATGAGGTTTGTGTTGTGCATGGCTCTAATCAGAGAAAACCAGACTTACTGTCAGCAAATATACTAATTATAGAACAAGTGTATTTAGAACATTTGATTAGCTTTTGATAAACTGCCAACGTGAGTAATAGTCTTGATATTACCAGTTTAACTAGGAAACTAATGTTGTCAGATATTGCTGACAAAGGCTTGTGAAATTAGTATATGTACAAGCTGCTGGTTTGCTCTATGTATTCTTGATTCTGATTTTGGTGCTGATATTCTGATATGTTTTGATGCCATGTCAACGTGATGTAAAAGACAATACTGTATGGATTAGGAAGAATTGAAATTTAATGACTATTATTTAATTATAAAAACAGGCTTCTCCCTCTTCTGAGCCTTAAGCAGAAGAGGGTGGCGCCCTTTACATGAGCCCAAATAACCATCTGTAAAGTAAAGTACTCTAGGACCAACCCTTTACAATGTGCGTCATTAACGAACAAAGTATGTGTTTTGATGTTATTGCAAAATATAGCTTTATTATGTGTAGAAAAAATATAAAATGATGATTATTCGAATTATTATGATAGGAATAATGGATTACGATATACAACTTCTACCCAAAGTGATAGAAGAATTTGTTCTACAAGGTATTTCGTGAATATCTTCTATTATCCCCATAGCCATTCATATTAAATCATATGCATGTGTCTTACATTCCACCATCCCGGCCCCTTCTCTCATCCGAACCAGTGTTAGAGGGGACATACTTATGACCGAGTACTCGAATACGAGGCGAGTACTCGTGTAGGAATATTACTACCCGTGGGCCCCCTAGTGTAGATTGAACAGATAAGATGGTGTTAATGCATGCCTTTTTTAATACAGAAATGTATTTAAAAAAAGACTCAACAGTACCAAACAAGCTTGGGACATTTTTGTAAATGGGAGATTTACTGTGTCCAGTAGGATTATGGATTTCTTTATCTAAAAATTTGGTTATGGCTGATGAAGTTTCTTTCAACTTATGGAAAATGTCCTCTACATATAATTCTAAGAAATTGACAGTCTTAATGAAGGGAACTGAGGGCGGAATAAACGTTCGTTGCCTAAATTTTGAGGGCAGGGACCTCTATCTAGTTAGTTTTCTGCACTGTTTACTAAACGAATTTTATTTTTTGTCACTAATTTCAGAATGTAGAGTTTTTTGATTTTGAAAATTTGGATGATGAGAAGCGGCAGCAGGTTTGCAACATTCTTCAAAATGATACTAGATCCTGTACTACAGGTCAACCACAATTTGCATGGATAACAGAACCTTATAGTTTTGAAGGTATGTCCAAATTCATCTTCCTGTGCTCCGTGGTTCTTCTGGAACCCATTGCCTCCAGTCATACCATTATTGTGGTTAATAGACAGTACTGCCCATTGCAGATATCCTTTTTAAACCAATCAAATTGCTCCGCCCAGTTTCTCGAGGAAAACAAAACATGTTGATCATGCATATTTATTAGATTGTGGATGCGCACCTTGTCATTTACTCCGTCTACTCCAGATAGATTTTACACAAACTGTTAACGCTGAGTCTCATAGCTCACCTAACCCTTTGCCGTTCACTAAAGTTTTAAATCTTCCTCTTTTTTTTGAGTTGCATCGCCAGCCGCCATAATTAAATCTCCCCCTTTCCGGAGGGAGATTTCTAGCTTTGCTTCTGTCTGCGTCTGTATGTATGTCCGTCCGAAATAAACAGGCTCATAACTCGAACACTACTTGTTGACCTATTCCTTTGCAAATTGAATATGTCTTATCCTTGAATGTGTTCATCATGTTGGAATCCATATATATTTACAAAGTTCATATTGACACAACACAATAAAACCTTACATTGATTGACAATTTCAACAACTACTGTTGCCATTTTCAAAATCTCTCTGCGCATGACAGGTCAATCTGCACGACTTCCGATACTGAAATTCGGGTCGTACACATGAGAGAGTTAAAAGCCCCCCTCGTCCCTGTTCATGACAAAATCTTGTGATAGTGTATATGTGGGAGAAACTGGCAGAAAGTTGGGCACTCGTGTGAAGGAACACATGAAGGATGTGGATCAGAACACTAAGGGATCATTCACCAGAGCAGCGAGAAAAGAATCCCTCACCCAGATCCACAAGAGTGCAATTACAGATCATGTTAAGGAGAACAATCATGAGATAGACTGGGAGGAAGTCAGTGTGTTGGACAGAGAAAGTGATTGGAGGATAAGAACAATCAAGGAAGTGATCAAGATACGAGGACAGAGACAGGTCATGAACAGGGACGAGGGGGGCTTTCAACTCTCTCATGTATACGACCCGATTTTCAGTAAAGGAAGTCGTGCAGATTGACCTGTCATGTGCAGAGATTTTGAAAATGGCAACAGTAGTTGTTGAAACTGTCAATCTATGTAAGATTTTATTGTGTTGTGTCAAGATGAACTTTGTAAATATATTTAAATATGTCTTGTTTGAGGAAAAAAGTATCTCAAAAATTTTTGTTTGTACTTTTGACGAACTTATAAGCGTTACATAATTAACCTTGTCACCACTCTACAGAGAGAAGTATTTGACTTATTATCACCAAACTTCACATTTAGCTTCTTTGTACTACTCTCCAGAGCTGATTAGATTTTGGTGTACTTTGGCCCACTTTTGATGAAGTTACAGTGTTTTTTTAAACATGACGAATTATTATGAATTTGTGTTTATCTGTCTCCTGGCAACAGTTTATGACCTATTATCACCAAACTCGACATTTGGTGTGACCATATCACTCTCTTCACGTGGTTTCATGTTTGAGTACTTTGGCCTACTTTTGAAAATTCAAGTTATAGAATATTTGAATGAAACATTTGTTACCAATGTACATGGAAAAGTATTTCACCTATGGTCATTAAACTTTACAATTTTGTTCAGTATACTAATCTTCACAGTTGAATTAAATCTCCCCGGACAAAGTCCGAAGTGGGATTTCTTGCTTTGCTTCTGTCAGTTCGTCCGCCCGCCCGTGAGTACCGAAATAAACAGGCTGATAACTCGAAGACTACTGGAGCTATTGACTTGCAAATTGAATATGTCTTGTTTGAGGAAAAAAGTAATGAAGTAATTGAATTGACGTTGGTGTACTTTGGCCTACTTTTGATGAACTTATGAGCGTTGAGCAATAAAGTTTGTTACCACGCTACAGGGAGAAGTATTTGACCTATGGTCACCAAACTTCATATTTAGCTTCATTGTATCACCAGAGCTGATTAGATTTCGGTATATTTTGACCCACTTTTGATGACGTTATGATGTGTTTTTATTTTCATTCTGATTAGCTGTGTTGCCTATCTACAATATTCTTTATGCATGTATCACCAGTATGTATTTGAATTACCAATTTTGAAATTGCTGACCTAAAATGGGCTGATCTAGGAGGTGGAGATTTATGGCGTTCTGACTACTACAGACGGGATTGCTTAATTGTATAACCTCCGTCCACACACATCTTATGCGATTAAGCAATACATGTACATGCAAGTATCAGTACGTTTTATGAGATACTAATGAAAAAGTGGTTTTTACATCCTTAATGCACTTAAGTGATATATGCAATCATCAGATATGCAATTAAGTGATATCGTCTGTACTTGTTAATCTTATTACAGTACAACCTCGTTTAACTGGATATCAATAATACGAATATTCTCATCAACCTGAAGTTCTGCTTAAGTCCCAATTTTTCTGGACATATCCATGGCAGATTGGGTATGGGCTCAAACTAGTAGCATTTTCTTATTTGCGGGAGCAGATGAAAATGCCCTGAAAACAGCACACAGCTATTGTAGATAGCCTCGTTCAAAAAGTCGCTCTACTCCATAATTTTGGTGGGTGCACACCAGGATGGCACTGCTTGATCGAGACTATTATCACAACGCACTCGGAATTGGTCGCTACAAATGTCATATAACTAGCGTGTGAGTATGCAAACAACAAACACAATTTTTTAAAAATATTATTGCAAAATATAGCTGTATAATTTAACGTCAAACCAAAGTGATTGAGGAGTTGTTCTGCAAAGGTATTTCTTGAATATCTTATAGTCACTCGTGGTCGCATACGATGATAGTGGTTTTTTACATTTGCTCCCAGCCCCCCTCCACGTTCATTTGGATATATCGATTTTCAGAACATCCATCCAGATTCACAACATGTCCGGTTAAACGAGGTTTCACTATAGTTGGATTGTTATTCAGGTCTTTTTCCCAAACAAATCTAGTAGGTGGCAGTTGTAGAAATCTAATTTTCATCATCAGATTACAATTCTGATGTAGTTTGAACATGAATATTTTTAATCTTATACTATCAACACAACTTTGTGTCAACTTTTTTTTAAATGATTGCCACATTTTGTCGCACTTCTCCCCCCTGTGTTTCATT
The DNA here is from genome assembly GCA_019095985.1 of Streblospio benedicti. Classification (NCBI taxonomy): domain Eukaryota; kingdom Metazoa; phylum Annelida; class Polychaeta; order Spionida; family Spionidae; genus Streblospio; species Streblospio benedicti. The sequence goes on along the minus strand of CM032661.1, from coordinate 9,590,988 downwards.
TTTATAAATGGGGTGAGACACATGTCTCGCTTTCACAATTACTCAGAGTGATCAATGTTTGTGCATTACATATTTGTTTCTGATGATTACAGGGCCAGAAGTTACTACAGATCCTAAATACAAGGAGACTACCACGCCTGATGTCGACTCAGTGCCAGAATCGGTCTGTTCAGAAATTACATTTGGTGGTGATCCATTGCCTATCATGTCAAGCATGCATCAGCCAATAACATATTATTCGATGCATCCACCAACCTTTACAGGAGGTATACCAATGATACCAAATATGCATTATGGTGTCCCAGTCACATTCATGGGAATGCCACATCCTTCAATGGCAACACTTCCATTGAATTGCATGCCACACCCACATAGTGTCATGACAGTACCAGGCATTGCTCCTCCCTTAATGCACCATCATTCGCATCCTCTTGTGCAGCCCATAGAAAATATGCATCTTCACAACATAAATCACAGAGTTGGACATGATTTAAATCCTAGCATTAGACAAGAGGTGATTACTGTGCACAGTGGTGTAGAATCTGTGCCTTCTGAAGCAGCTAAAACTTATGAACGAAGAAATAAAAAACGAAGACCACCTGATTATTATAAGAGGCTAGAAGAGCAAGAAGCACAAGAAAGAAAAGCACTGGAAGATAAAGATACATCACCAGTGCAGGACAAAACCTTTGTTGTAGAAAAACCAAATCAAGAATTTGGTGATGCTGTAGCTAAAGATATGACCATCACCACCGAGGAAAATAAAATTATTAATGAACAAAATTCAGAGAACCTCTATATAAATAGCAGTTATAAAGATGAAAGTCTCTTGTCATTTGGTGACAACCCATATGTACCTAACAACAGTCTAATGAATGATAAAGTTGTTAATGGAGCAGTATCATTTGGTGAAAATATATCAAATTGTACAGATGATCAAAAAGTGGACAATTTGTCTCATGGAAAGTTTTGTCCGAATACTAATTTTCATAATAATTCTGACAGTTGCAACAGCAGTATAACATTTGGGAATCACGAAGAAAATTCATTTGCAAAATCTGAGAGAAAATCACTTGGATTTGAAGATTCAAAAAATCCTGACAATTCCTGTACTGTAATACAAAAGGAATGTAGTGTGCAAAATGTAAACATATCTGAAACAGAACATGCTATGGCGAGTGCTCCTGCCAATAGTGAAGAAATGAGTAAATTCAAGACCCACCCTAAACAAGCTAAACATGAAATTAAATCAGATCCAAGTTCCACTCAACACAAGTCTATCGGTGAATTAAATGCAGAATTGCATAGAAATAAGCATTCATCAAATTCTGATTCAAATACCAACGTACATTACCCAAAGTTGAGTAGTTCGTCATTACCACATGCATCTTCATCTGCCGTCTTTAGTGTTTCAGACACGTCACTTCATGTTTCCACAGCTGATAGTGTTCCTCCTCCTTCCTTAGCAACCTCCAAGCCGAGTCCATGGTCAAAGCCTAATTCTTGGGCAGGTTTATTCACAAAGGAAGCTCAGAATGCAACTGTTATATACTCTATGGGTGATGGTGTCTCAGTAGATCCTAAAGTATCTGGACCAACAATGGACAAAAATAATGAGAATGAGGAGCCCTTATCCACTGTTCCTGCTGATGAAGATAAGAGTGCCAAAAAGCTTGGGGGTAAGAGCTCAGAATAATATTTAACTTTGCTGTCAATCACCATAAATTTACTGCATGCACATGCATACAAGCATATGGCAAGACTATTGTTAAATATCTAAAATTGCATGGTTTGTCACTGAAAATCTAAAATAATTGATATTCTGATAAGGCTCCATAAAATTAATAAAATGTTTCTCGTCCTGCCTATTTTCTTATATATAGGGGGGAGGTCAATTTTATTCTTTATTTTTTATTTTGCTGGTTTTTCCATCCTTATATTATGAAAAAATAAGGAGGGGTTGACTTTATTTTTTTTAATTTATTTTTCTTTCCGTGCAAAATCTTTCATTTTTCAAGTTGAATATTGGGCCATGAATGAACTACATGTGTTACAATTGTATGTGAACAATGTCTTTCTATCATCAAAATCATAAAACATCACTTATAAAACAACTAGTATAGTCAATGAAGTATAAAATCTACTGTGCATAGCAAACCATGACAGGCCTCTCACACGGGGCTGTTTTGTTTGCAGCCAGGCGGGAGGGCCATTTATTTTTTTTTTATCACTGGGGAGGCAAAAAAAATGTTCAGGAGGCTGCACTATACACAGGTGGGAGGGAACAAGAAACATTTTATTATTTCTATGGGGCCTTAACTACATGTAACACTTGTAATAAACAATAAATGGCAGACCTGGATTAGGGCGCTCACAGGTAGAAATTTTGCCTCTCGAGTACTCACCTTTGTGTGCTCGAGTACTCAGTCATGTGTGAATTTCGTATAATAATTGTTCCTAACAGGCCAATGATTGTCTGCAGCACCTGTTTGTGTGCCAAAATCATTTAGTATGCTGCAATAATTTATATTGGTCAATGAGAGTCTTGACCATCTTATTTAATACGGGTTTTTTACCCCGCATAGTCAGATCTTGCTATGGTATGGCCCAAGCAACAAAAGCTTTACTGGCTGTTGGGATTAAACCTTTTAAATGACAACCAGTGATTGGTCATTTTGAGCCGTGAAATACTCTTATTTGTGTTCGCAAAATCATGGCTTGTCATATATGGTTGGAATCCTCGTGAAACCAGCTATTCATCGAGACCTTAAACAAATGTGAAACTAGACTCGTCAACGTCATATCCAGATATATATTATTAGCCTTGAAAGGGGAATTCTGAGGTTCAATCGCGGCAAAACACGTTGACACTGCTAAGGAACCCCGAATTAGCCTTTATCAAGAGTGCTCTTAACGATTTTCGAAGAAGAATTATCATATTATTCGTCATCCATGCCTCATCTTATTGTATCCTGGATACCGGATCACAAATAAACCATTTGGCAAACTACCCAATAAGTGTGGACGTCAGAAATCTAGTATTTCTATCAAAACGGATGATGTTTTGGTCGGGTTGTCGAGTGGTGTCTGTCAAACTTCATGCCGGATCAGAAATCAAGGTTTGAACATGTTTTTGGTCTGTAATATTGTGAGTAAAAATATATTATTATGAAATATGGGTGGTTTATATTGTGTTTTGTGTGTATCCTCGATAAAACGTTGCTACAATTAAAATTACTACTGATATTACGACATTTTAAATCGCTCCCGGAAGTTGTCAAATGAATGGACAATCACTCGAAATTGTTAAAATCGAACGTGATGCTGTATGTATCTTTATTTATAATGGTGAAAATAAGAAACTAGACCGTCTCCTGAATATGTACTGTAAATGTGAAAATGTTATGATGAAAAACGGAAGAGCTTCAAAGGATCATATTTCAACTATGACAATTGAAGACCCCCACAGTGAACAACGCGTCACGCAAAATGCGTGTCTGGCACTCAGGGTATATGTAGTGGATTTACGGCTGGCGTCAAGAGGGTTAAGTAGTATCAAAGAGAACAGTTAGTTGGCATGGTTGTTGGCTATTAAAGTTTCTCCATTCAAAATTATCATGGAATGGTGTGACATATTCTTACACAAAGAGTTATATTTTCTCAACAAAGGGGTCATTGTTGTTCACCATTTAATGGTATTGCTTCAGATATAAACTTCAAAGAGAAGTATTTGTAGGAAAAGTTTAATGGGGATGGTTTTCAGAATTAATGTTTATCTATCAAAGTGGTGGAAAGAGTTTCAAAAATATGCATGAGATAAACAAAGGCTCAGTGATCATATTATGCAATTCAGACATGGGATCAATTCCATGTTGGCCATGTAATACAATTCCGTTAAGCAATATATGTAAATAGGAAAGCAATTACGTGATATGGTGTCAGTATTAATAATTATGGACTGATAGTATGGATAAGTGTTTACTACAACGGAATTGGAATTGAAGTCAGAGGAATTGGAATTGAAGTCAGGGGAGTTGGAATTGGACTTTGCCGAAAAACGGAATTGGAATTGCCAGAATGGAATTGACCCCATGTCTGGCAAATGTACAAAAATACTGTACAAACATTGTTGAACAAACATCGTTTTGTTCATGAAATAAATTCATAAACATTCTAGACATATGAGTACAAAATAACTCACTTTTCTTGCAAATTGAACTTTTATGAAAATCAATAAATTTTGAAACACTTCAAACACAGATATCAGGACAAAATTAACAAGCAATTAACAAGCAGCTGAATATAAACTACTATACAAAAATCAACATAGATTTGATTTTCATGACAAGTTTTGGTTCAATGATAAGATAGTACTTCTGAGTCAATATGGACTAGAACAGTCTTAACCCGCTTAGTGCCGGGGCGCATATATGCACCTCAGATTTTACGTGCCTTTATTGCCGAGGCGCATATATGCGCCTCAGTTTTCAGAAAAAACAATTTGAGTTTGTCTGCCATATTCGTATATAAACACTCGTGGTTCTAGTCTCAAATTCCGGTATGTCAACAACAACTTTACCTTGATATTTCGAATCATTTCTAGAAGTAAATAAGCAGCATAGTGTTAATATTTTAATTATATTAGTGTGAACGAATATTTACCCACCAAACACGCATTATCTGCTGTAATTTTGAGCCGCGAAATACTCTTATTTGTGTTCGCAAAACCATAGCTTGTCGTATATGGTTTGAATCCTTGTGAAAGCTGCTATTCATCGAGACCTTAAACAAATGTGAAACTAGACTCATCAAGGTCATATCCAGATATATATTTTGAGCCTTAATCAAAATGAATAGCGGTATTCTTAGGTTCAAGCGCCACAAAACACGTTGACACTGCTAAGGAACCCCGAATTAGCCTTTATCAAGAGTGCTCCTACGATTCTATATCAGCGACACGCGCTGAGCAATGCTGATTTTCAGGAAATACCGGCTATTGGTAAGAGTGACAAAGTTGAACATTTTGAAGAAAAATTATCATATTATTCGTCACCCACGCTCCATCTTATTGTATCTTGGATACCGAATCACAAATAAACCGTTTGGCAAACTACCCAATAAGTGTGGACGTTGGAAATCTAGTATTTCTATCAAAACGGATGATGTTTTGGTCGGGTGGTCGAGTGGTAGCACTGGTGCCTGTCAAAACTTCACGGCCTTGAAGAAATAAAAAGTTGAACACGTTTTTGGTCCGTAATATTGTAAGTAAAAATATATTATTATGAAATAGGGATGGTTTATGGTGTTTTTTGTGTCTATCCTGGATAAAAATTCGCTGCACTTAAAATTTCTACTGCTACTACGACATTTAAAATCAACCACGCAAGCTGTCAAATGAATGGACGATTACTCGAAATTGTCAAAATTTAACTTTATGCTGTATGTATCTTTATTTATAATGGTAAAAATAAGAAACTAGACCGTCTCCTGAATGTGTACTGTAAATGTGAAAATGTTCTGATGAAAAACGTAAGAGCTACAAATGATCATATTTCAACTATGACAACTGAAGCCCCCCACTGTGAATAACACGTCACGCAAAATGCGTGTCTGGCACTGAGGGGGAGTATAGTGAATTTACGGCTGGCGTCAAGAGAGTTAAACATTCTAATTTTTAGTACTAGTAGTGAATATTCTTCTGGCTTTACTTGCATCAGCTACATGAAGAACACTTTACTATGGTTGGCAATATTGTCACTTACAAAGACAATCATATAGTAAAAGGCATATACAACATATATTCCATAAATATAGTATTATAAGCTTATAGTGACGTACATGACGATGTATACCTATATACAAACCTTTTTTTTTAAAAACATATATGTGTTTATTTTTATGTCAACCATCTTACCTGTGTAAAATTCACATTCCTACCCGTTATAGCAGTCAGAAACGTGTCAAATGCCGGTCAAATGAGTGCACAAAGCAAGTACAACCATAGAAATATGTTGCAGTGCATTGTTTTGCTTTTGTGAGTCTAAGCCAGTTTGTACCACAAATGTGCCGCTTAACCCTCTGGACGCCATATGTCGACAAAAGTCGACACACGTAAATTACGTCTATACGCCAACAGTCGACAAAAGTCGACAGACTCGCTCAAAAAACACTTCGAGTTTGACTGGCATATTCGTAGTTAAATACTCGTGGTTCTAGTCTCAAATTCCGGTATGTCAACAACAAGAACTTTACCTTGACATTTCAATATATTTCTAGAAGGAAATAAGCAGTATGGTGTTAATATTTTAATTATATTAGTGTGAACGAATATTTACCCACCAAACACGCATTATCTGCTGCAATTTTGAGCTGCGAAATACTCTTATTTGTGTTCGCAAAACCATGGCTTGTTGTATATGGTTTGAATCGTCGTGAAGCCTGCTATTCATCGAGACCTTAAACAAATGTGAAACTAGACTCATCAAGGTCATATCCAGATATATATTTTGAGCCTTAATCAAAATGAATAGCGGTATTCTTAGGTTCAAGCGCCCAAAAACACGTTGACACTGCGAATTAGCCTTTATCAAGAGCGCTCCTACGATTCTATATCAGCAACGCGCTGCGCAAGGCTGATTTTCCGGAAATACCGGCTTTTGGTAAGAGTGACAAAGTTGAACATTTTGAAGAAGAAATATCATATTATTCGTCACCCACGCTCCATCTGATTGTATCTTGGATACCGAATCACAAATAAACCGTTTGGCAAACTACCCAATAAGTGTGGGCGTTGGAAATCTAGTATTTCTATCAAAGCGGATGATGTTTTTGTCGGGTGATCAAGTGGTGGCACTGGTGCCTGTCAAAACTTCACGGCAATGAAGAAATAAAAAAGTTGAACACGTCTTTGGTCCGTAATATTGTAAGTAAAAATATATTATTATGAAATAGGGATGGTTTATGGTGTTTTTGTGTCTATCCTGGATAAAAACTCGCTGCACTTAAAATTTCTACTGCTACTACGACATTTAAAATCAACCACGCAAGCTGTCAAATGAATGGACGATTACTCGAAATTGTCAAAATTTAACTTTATGTTGTATGTATCTTTATTTATAATGGTAAAAATAAGAAACTAGACCGTCTCCTGAATGTGTACTGTAAATGTGAAAATGTTCTGATGAAAAACGTAAGAGCTACAAAGGATCATATTTCAACTATGACAACTGAAGCCCCCCACTGTGAATAACACGTCACGAAAAATGCGTGTCTGGCACTGAGGGGGAGTATAGTGAATTTACGGCTGGCGTCAAGAGGGTTAACTCGGCTGTTGTCGGCTGTTTCTGTGATTGACAGGTGAGACAAGATGGCGGCCACAAAAACATTTGCTTAGACATGATAAATATGTATGAATATCGAGTATTCTATGTAACTAGGTGGTGAAAAAAAGTGCGCCCAATGAGAAACCATTCACATATTTGTTTTGCGCCGATCAAGATTTATTAGCGCTATTGGCGCAAAGGCGCTGCTTGTGCAGAACACTGCATTTGGTGCAGAATTGGCGAGGGTAATTAGAATTCATGGCAAAATAACTCAAATGGTTGTGTACATTGCAACATACTGAAGTAATAGTGTATTCTCAGTAAACTTTTCAGAGTACTGTACTTTACGTGTCATTGGGTTATGTCATACGTATGTTACAGATGTATCCCACTTAGGTAATATTTTCTAATGGGGTCATAGTGCATATAGGCCAGGAATCCTAGATGGTTTATAATGGTCAACCCTGAACTAATTGGAACACGAATGAAAACTGCATAACATTCAAGTAACATTCTGGTAACATTCAAATCTAGAAAATAATACTCCTTGGTTATTTAAATCTGCATTTTGGTGTATTCTGTGTTAAAATAATGCAAAAACTGAGCGTTGTCATGACTAGTGTGATTTTTCACCCATGGAAGGTGGCCATCTTGGATTTATTGATTAATAGTTGCCATGGCAACATTAATTTTCAGAAAAGATTTTCCACAGGTAAAACGACGGCCATCTTGGATTTTTGATATTTCCCCATAGAGTTCAGCTCGGGATGTTGTTTTTTTGTGAATATTGGGGACCAAACTGAAATGCATTGTGCAGTTTTTGTTCGTGTTTGAATTAGTTCCGGGTTAAGCGCAGGATTCCTGGCTTAATAGTGTCATGAACCATGTATGTCTTGACCTACTGGTTACTGTTCACGTGCTCTTGACCACTGCTATTTCTAAAGTGTAAATAATAAAGAGACAGACTATACTGTGCACATTGAACATTCTTTAGGGGGTTCTTTTGATGCTAATCTCATTGCATACTGGAGGTACCTGTGAGGACCCTACCATGTATATGAAAAGTGTGAGGGAAAAAAACACAAACTTAACACTTTTAACATTTTCTTTTCAGATTTTTTTTCAGAATATACTTTGAATCATAAAAGTATTTCTCTTCAGCCACGAGGACTAACAAATAAGAATGTCTGGTGTTATATTAATTCTGTATCCTTTTTATAGTATCAAAAGCTAATTAATTATCTTAATATTAAATGTCTGGAATCTGAACACAAGATTAGTACATTGGTACTGATACCTTGTTTTCAGATTAATATATCTACGAATGATTTGAACAGAACAATCATGAGTGCTCGAATTTAACACTTGGTATCTCAGATTAGCCAAAGGGTTCCGAGATTCCGAGAAGCACGTATTGTCACTGATGTGGATGTTGATTTTGGTACGCAGATATTAAGTGAATTTACAGCCGTGGCCATACACCCCAAATCTCTATAAAAATAACTGCTCGTTGGGGAGGGTCCTACATGTTAATAATTGCTAATTATGTATTTTTTACATGTGCACATTTTTGTAAACATTATCTAAACATCCACACCAAATACTTATACAATATTGTATAAAATCATTTAGTAACGAGTCGGTGAAATTCGGGCTTTGTTTTGCTTCTTCAAAAGTTGGAAAAACAAACCAAGTTGTGGAAAACCTTATACCATGAACCTTGTTCATATTTGATATGCATATACATAGATGTCAAGTCTTTTGGTTATGCAGTAATTTTACAGTTTTTACCATGAAATCAGCATAACGGCCAATTCTATGATTTGTTAGTTTTTTTTTCTAAATCCAGAAAAAAAATAACAGTGCGCTAAAAAATCCTCTCCTTTGGCTTGATAGCCATTATATAGTTGTATGCCAAATGTAAAAAAACAGCATAGATGGTCATAACACATTTTTGAAGCCCGGTAGTAGAGCACCAGGAGCCACTGTTGCTTTACAAGGCGCCTAACTGTACATGGTACGCCAGTAACAGGGTACATGGTATGTAACAAGACCAGTGCGCAATGGTTCTAGGCAATCCTGAATCCTTCGGGGTCATGTACATCGGGTCGTTGGGGGCTGTTCCACTTGTCATTAGCAGCTGGGCACACTACAGATTGAATCCCTGAGGGCTGTTGGTGCTAGACTACTTTCTGCATTCTTTAAACATCAAATATTTGGTATTAAAGAAATATATCCACTTGCTTTCACTTCTGCTGAGAAAAGTCCCAAAGGACGGCGTAACAGGCTGTGCCCAGTTACTGCAGTACAACCCAAACAATTTGTTCTCTACAAAAATGTGTAGTCTTTGTAGGATAACTAAATGGGTTATGAACGCATAACTTTTCGCTCAATAATCTTTATTCTATCTCCATTATGCTGGAGTGTAGGGGGGGTGGGCGAATTTTTTGCATTTCTGACCGTTCGGGCTATTTGCATCATATTTGATCATATTTTACACGCAACGGCTACAATCTTTTGGGTAACAGGCCTTTAAAAGGGTTTTACTGAAACTTTTACTTTATTAATTTTATGTCTTAAATGCATTTTTATGCATTATTCCTTAACCAATTGGAAGACATTGCAAGCGTTATTGGCGTGCCCACCATTTTATCACCTGATCAAAAGTCTACCTATGTGTAATGCAAAGAATCGAGGACCAACATCAACACCAGTGATGGATACCATGTAAGTTAAGCGGACGATTAACTTTATTTTAGGCTTTTATTAAACTTTGATTTTCTCTTGTATTATTACTTCAATTCTTACAAAATTATACCTTGTGTATAATGATCTAATCTAATGATATAACATGGTTTGAAGCGAAGGCAACTGCATCAATGTGAGATGTGAGTTATGGAACATAAGGAGCTTCTAGATAATTAATAAGGAAAGAATGAAAAGGTAATAAACAACTATTAACCAGTAGCCATGCCCTAAAAGTTTTTCTGTCATTTCAATCTTCATTTAGAGCTTTTTAATAAAAGGACATCAAATTGCCGTGGCAGTTACTTAACACTAAGCAAATCATTATTTTATGTGTAAGTAAAGACGGTACTCAGATAAGGAGGAAGTTGACATTATTGAGACCTTGACCTTGGATTCTTTGAGATTATGTAGTACAAAGTAGCATATAAAGATAAGTATTGTAGAATATCATAAAGAAATAAATAACAATGTTACCTAATGTATTCAATACAAATTTTAGACTTATTTGCTGAAATGTCATGAAAATAAATGCTTGGATCATTATGATATTATAGTCTCCTACTGTATTTTATGAGTGACTTAGGTATATAATCTAGGTGATCTACTCTTGCCAGAGAGAAATATGTGTCTTTTGCTCAAATGGTTATATCAATACCTGAAAGAGTAGTTATCATCATTTATCTATGATACTTGTTTGTTCTATTAGGCAAAGTATGACCTTAAACTGTTATCTGGGTTTACATGTTGTAAATAATTTATGCCTAATGTCTTATGAATGAAATTATCACAGTCTGAATTCATTATGCTTCATGTCTTTAACTACTAAGTTGTTTTGATTACCTTTTCAATTATTTATATTGAATAACATCAATACATAATGTATACATTTTACATTGCTTTGCAAAAGGTTCTTTTCTGTTTCAGTGTGCAGTTTGTGAATGAATTCAATACAATGCCGTTCAAACCCTTAGAGAGTAAAGCGCTTAATGGCAAGGGCACAGTGAAGCAGGATATTCCTGCAGGGAAGGTCTTTGAACCGACATATGTTTACAAGTTGCTGCAGCTAAATAAATATGATTCAGCATTCAAAGTAAGTTGTCATATTCCAGGGCCATATTTTAGGTATGATGTATGAAGTAAAGATGTTTCATTTTTCATTTGATTTTCACCAAACTTACATACAAATTGTATGCCTTTATGTTCATCATTCCATATTTGAATCATGCCCCTGGATCAATTATGCTCATAGATTGAAGAAATATACCATGTTTGGTAGTGGTATATCAGTTAATTCACGGCCCAAATTTGTGCAATATTCGCAGAGCTTGCGAGGGGAGCGATACAACGATACCATACTTTTGGTACTTTTTTACAACGGTTTGTACGGGAGATACCATTGTTATTGTAAAAACGACATCACAAATATGACCTGTTTCCAAACACATGCGAGGCTTTTGAGAAAGTAAGACGATTCTTCTAATTTTCTCGTTTAACATGAGAATATTTTAATAACAGTTATTGCATAATATTCAAGAAATCAACGTTATTGAACTACAAAAAGTGACTCCTGACCTTCATATTTGATCTTTAAACTTCGCAGCTATCACTTCAACCTGTCATAAAATCCCTTAGAATTACTCTATTTGAACAAATTAACTCCTATTCTACCACATCAGAGTCAACTCCAAATTTTTAATGCGAAATCGCTCTCTTTTTCAACCAACTTTTCATACAAAAGGACTCTCCACACTCACGTGCTAATCCTGTATGTCAAATTAAAGCGAATTAACTTTACATACCAATGTAAATTGTGTGGGAAATAAGCAGGGTATTGATATAATTTTACTATCATTTGGAAAAAAAATTTTGCCGCATCGGCAATCCATTTTATGCGACTATTTTACATCGCCCAATACTCACATTTCTATGAAAATTGACCTCACATATCATATACCATTTTGATGGACAAGACCTACTCTTCTCGTTGGAGACAGGGAGATACGATTTTTTTTTTAATGAAGTCATTAGTAAATGACCACAAAGATACACACAGCCTTGAATCTTATATTTATACCACAACCACGCACTTCTGTTTCGCGCGTGATAAAGGCTTGCCAAGCGTACCTGTGTACCAGTGCTGTGTACAATGTGCGACCAATGAGAAAAGAGGTCACGCTAAAATTATGGGATATACAAATGGCGTGGTAAGAAGCAAGCAAAATGTATAATATTTTTACAAATAATTATCATCGTTATTATGAGTTAGTCAACACGAATTCACACAGCGGATGCTATATTAACCGATTATTTGATGATCTGCATGACAATTCAACTGGCATCATGTATGACTCGGTATTCCACGTCGAAGTGTATAAATTCGCTCACGTCAACATTGTCGAGATTTTTAACTGTTTTACGAAGGCTCCAGAAAAGTTGTTGTCTTGAATCTAAAACTGTCAAATCGGCTTTATTCGTGGGCCTTCTTTTTCCCATCAAGCAAATGAAATCACTGGTACTGAAAAGGGAATCTGTTTTGCATCTTGTGTTCCATATCAAATATTCAAGAGAAGTTTAGAGAACATTAAGTTTCTAAAGTAAACAAGCGTGTCTGGAGGTAGTTATGTACACATTTTTTGCAGCTTTTTTCACCAAAAAAATCCCTTGGAAGCAATAAATTGGTGTGATGTAGAAAATTAATTAATCTTTATCAAATTATACTATGATAATCCTTAGGCGAATCTCTTAATGGTCATATATATTTTTGTTTGAATATTACAATGTCCTTTATTATTTCTCACATGTTCCCTGGGGAAAATGATTGTCTTTGACTGGTTATGCTCTGGAAGAGTGCTCTTCTGACACACCTCTCAATGCCCAATTCTTATTTGCTGAGCGCGACCTTGAGACCAAGTTCAAACTCTAATCTTTTTTTGTTAATGATCGCCCTGAGCTTTAAAGTACTCTTTTTACAGTCAAAGTTGGATGTCAAGAGTGTTAATGAAGCACCATAATAATAAGCACCATAGTGTTAATATTTTAATTCTAATTGTTGCAACGAATATTTACCCACCTAACACGCATTCTCTGCTTCAAATTTGAGCCCTGAAATACTCAATATAGCGACCACAAAACTGGAAAAAAAAACAGTCATGTTTGATGAGTTAAGTTTCATATTTACGTTTTAAACAACAACAAAAGCCTGAACTATTTTATTTGTAAGCATGTTTATATAGCCCCTTTCACTTTTGATCGCAAATAAATGCAACCAAAATGTCGTACGATCTAGTGTGTTCAAGAGGTGGTCGCAGAAATGATCGCAAGGAACATGCTTCGACGAGCATTTATCACGCTTGCGGCACTCTCCCAGAATTCAGGTGCAGGAGGTTTGTGTTGTACAACAGACGCACAAGGACTTACGGTGGTTGAGCAACGCTCGCATGATGGCAAAACATGATTGCAAGCCGTCATGCGACTGTAAAATGTTGTGCGCCACTCACATGAAATTATGCGAGTAGATACAACGTTGTGCAAAACTTGTGCGATGTAACATTTTAAAAATCAAAAGATGCGCCAGCCTGTGACCCAAAACTGAATTTTGAGCATGTTCGAAATTCACTTGCGATCGTGAATTCGCCTGCAACAGAAGAGACCGCACGTACGAGTTATCTGATTTGCTCGTGCAACGTATGCAAACGTGATCGCCAAGTGGTCGCCAACTGCTCGCAACGCAATTGTGAAAGGGGCTTATACCGATATACTACGCATTTTACATTGCAAATTTGAAGCCTCAAATGCTCTTATTTGCCTACAATAAACCCCAGCATGTCATATATCACTAGAATCATATCATTGTCATCTTTACATTGAAACTGAAATAAAATTAAGAACTAGACTCTCAAGGTCATAATAATAGCCCATGTAAGTTTTGCTTGTCAACGTAGTATTCTCGGCTCTAATCACAGTGAAACACATTTGACATAGTCTACACACAAGGAGCCTCAATATGATCAGCGCCTTTACAAATCTCACACAATTCTGCAAGCTTGATCGAGGCTGACATGTGATTTAATTAAGCAGTGCTGCCATTTCTGCATTGGTAATTAGCTGTCATGCCGAGATGATGAGATGGTCATATTTTAGTAGGGAAATCTGATATTATTCATCGCCCGTGCCTCATCTAATTATATCCTATATTCCTAATCACATGGGAAGCAATTGGCAAACTACTCATTAGATGTGGATGTCGAATAACGAGGATTTCTTACAAAACGATGGGTGTTTTTGCTGGATGATCTTTGATAGCTGTCAAAAGTTCACGCCGATGAACAAATCAAAGTTTGGACGTTTTTACGCCATAATATTGTAAGTAAAAATATATCGGTATGAAATATGGATGGTTCATGGTCTGTTTCTTGAGTATCTTCGATAAAACATTGCTACGATTACCGTATTATAAGTTGTGATACTACGCAGTCTAGAATCGGATCCTGACCTGTCAAATTCGAATCGGCGATTCAATCGCCTATTGCGTCCGACGTTAGTATGAATATTTTTTTAACATGAAGATAAGGCTATATCATCCCCTGATGTATAAAATAAGAAACTAGTGTAGACTCATTTGTCATAATTTTAAGTGTCGTGTTTTTTGTTTGTTAAAAGCAAACTTTTGTTTGAATATGATAGAAGATGGTATAAACTTTTAAAAAGATTAGGGTGTCATTTTTAAAGGCCTCAAATCCAAGATGGCCAGCAAATAGGCAGCTGATGAATAAAAATGCGATAACTTGGCAAGTAATTGTCATAAAATTGCAAATAAAGTGTTTAAATGTAGGTTTTCAAACATGACAATACCAATGGAAAAATAAATTTTTAATTTTAATCAATATTTACCAGCTAAATTTTAAAATGGTGTCCAAAATGGCAGCCGTTGACCAAAAATTCATGTCACGATTGGAAAAGTAATTTTTTTTACAACATGTTATATCCACATTTTTTAATAGCATCATTCAAATGCGCAAAAAGTCAATTTTATTATAAAGGGATTATAAATAGTGAACATTGTACCACAATAATATAGTAATAACATAATAATGACATGATATAAAGTCATTGATGGTGGAATTTCAATCATCATAATCATCAGTTTCACTAAGTCTTGGGGTCCTTTTGTTATTACAAACAAACATTGTACACCCACAAAGTTCTGTGCATGGGATATTATTTTTTTTGCAACTACATTTTCTGTCACAGCTACTTTTACATCCACACTTTATAAGGTGCAACACTGCGTCTGGTGCTGGCGGATTTATACAATGAATTGGATGTAGACGTGATTTTTCATCATGTTTCCAACCAAAGTCAGTTAGACTTGGTAGACAGGGATGATATATGCCATATGCCAGCCTTTTTCCAAATCATTGTGACAAAGTGTGCTCTACGAATGTGTAACTCAAGTGAACCATAAGTTGGTGGTAAATTTTCTCCTTCAGCAGCACGGTTAGAAAACAGAAACCTCCGTAGCTCATTTACCTTTACATGCACTTTGGAGCAATATAAGATACACTCAAATCTCTCTAGCTAGAAAAAGTTTCATTGTTGAGATCCACATCATTGCCCAATATGGCTAGTGCATGCAGTATGCTCATCTAGTTAAACCTTTCTGTGCCAAATAATGATCTAATCGTATCTTAAAAGCAGCAGAGTAACTGCCAAACAACGATCTAATCGTCGTACAAAACACAGATGTATATTGCCGACTTCTGACAATTTCGTTCCTATGAAATCCAAGACAGCTCTCATTTGACAGCTAGAACATTCCACAGATAATCACTTTGTTTGCAGCAATGGCTGTACTTGACTTGACATGTAGATACCTATTTATATATGTGTTTCCCAGTGCTTGCGGAAACATTTTCACACTTCTCTCTCTCACGTCTTTTTAGCAAGCATATTTCTACCATCGATAGATATAGCTGAAGACAGGTTTTACAACCCTAAGCTTCCATTTGACTATATCAAGTGGCCCTGGTGGGACTTGAACTCACGACCGCAAGGTTGTGAGACCAGAATGATACCATCATCCCAAGCAGCGAGCTGGGTGGGGGGGGGCTCAGTTTCTTAATGTTCATATGGGGAGGGCTTTCAATTTCAACGTAGAGAGTTATGGAGGGCGTTCAATTTTTGTGTAGGCCTACATTGTACAAAGTTGAGCAAAGATTGAATCATAATCAGACTTGATAGAAATCATCGATAGTCATATGGAGTGAATACCTGATTAGATTTTGGTCTACTTATTATAATCCATATGCCCCTTACCAAAGTGACTATTTTACAAAGTTTAAACTCCGAAAATGTTGAAAATTTCTGGATGTGTGCATCTTTCGAACTTAATATGCAGAAACACCAAAATTTTCATGTGGGTGCAGCATTTTGATATGAATCATTCCTAAAAATTTACAGAATAAATGACTAAAGGCCGGGTCCCACTAGTTTCTGCGTAAGATCGACGCATAAATTCTAGGAATTTCCAAGCAAAATTTGTCATACCTCGAGCATCTGCTGAGAGATAGGCCCTTTTGGCATTAATTGAAATTTTTTTCCCAGTACATAGTCAACTCACAGCCGGTGCAAGGCTGGCGCAAACCCGGCATAAGAAAAGCAGACTGTCAACGCAAGGTCAGCATAACCCCGACACACAACCGACGCACAAAAAATAATCATCTGCCAAACATCCGCAGTTATGCGCCAAATGGACGCCGACTACTGTGACAATACTGTGTTTATATCTACAGCTTGGCAGACAAGAGGATGCTGAGGAGTTTTTGAGCTGTCTGCTCAATGGCTTGCATGATGAAATGTGCAGTGCAATGAAGGTGTCAAGTGGTGAAATCTCTGTGGTGTCTGCTATTGGTGTGCAAGATGAAGTTGTGGAGACTCAAGAGGTGTTCACAGAGAGTGATGCAGATGGTGGATGGGAACAGGTTGGACCGAAGAATAAAAGTGTCATCACTAGAAACGTGGTATGTATTTTACGACCTGACTATTGAGTAATTGTATATCCCAATAATTCAAGAAAGGTGAAATGCTAGAAATAACTTTATCATCTGATTATTATGCAGCTAATATTTGTATGTGTAATTGAATAAATTCACATTTGCTTTTCCATAATCACCATTTTCCTCTTACAATTTACAGTGTGATGAGAATGCAAGTCCTATCTCTGACATATTCCGTGGGCAAATACGGTCCGTCGTGCAGCAGCAAGGAGAGCGTGAGTCCGCCACCCTCCAGCCGTTCTTTTCCCTGCAACTTGACATTCAGGTGTGGACTAAACTGCTTATTGATAAATAGCCCAGGGTGATTATTATGAATACTGCGATGTGGCCCAATCAGTCTTAATGTAGAAGCTAATCAAACACTCTTTCTTGCTACTTTCTTACTTCTATCCATCTGTATCACGAATGGTTGATGTTCCATGTTATGCAAGTTGTATACAAGGTGAACAAAATATATTTCAGGTATGTTTTAAGGGGGCAATGAATTTTATTGGGTCATTCTAAAAACGGCCGTGAACGAACATAATTGCAAGGTGGTGGGTGCTTGGATGGTCGTATACGGTAGGGTCAGTCAAAATAGTGGATGCCTCATGGTGGGGTTTGGATTAGACTGGAGAATGTGCTATTCGCCATACACATAGATGATGGGGAGATACACTAATTTTAAGCCACATAATACAGACGCCATAACATATTTTGTGTATGTTCTTTTGTTTCTATTTTTAGCAGGAGAATGTAGCTTCAGTAAAAGATGCCCTTAACAATCTAGTCAGTAAGGAGAGCATATCAGGCTATACATGCAACAAAACAAAGAAAGAGGTTAGATTTATTATGTTTGATATTTAACAGGGTCGCATTTAGAAATATGCCAAGCGGGGATTGGTGCTTTCAAGTCCATGGGGGGTGTGTGGAGCTGGGTTGGTGCCCTCCTTTACTGAGCTTGGCAACTATATTTTAATTTTTGTGTTAAAAATTGTTGTCAACGCATGAATGTGAGTAAATTACCTTGTATACTTGATGTGAATATAACTTAATTAAAATATTTCTATTTCACACCAATGAAATTGGGGCATTTGTAGACAATATGGTTTAACTTGAAATTTATATGCAAATTGCAGAAGGAAACATTTAATCTTGTTGGTTTGCAGGTTGAAATTACTCGGCGGATTATGCTTGAGAATCTTCCTCCTGTCTTACTGTTGCATCTCAAGTGCTTCGTGTATGACCAAAGTGGTGGATCACAGAAACTCGCCAAGCACATTGAATATAGTGTGGATTTAGAAATAAACAAAGGTAAACTACAATTTTGTACAAATATGTTATTTTTAGGTATTGAAAAAGTAGACTAGTTTGATTACCGTACAAATGCGAGTATTAGTCTATCTCAACTATAAGTCGACACCCCATCTTTGGCTGTCAAAATAAAGAATTTTAGTTAAAATTATTTTAAAATGCTCGAAAATCACCTAAAACATAAACATCCGCGCACGTGACATATAAAAACAGCGCTCTGACAATTTGTACTTGAAAATTGGTTAAGTTTGTTTATGGTAGTACTGCTGATATGATATTTTGTTATTTATATGAGCTACCAGAGAGATTTGCGCGACTCCTTGGGGGACTAGTTGCTACATTATCGCCCATCCTGACTACAACCATACTAATGTTTAGACCTGATTATAAGACTGCCTCTATGATTTAGAATGGTTTTGTGGGAGTAAAAAAAATCAACTTATACTCGCATTTCTACCGTATACACTAAAATGATAAGATGTTTATTTGTTTTTATATTTTATGTTTACATTTTCTTTCCTTCAGAATTGTTAGCTCCAAATGTACGTGGAAAGTATTCAAATCCAGCAACAAGGAAATACAAATTATTTGCAGGTTAGTAAACATTTCTTTTCCAAAAATATTCATCCTTCTGCATGTGTTTATTTGACACTTAATGGGGTAAATTAGATTTTGCATCTTTAAAAAAAAACTCATCTTGAGACATTGATGACCACTTGAACCTTAAAACTTAATAATCATCGCCCTTCTGATGTGTTCTGAAATACCCTTGACATAGGGTATCACAACTGGGGGCTTCTTACGGAGTTCAGGTTGAGTAACATACTAAGGTGAGCTTGTCTTGTCCCTTGTATCCTTCTTCTTTGACGTCAACAGGTTTTCCAGATACCGATTTAGTCTCAAAACTTTCACTAAGTGTCTCTTTTCACAGTATCTGAATCACCGTTCAGACTGTGTAGTAAGTGATCCGTTGGAATGTGACAAATATTCACTATACTAGTCTCCTCAACTGAATTGATGTTGGTGTACTTGGCCTACTTTTGATGGACTTATGAGCGATATGTATAAGCTCGTTACCACTCTACAGGGAGAAGTATTTGACCTATTATCACCAGACTTCATATTTAGCTTCATTGTACTACTCTGCAGAGCTGATGAGTGTACTTTACCCAACTTGTGATGAAGTTACAATGTGTTTTTTCTTTTCCATTCTGATTAGATGTGTTGCCTATCTACAATATTCTTAATACATGTATGTATTTGAATTACTAATTTTAAAATTGATTGACCTAAAAGGGCCTGACTGATCTAGGAGGGAGAGTTTTTTGGCGTTCCCGACTACTACTCCTACTACTACTTTGTTACAGCATGTAAACCCATATTAACAATTTAAGGTCATACTTTGCCTAATTCTCAAGAAAACCCTCACTTCCGTTTTGGTGATAATAAATGCATGTGTGCCCTATTGACGTAAACAAGGAAAGCCTAGAGCGTGTAGATTATTTCTTAACAATGGAAAAGAAGCGTTTGACGTGCAGTGATACACATGTCAAACTGTGATTGTTTGGGAAGCTTTTCATCTAGTACACATTACGCTGTAGTAACGTCAGCCCCAGGATACTTTTATTAGCACTCTCTGCTCCAAAAAATGTCCAGTATGTTGGTTTAATATGTATTTATTTAGCAATTATCCAACAGTGTATACACTATTCAAAGGATGTTTGCTTGTAACTTGGTGTTTGAGTGTGTTCAGGAGATCATAGGTCCCATCATTGATATGAATTCAAAGCTTATTCAAAGCGTTTTGTATTTAATTAAATCTCCCCGGACGAAGTCCGAGGGGAGATTTCTAGCTTTAGTGCTGTCCGTCCGTCTGTCTGTCCATCCGCGTCCACATGCTTAAAAAAGCTTATAACTTGAACACCATGAGAGCTATTGCTTTGAAAATTAAATATGTTTAGTTTGAGGACAATCGTATCTCTCAAAAAAATTTGTTTGTACTTTGGCCTACTTTTGACGAACTGATGACCTTCGGTACAAATATCTTGTTACCACACTTTAGGGAGAAGTATTTGGCCGATTGTCGCCAAACTTCATATGTAGCTTCGATGTACTACTCTCCAGACCTGATTAGATTTTGGTGTACTTTGGCCTACTTTTGATGAAGTTACGATGTGTTTAAAAAAAATATTATTACGTAATTGCGTTTATCTGTCTTCTGGGAACAATTTATGACTTATCACCAAACTTGACATTTGGTATGTCTATATCACTCTCCTCACTTGATTTGATATTGGTGTACTTTGGCCTACTTTTGAACTTATGAGCGTTACGTAATAAACCTTGTTAACACTCTACAGGGAACAGTATTCGACCTATCATAGTATGGTCACCAAACTTCATATTTAGCTTTGTTGTACTACTCTCCAGAGCTGATTAGATTTTGTTGTACTTTGGCCTACTTTTGATGAAGTTACGATGTGTTTTTAAAAACAAATTATTACGTAATTGTGTTTATCTGTCTCCTGGGAACAGTTTATGACTTATCATCACCAAACTTGACATTTTGTATGTCTATATCACTCTCCTCACGTGATTTGATATTGGTGTACTTTGGCCTACTTTTGAACTTATGAGCGTTACGTAATAAACCTTGTTAACACTCTACAGGGAGAAGTATTTGGCCGATTGTCGCCAAACTTCATATGTAGCTTCGATGTACTACTCTCCAGACCTGATTAGATTTTGGTGTACTTTGGCCTACTTTTGATGAAGTTACGATGTGTTTAAAAAAAATATTATTACGTAATTGCGTTTATCTGTCTTCTGGGAACAGTTTATGACTTATCATCACCAAACTTGACATTTGGTATGTCTATATCACTCTCCTCACGTGATTTGATATTGGTGTTCTTTGGCCTACTTTTGAACTTACGAGCGTTACATAATAAACCTTGTTACCACGCTACAGGGAGAAGTATTCGACCTATGGTCACCAAACTTCATATCTAGATTCGTTGTACTACTCTCCAGAGCTGATTAGATTTTGGTGTACTTTGGCCTACTTTTGATGAAGTTACGATGTGTTTTTAAAAACAAATTATTACGTAATTGTGTTTATCTGTCTCCTGGGAACAGTTTATGACTTATCATCACCAAACTTGACATTTGGTATGTCTATATCACTCTCCTCACGTGATTTGATATTGGTGTACTTTGGCCTACTTTTGAACTTACGAGCGTTACGTAATAAACCTTGTTAACACTCTACAGGGAGAAGTATTTGACCTATGGTCACCAAACTTCATATTTAGCTTCGTTGTACCACTCTCTAGAGCTGATTAGATTTTGGTGTACTTTGGCCTACTTTTGATGAAGTTACGATGTGTTTTTAAAAACAAATTATTACGTAATTGTGTTTATCTGTCTTGTGGGAACAGTTTATGACTTATCATCACCAAACTTGACATTTGGTATGTCCATATCACTCTCCTCACGTGATTTGATATTGGTGTACT
This sequence comes from Streblospio benedicti, assembly GCA_019095985.1. NCBI lineage: Eukaryota > Metazoa > Annelida > Polychaeta > Spionida > Spionidae > Streblospio > Streblospio benedicti. The sequence continues at coordinate 9,569,052 of CM032661.1, read as the reverse complement.
TTGGCCTACTTTTTGAACTTACGGCGTTACATAATAAACCTTGTTACCACTCTACAGGGAGAAGTATTTGACCTATGGTCACCAAACTTCATATTTAGCTTCGTTGTACTACTCTCCAGAGCTGATTAGATTTTGGTGTACTTTGGCCTACTTTGGTGAAATTACGATGTGTTTTTTTAAAACCAAATTATTACGAATTTGTGTTTATCTGTCTCCTGGGAAGACTTTATTACCTATCATCACCAAAACTTGACATTTTGTATGACTATGTCACTCTCCTCACGTGATTTGATATTTGAGTACTTTGGCCTACTTTTCAAAAATGGCCTGATCGGGGAAATGGCCTGATCGGGGAAGGGGAGATTTACGACTACTTGTATAAATTGGTGGACAGCATTGAAGACTAATTTATTAGTTGAAATATCAGCAGTATTGCAGCCAAATAACAAACTTTTTATTTTGATGCGAATGGGAATAATATCTTGAATATCCGATATTAGTTTTTCGCTACTATCATCAAAAAGAGGACAGTGCAAGAAGAAATGCTCTGCATTTTCATTGTTATCCCCGCAGTCACAGGCTGGACTGTCTATTACATGGAGACTTGCAAACAGATCACCGTGTAATTTACTACATCCAATTCTCATTCTGGCATGATGCATTGCTGGCCACCTTTCCCCATAGTAATATAGGACTCTTAGCTCGCTATGTACAATTTTAAAGCTAGCTTTAAAGCTCTCAACATCTCGGAGGGCCTTCTTGTCATTGCTAAGGTCATTCCAAAGCCCAATGGCTCTAGGGAAGAATGACCTCTTATAGCTTTCAAGCCTGCAATAAGGAATGCGGACATTATTCTCATTTCTGAGAATATAATTTCTTTCAACATTCAGTTGGTCGAAAATATCAATGAGATACTGAGGTGCTTTTCGGGAATAAATCTTAAAAAACATAACAAGAGTTGCTTATTTTATATGGTCAGAAATGGTGTTTCCTCCATACTCACTCATTACATTATTGATATTGGATCTGGCAGTTGCACCAGTTATGAGTCGTATAGCATCAATGTGGATGTTTTCTAATTTTTGCATATCACTGTCATAAGTACCTCCCCATACGATACAGGCATACATCATTGTTGGTAAAACAAAACTCCTGTACATTTCCAGTGTGTACCGATCCATCCTCATCACTTTCAATACCTTCGATATGAGAATTGTTTTTCTATTCAGTCTATTTCTTTAAAAAAAATATTTCTGTATATTTTAGTATCAAGAATAATCTTTAAAAAAATATTTCTGTATATTTTAGTATGACCTATACATACGTCATATACATATTAAGATAATGTATTTTGTGAGTAAAACCGGATTAATAAATAAAATTTGGCACCATGTGCTCTTGTTATCATTTTGTTATCTTTGACGGAAACCAGATATGTGACGTAAGAAACGGGGTATTTCCCAATCAGACCGACAGAAATGCACTGAAATATGGGGCAATTTAGACAGCTATAACTTTAAAACGACTTGATCATACATCTTGAAATGTTTGAGATGCATTACCTAACCTCTTATCTACATCATAACCGCTTTATGCAGATCAACTATTCATAATGCAAATATACCAACGCATTTACTTTTGTACCTTTTTGTGCGTCTGTACCTTTTTTTGTGCGTGCACTCACCCACTTATCATATCTGGGTCGAGCGTCAGGCGTAACCTGGTCATTAAAAGACGTAACCTGGTCAATAAATGCTTTATCGCAAAAGTGTTTGTCCCTACCCACGTCAACATCGTTTTTCTGCTAAAGGCTAGCCAATGATTATAAATTCTCCGTACATTGCGTGGGAGATCAATATTGCAATACAGTATGTCAGTCAGTGAGTACTCTGCAGGTAAACACGGCTCTTTGGGGGACGAAAGTATGAAAATATGCATAAAAGATGGTGTTTGATATATAATATGGGTGTGTAGATTTTGTCCCGGTTATCAGGACCGACTATGATGAATCAATGGTCGGACATGAGTCAAAATTAGACTATATCGATCAGCACCAACGGTCCGACTGATTTGGCTTACTGCATGACAGTAAGTTACTAAGTATCCATATTTACCTGCAACCATTAGTCCCACTGCTTCCTCCGTGTCTTCGTCAGAGGAAAAACGTGTACTCTCGCCACTGTCAACACTATTTTCTGAATCACTCATATTGGCAGCAAAAAACCACAAGTAAATCTTGATAAAAAATATGCTATGTTTACACGCTATTCGAAATCCACCTTCCCGTTCGTGACGTCACAATGCGGGTTTCCCAAATTGACCTATTTCAGGCCGAAAACTAGGTCAAATAGTACTCACAACACCTTTAAAAGTTAACTTTGGGTTGAGTTCTGCATCAGGTCTATTACTGATGGTAAGTGCTTTAGTCTTTGACGTAGAGAAACTGACAAGCCAATCATTAGACCAAGCCTCTATAGCTGCCAGATCTTGATTAAGAAGTCTAGTTGTTTCATCTCTATCATTGACTTCAATAAATAAGCAAGTGTCATCTGCGAAAAGACGAATATTGCAATGACGCACAGTATGTACAAGATCATCTATATAGATGAGGAATAACAGTGGCCCAAGGACAGACCCTTGTGGCACACCTGCTCCTGTTTGTCCCCATTCAGATGCATGACCATTTATTACCACTCTTTGCATTCTCTCTGATAAATAGTCCATAAACCAGGCAAGTAACTGTCCATGTATACCACATCTTTGTAGTTTGTATATCAAGCCTTTTCTCCAGACTTTATCAAAAGCCTTTGAGATATCTAAGAATACAACGCGTATTTCCTTTCCATCATCAACTGCCTTACAGAAAGAGTTATAAACCTCTACCAGCTGAGTCACTGTGGACCTTCATGGCAAAAAACCGGATTGATAAATTGACAGAATAAAGTTTTCTCTAAAGAAGTTGACGACGTACTTGAATACTATTCTTTCAAACGTCTTTCCAACAACACTTAAAAGTGATACTGGACGATAATTTGTACAAATACTTTGGCTCTCTTTTTTATGTATTGGTACAACATTGGCCTGTTGTCAAAGTTTGGGAACTTTACAAAGTCTAAGTGACATACAATGAAGTCTTAATACAGAATGCATGAGCACAGCACGTCCCTCTCTGAGGAATCTTGGGGATATGTTATCGGGACCATATGATTTTGAGGTGTCCTAACATCTTACTTGATCAATAACGTCTTGTAAGGTAATATCAATTTGGTCAAGGCCACCCTCCAAAATCATAATGCCCTCAGGGATATGAGCTAATGTATCATCCAAGGTAGATGCCTCAAGAAAAAGTCATTAAATGCTTTAGCCTTTTCTTTATCATCCGTCACTGTGTCTTCACCTATTTCCAAAGGTGGTATAGATTCAAATGCATCATTTGTTTGTTGCATTTCTTTTAAAACAGACTACCATCTTTTTGATGAAGTTTTCTCATCTCTGAGGTAATCATATTTTCTCTTGTCATAAGACTCTTTGGCTTTTGCTAATTCGCTAGTATAGTTATTTCTGGCTTCCCTAAATGTGGCCCATGCAACCAAGGTATTGTATTGCTTTGCTTTTTTGTGAAGACGTTCTTTCTTTCGACATAGTCTTCTGAGCATATTATTATACCAAGGTTTATCATCTGGCCGTACTGTTACCTCCTTATTAGGTATGGTCTGCTTGGCAATGTTTAGAAGCTTATTTGTCCACATTTCGGTGGCAGTTTCAATGTTATCATCAGTAAAAAATTCTTCCCAATTGCAACGTTCAATAGCCAATTTAAAATGAGAAAAGTCTGTACCTTTAAAATCCCACATGGTCCTTTTATATGGGTGAGCTCTCCTCTTTCTAAATAGGAGATTAGCGGAAATAGTGCAGTGGTCATTAGTTGACACTGGATCCATCACAGACACAGACTTAATCATCTGAGGCATATTAGTTATAAGCTGATCAAGTATTGTCCAGTATGTTATACAATTAGTAGTATGAAATGTGTTTTAATTTATAACTAAGAAAATATAGCAATTATAAGTATAGAAACAGCCACTTTCCTGTGCATTTATATCATGGTCACGCGTCAATGTTATCACCTTACGGGTGGGTGATCACATGATGTATGACGCAGGGGTTTTCTTGAGAATAGAACTAACAAGTATCACATGTAAATGATGATAACTACTCTTTCAGGTATTCATATGACCATTTGACCAAAAGAGACACATGATATTTCTCTCTGGCTAGAGCATTTCACCTATATTAGGTTAAGTGACTCATAAAATACAGTAGGAAACTAAATTGATCCTAGCATAGCATATACATGCATATTTTTAACAGAATCATGGATTATTATGTAATTTCCTCTCCACTTTCAGTGGTGAACCACCACGGGCCGCGAGCAGTTGGTGGCCACTATACTACTTACACCTTTCACCCGGGACTTGCTGGATGGGTCCACTACGACGACAGTATCATCAGGCCAGTCAGCCTGCCCAGTCTCATGAAACATAAACCAAACATAGTGCCATATTTGTTATATTACAGACGAGTTGACTTGAACTGATATCTGCAACTCATATAGAAAACTAATTAAAAAGAGATATTGAGTACAAATTGTGAATGGTTGGTTTTAGAGAGTTAATGTGTGTATGCGTGTGTCTTCAAATGAGGCATTTTGTTGCAGTTTTATGTATTCAAATATTTAAAGGATAATTGTGGTATGCAGATGTTTTATAAGTATGAAAGGAAAACGGCAGTGAGGTAGAATTTCTCCATTGCTTGCCAACCTATTATGGATAATAAGTGCACAAATGTATCACTACATTATTGTAAATTGTGTCACTGCTGTATGAATAGTAATTGAAAATGAAATATTATATGATACAGTATTTTCTTAATAACAACAGCTATCATATCATTAACAAATATATAACTCAATATTTCGGCAACACATCGGTTTGCCTTTCTCAAGAGTGTTGAGTCATAATGCAAACACTATGACTCCAGATATGTTGCCGAAATATTGAGTTATTATTTGTTAATCAGTTTTTATTTATGCTTTAGTTGCTTAAGCATCCTCCTCATATATAATCACAAACAGCAATCTGTTTGTGATTATATCCGCGGAGGGTACTTAAGCACCGAAAACGTTAATAAAAACATAATTTTTCATTTTCAATATGCAGTATGAAACATTGAATAGAATCCATCAGCATGCTGTCGGCCTGGACTCTACTTTCCTTACCTCGAAATTCAAGGAAATGCGTATTCATACAGCAGTAACCAGAAGACTACTAATCATGAGAAGAACTGCTGCCGTTCAACTGATTAACTTAACAAATATATTGTAAATTGCTTATGTACTTTCTGTTGAACGAAATATCAAGCCAAATGGTCAGTTTCCTGTTGAAAAAGTTTTGTGTACCTAATGAATAGTCAATTGGAATCTTGTAAAAGTTGTTGCTTTTGAGATGATCTGTAGTAGATCGGGATTTGTTGTTATAAGTGATAAGAATGAATGTGATTGTTTGATGGTGGTAATTTGCGTTGTTTATTTGATTATACTACAATCCATTTAATTTTTTTAATCGTTCATCATGAACATATTATTGAAGTTAGATATATAATATTTTAATAAGATTTGGTGTGCAAGTTTGTATAAGTTGCTGTGTGAGTGACTTCTTCATGCTGTAGACATAGAACTGGTCATGAATTTACTAAATACTTTGCTCTGTGGATAATTTCAATTGTGATTTGATTGGCAATGTTTGACTTTGGTGAAATTGTGATCTAGATGTGATAAGCCACAAGTGGAACTTAATGCATTTAATCTAAATGGTGGCTTTCAATTATTGCCCACCTTATCTATTATCGTCTTAGAAAAGTAAGAATGGTGTGATCTTTTTCTTCAATAAATTAAATTTGCATAATCAAGCTTGTTTATGAAAGATTGCTGCAACATAAATTATATTGATGTTTTTTTACTCATTGTTGATTTTATATGTAATTAAGCATACCTGTCAACTAATACGCGTTCGGCGTATAAAATGTATTTTGTTAGACATTTTGATACGATATAAGAATTATAAGTGCAAAAATACGCTAATCTATATAAAAAGCAATGTCTGTGTGTATGGTCTTTATAGACTCCTAAACCATACATCCTATCACCATGAAACTTTGTAAAATCTATGTGTGTGCTCCAAGGGTGGTTTTCATCAAGTCTAAAAATTCACAAAAGGGCCCACCTTTATGTAAATTGCAAATATATTTCACAATGCGGACATTTCACCCCTGCCTTTTTATCTATATCTACTACCCCATGCTATGATAACGTCATACCTTATTGAGTTGCGCCAGGAACATTATACATCTGTAGCCAGGAAAGTATGTCATACATCCAATAAAACAACATGCAGTATGCCATCTGTTTACAGTTTTATATAGAAAAATATAGCCAATTTCATAAATGTAAATATGAACTGTTTCAAAGGTAAGTATGTCATATTGGCCATGATAGCATGCAATGTATCATTACTTTATTGTATGTATCAATTTGTATACATATTTTTTCCACTATTTCATACGCATTTCCTTGAATTTTGAGGAAAGGAAAGTATAGTCCAGGCCGACAGCATGCTGATGGATTCTATTCAATGTTTTGAAACTGCAAAATCATATGTTTCAAAATATAAACCCTCTTTCATAAATCTAAATGTGGAATATCAACTGTAATACACCTTACTCGCCATGATGCCAGGGCCTTACATACTGTTTCAAAATATTTGAGTTCATATGTGAAGGGCCCACGTAATAATAAATAAAATACAAAATGTCTCAATAATAACATGTTGCATTGTTAACATCCCTACTTATATGATCACATATAGATCTACCTATGTATTACGATCTGATAAAAGTACCAATTTTTCTGAATATCTGTTGGAAGAAAATTTGAGGATACCATGTCAAAAGCTATAGTGTGCCACTGCAACGTGTGGCCGGGGAAAGCTAATTTTATATAAAAGAAAGGGAAAAAATGATCGTATTCCAAATGGCACCGTTTTTTTTCTATTCCATCGCTGGTGCGGTCTCAATAGTTTCCCTTTCATCTGTTTAGTGCACGTGTTTACTGTCCATGGTATTTATATATTAATACTGAGGAGTGGGCGTGTCACGCATGGTTGTTTTTTTATTCTGAGGCAAATCCGTGCCTTTAGGCCTCTTGGCGCCGATTCAGTTGGTGCTGTATATGTATAATTATTTCATAGTTATGAGAACACGTTGTACATGTGTATCTTAAGTACTTTATTCCAATACTATAGTGTGTCAACGCAAATAGTGTCAATGGTACAAGTTTGCGTTGACTTACTTAACTTTCATGGCGTCACATGAATTTCTGGATTATTATAGCGTTTTATACCTGATAACTGGTGAGTATTTTTACTGCATTAGCTTCAAATTGACAATAAAGGTTTATTTTAATATTTACATCAAATGCACTCACACAGCCTCTAAGAAGCCTTCTATCTGCCTCTAGAATTGCAGTTTCCTGTGTATAATAAATCTTTCATTTTACGTGAGATGCATGAATTTGAACATTTATCATTACATTTAGCAGTGCCATGCATGTAGCACTTACTTCAGGTAAATCTGTCCAATATGGCAACCAGTGTCCTGATTGCTTCTGTAACAAAACCCATAGTTCTGTTAGGGTCTCCAGTGCGTGGCTACACAGGTGGTCGCTGAGTATAAAGTAGGTAGCTATAAGTTGCACTGGACTAGGAATAAGATCCCCATGTTACACACACCTTGTAAGGTTGTTTTGTTAACTATGGCCACTTGTAGTATTAGGGACTCCGTACACTACCACCACTGAAGGTGACACTCGAGCTGAAGCTGACAAGAATCATCATGTGCATGTACTAGCATTGATGGAAATGCTGAAATCAAGAAACTTGAAACTTAATCCAAAGAAAATCCAATTCAAGCTACAGAGAATCACGTTCATGGGCATGGTCATATCTGAGGATGGAGTTCATCCAGATCCAGGAAATCTAAGAGCGATAGCTGAAATGCCAACACCGTGCGACCGACAAGCAGTATTAAGATTTTGTGGCATGACAAACTACCTCAGTAGTTTTTTGTCCTAATCTCTCGACCATTATACAGCCACTTCACAAGCTAGGCAATGACAAGGATACATTCATGTGGTTGCCTGAGCATCAATCAGCATTTCAACAGGCAAAATATCTTATTGTGAATGCACCATGCCTCTCATACTTTGACATAAAGAAGCCTGTAACACTTCACGTGGATGCATCTCAACGGGGTCTTGGTGCAGCCCTAATGCAACCTGCTGAAAATGGCAAACTTCAACCAATAGCTTTCACCTCATGTCAAATGCGACCAAATGAGGAAGTATGGGCTCAAATTGAAAAGGAATGCCTTGCAATAGTTGGGACCAGTGGATATATGGTCTGAAAGTAACAGTTCATACGGATCATCAACCATTGGAAACCATCTTTAAGAAGCTACAAGGTACAAAGGTACAATCTGGACATTGCATCTTGCAGATACTCTATCACGAGCCACACTTCCAGATATAAATAAAACCAAGCAAACTGATTTCGAAGTATTTTGCATTGAGTTGCAAGATTTACCATCACCGGAGGGACTCACCTCTCTCACAATGCTTCAGCTAAGGATTCAAACTTTGAAAGATGAAGACATGCAACAACTTACATGAACAATTATATCTGGGTGGCCAAGCTCGAAAGATAAGTTGAACTCAGCCCTCACACCATATTGGACCTTTCGTGATGAAATGACCGTGCATGATGGATTGGTGTTCAAAGGCACCCAAGTACTGATCCCTACAGCCATGCGAAAGGGCATGTTACAGAAAATTCATGTAGCTCACCTTGGTGCTGAGTCAAATTACCGGATGTGTCGTGACATTGTCTTCTGGCCTGGAATGAAAGCTGAAATAATCAATAACTGTTCGACATGTGATAAATGTTCGCAGTACAAGTCTGAAAACCAGAAAGAGCCCATGAAGTCACAACCAATTCCAACTTACCCATGGCAGTATGTTAGTCAAGACATTTTCCAGTTTGAGGCAGAAATGTTCTTAGTAACTGTAGATCATTACTCGGATTTTATAGAAGTTGACAACCTACCAGACACACTTGCCTCCACTATTGTTAATAAAACAGAACCGCACTTTGCTCGCAATGGGGCCCCAGCTGTTATACTAACCGACAATAGCCCTCCGTTCATATCTCAGGAATATTCCCAACTTTGCTTCCATTATGGCACAAAACATGTTACAAGCTCACCTTACTGGCCACAAGGCAATGGGAAAGCTGAGGCTAGTGTAAAAATCGTGAAGAATATACTGAAAAAATGTGGACGCGGTTTTTTGTATGAAAGTCTGCTTAACCAGCGCAGCACCCCACCTCAAGGGTGTGATAAGTCTCCTGCACAAAGGAGCATGAGCCGAAGAACAAGGGGCCTTCTCCCAATAACTGATAGGCTTCTCATCCCAGAAGGTTGTGATAACCTGAACGTAAGGAACCGCATATATGACAGACGCTTGCAAGCGAAGAGATATTATGACAGGAAAGCTGGCAAGGAGCTACCTGAAGTCGAAATAGGTGATACAGTATATCTAAAGCCCTCTCCTCACAACAAAGGAAAGCCATGGATGTATGGAGTTGTGACAGAAAAACCAACGCCTAGGTCGTATGTGGTTGACACACCATCAGGAAAAAAGGTCAGACGCAATAGTGTGCAAGTCAGACCAAGTATGATTCAACCAAGACCTCAGAACTCACCCCAGACTACAGGAACCACTACTGTAGAAAGCTCAATTCCAAAAGCTTTGTCAATTATACCCACCCTAAAACACTGCCCACCGACAAATACTCAGTTGGAATCTGTATCATGTCCCAACTCCCATGGTGCCAACATGAAAGTACTGCTGTTCCAGTAGTACCTAGTGCTGTGACGTCACCCACTGTGGAAACTCAATCTCCTGATGCATACATTACTATAGATATGGAAGAGTGTCAAGAAAACCAAATAGACTTGATATTTAGATGTTGGTGCTTACTGTATAATTGCACTTTGTTTTGTTCATAAAATCTGATTGTATCCCAGATAGCACACCGCTGGTGGATTTCCGGTGCCATCGGAGGCCCACCAATTCTGTGAAACCACAGCATATTCTATATGGTCCTCTTCACTATATCCTTCTGCAGCAATGAGAAACTTGTTAGCTGGTGCTTGTGAAATAGTAGTTGTTCAGACAGAAAATAGCCAAATCCGCTTTCTTGTCACTAATTGTGATGAAATTGTATGAGCTTGACCATCCTACATTTATCATTTATACAGGAATAGCAGATATTGATCGCATCTTACTAGTAGCTAATTTGATTGAATATGACCAGTATCTATCAATATCACATTAATCTTTTCATACCTTTCTCCTTTCTGAAGATGAACAAAGGCATCTGCACTGCTATAAAAGTCACACCTCAAACGCGCACTTAAAAGCTTTGTTGCGTCGCTTCAGCTCAGCTGCTGAAGCAAGTAATGTGTTTGGTTCGTTTGTAACTAACTAACTATGTATGTATGTTTGTATGTCTCCGGACAAGCTAGCGGGCGTACCGATGAACCGATTTCGTTCAAACTTTACACAACTATGAGTTATGAGGCGACACCAAAGTGATTCGATTTTGGGCAATCTGCCAATTAAACCGTGCTCTCTAGAAGCCCATTCATGACATTCTTACTGATATTCAATGCATTTAAGCCACCAAGAAAAAAATCCATATTCCAACCAAGCAGCAAATATTGATTATTGGGTTTGAAACTGATATTGATTAGTCTCAGGCCTGTTATTCAAATAGTACTATTGTACGGCAACACAAATATCTTTTCCCGGGATATATTGATTCTCATTCATTCTGATGTTTTCTCCTCGAATTCATTTCTTGATTGTAAAGTATACATCATTTCAGTATATATCTTAATTGGCCATAAGTCAACGTCTTTCTAGCGACGCAGTGTTCTTTGAACACTTTTGATCTAGTTTCTGTTTGCGTTAATTGTGGTGGTAATGGGACATGTTGGGAGTAACCGAGTGTTACTCCCACAGGTTGCATTCAACCAATAATTAATAGAGGAAAACAAATATTAGGATATGATGCCACCCACAACACATCATGAATTATTACAAAAAGTACGAAATTACATTATCAGTTATTGATATAGAACCAATGTTGGGAGCAACGTAATGCCTATATATATGTCCAGAAAATACCAAAATGACATGTTTACCATAGGTGTCATAATTGTTGAGCAATGTAAACTAGATGGTTTTTGGTGATTCACTTACCAAATATGTCTTTTACACAGGGAAAGCGTTAAATCTAAGACATGTTGGGTGGTTTTAAAGTTATGGTACAATATGTGGGAGCAACCAATTTTTAAGGACCATGTGGAACAACACCGTGACGATTCTCCTATACAAATTCCAGATACTATCACCCTGTGTCCTTGTAAATATGAGTATTATTGTTGACAATTTATGTGGGGAGAATGATTATGGTTGAGTGGAACACAGATTCCACTCCACTAGCAAGGCTTGTCAGTGTATGCGTGTATGCGAATTTTATTCCTGTCAGCTCCCAGTAGTTCCTCTGTAGGCAACTTTTATCAGGCTGAATCAGGAATGGGTATATTGTGTTTGTGGTGTTGCTATTGATGTCTCTGTCAGCACCTGGTAGTTTCCATATAGGTAACTTTTATCAAGCTGACAGAGACGGAGTATTTTGAGCTTGTGTGTTTGGGTGATGATATTTTAAGTTAAAAAGGTATATGTGTAAAAATGGCTCACCTTACTAGCAGAGTTAAAACCAGTGTCCACTCAATATATTATGAGTAATAAATGAATTACCGGAAATATTCTTGGTTCTTCTTAATAAAAATAAACGACGCAACAGCTTTCACAGCTTTGCGTCCTGGCCAAAAGTGCCAAGAATGTTTATTTTTGACTTTCCACGTCACTTACCTTGCTATGATTACAGAAAAACGTAGTGCAAAACAATATAAGTTATACGAAGTAAGGACTTAAATAATACAGTGTAACAACAGCTTAAAATAGTAGAACAAATATATATAATCATGTAATCTTTTCTAGGCCTACTTTCTGTTATTAATACGCCAATCATGTCGCATTGCCAGCCCCGTAACCAGAGCCAAAAAAGTGAGGAGGCGAATTTTTTATTTTATAAGCGGGATGGAGGGTGTTGTCTTCACAAATCGTATATAATATAGAAGTATTTCATTATATCCCATGATATACTAGTATATTTTAACAAAATCGCTGTCCAGTCAGTACTAGACATAATAAACTTGTAAAATATTTTAGCAAAAAATGCGAGGAGGCGAAATCTAAAAGCGAGGAGGCATCCCAAAAAGCGAGGAGGCAGTCGCCTCCTCTGCCTCAGCCTAGTTACGGGCCTGATTGCGAACCAACCTCCAACAGGGAATCATAACGTCCTCTTTCAGTGGGACGGACGAATGCTACTTTCCAGTAGCCTCGGTTTGGAGGTTGATTGCCGACAAGAAGTTCTGTACGTTATTTTCACTAATGTATGACGTATTTACGTCCATTTGCATTAAAGTATATCAGATAACTATTTCAAGTGACGTCACACGCTATATGCGCGCGCCGCCTGGACCTCAAAAATATAACAGTGTCACAAAACATTGTGCTTATTAGTCATTTTGAAGATGCCATAGATGGTATTATTGTGCTCTAGGTGTTGTTCATGAAGAAAACTCCTTGACACTTTAGTTAATTCAATTTTATTGACTGTGTGACAATGATTTTATATCTGCAAACAAAAGGAAATAAACGCGTGTGAATAAAAGTTAGACAAGGCATCAATAAAATTGACAACTTTCTGAACTAGATCAGAAGTGTTCAAAGAACACGGCGTCGCTAGAACAACGTTGATTTATATGGGCAATTAAGGTATATAATGAAACGGTGCATACTTTACTGTTAATCAAGTTCAACTGTGAAAAGTTGAGTAAAATGTTATGGAAATCTTGATTAAAAGTACACAATACTGTAATCATCCACAAATGAGCATGGTGCATGAGTATGCTGTATTGATTTTATTAATTTGCAGCAGGTATATATATATATATATATATTGATTTTATCATGTTGGCTCTAGACATTGCTGCTAGGCTGAGTATTGATTTTTCTCTTGTTGGCTAAGTGCATCTATATATATAAAGGAAGAGGCAATTTTTTGCGTCACAAAAGGCTTTTTAACCACAAGACGTACACACTCCAAATTGTGTATGTACAATCAGGACAATTTGCTGGTCGTTATAATGTCACATTTAAAACCAAATATATTGGTTTTAATGATAAAAACAAGAAAAAAGAATTTTGTAGAAAGGTCGCTTAGAAGGCCATGTTTGTTAAAGGTACGTAATACGTTAAACGTTTGTATATGTCAAACGCACGTTGCACGTCACACGTACACATACGGGTAAACAGCTAGTTGAATATAAGTAAAATGTCATAAATGGCCTTCTAAAATACACAATTTAATTGGCAGAGCGCCCAAAATCGAATCACTTCGGTGTCGCCTCATACCTCATAGTTGTGTAAAGTTTGAACGAAATCTGTGGAACGGTAAAAGCTCTAGCTTGTCCGGAGACATACATACATACATACATACATACATAGAAACAAAGTGATCACAAGGCTTTCGCTTCAGCTACTGAAGCGACGCAACAAGGCTTTCACTTCAGCTACTGAAGCGACGCAATAATATAATACATATGAGTAATTGAATAGAATGTCAGAATAGTCCATAATTACCAATAATAATGTTCGAAAAGACACAAGTGAATATCAATGATGTGGCTATTTTGTACTACTCATCACATGACTCACAACGTCACATGACCATGAGTTGATGATAATACTTGTTTGCATTATGACACCCTGCACTGGTGTCCTGGCATTGAACTACATGAGTTCCATAACGTTCTACATCCCCCCTAGTTCAATGTGAGGGTCGAGTCGGAGGACCATGCTCTAGTTTCAGAGATGTACCTCATCCTCGGCTTGATGATATACTTTGGACGACTGGTTGTGTGGGCGCTGGGCGCTGGATGAGCAGCATCAGAGGCAGGCGGTGTCTTGGTTTCAACCAACTCTGTCATATCCATTTGTGGTGGCGGGAGTGTATCTACTGGGCTGGAAGCATCAGGTATCATAGAGACCGTGGGGATACTCTCAGTTGCCGGCAGTGTGGGAGGGACCAATGCCTGCTCCTTGGTTATACGCTCAGTGGCTACAGTATGACTGGGTCGATGAGGAGCAGGGGTGATCTCGGTGCTCATTTCGATGAATGAGCGGAGAAAGTGCCAATTACGGAGAGATAGTCGGCCAGACCCGTCAATCTTCACCAGGTACTGGTCATTTGGCTGGGTCACCACCACTGTTCCAGTTTTGTTCCACTTCTTGGGAGCGGGCCCAATCTGGTTCTGAACGAAGACCCAGTCTCCTATGGCCAGTGGTGCGAGAGGTTGGGTGTGTTCCTCCAACCACTCCATGGATCTAGCAAAACGATGCTTTTGAGCTGATTCCTTTGCCTTCCATGCTTCTTGCCATCTTGGGTGAATGTGAGGACAGTTGAAGCGTACCAAATGTCTGTTATTTCTTGGTGTCAAATCAATCGCATATTCGTCCTTTATCATTCACAAGTGTTTTTATAGTGGATAATTTCGAAACTATTCTAAATATTCAAAGGTTTTAACTGAATAACAGCCGCTGAGTCAGATGGTCAAAATGGCAATGAGAACGTTATGGTATGATTTATTTTAAAATAAAAACGAATCATACACTCATTTAGTGTGGATTTTAGTCATTTTAGTCATGATAGAATGGTATTTGAGCACTTGATTGTCGGGTCAATCGTAGAATTTTGCACGGTGATGTGTGATTGACACTCACTGCGTTCGTGTCAATCACACATCACCGTGCAAAATTCTACGATTGACCCTCCAATCTCGTGCTCAAATCCTACAATAACACACCCACAATCACTGCTTTTACCAATGAAGCACAGAAAATGGTTCCATTGTGGTGTATCTCATCTTTAAGCGTATAATATGCTTAAATTGACATAAGTATCGGAAAGTCATATCTACCTATTTGTTGTGAGGATGCTCACAAGCTTTTCAAATATCAAATACTAGTAAGTCGTATATATGTAGTACCTATGATTACTAAATGGGATTTATCTAGTGGTACAACAATTATTTGATCATTTGAACAGATTTTGTGGTTAAATAATGTGTACACTGTATTCCTGGGGTAATTTCGATTGCTTGACCTTGGAAATGACCTCAAGGTCAAATATTACAACATTTTTAGAATCCTTACATATGACTTCCTATCCATCAATAACATTAGTTATGAGTCTAAAATTGATATTAATTGAGTTAAGAGCAGGTGTTGTGTATTTTTGGCAGCCATTTTGTTTGTTTTGTATTTTTCCAATTTGAGGTCTTTAACCCAAGAAATCGTTCCGGCAACATTTATAGGGAGAATCGGCATACCCAAATTGTGGCAAAAACGTATGATGCCAACTTTTTCTTTAAAAAATACATATTCTGATTTTCCGACCTGGGTATTTCTATCACTATGATTTCATACACCCGGTGGCACATGAGTTTCTATCCTCACACTGGCCTTGCTCATACACCTTTTTACTAGTTATAAGTTGCGATTAATAGTGATCACACTCTAAAAAAATTGATCAAACTTAAAGCTCGTAATACATACTGCAGTTGTTGTTTAATAGAACCATTTTTTCCCTTGAAATTATTAAAGTTATCTCTGCTCAATGCGGCTGAATAGTTGTCTGCATTATGTCGCATTGAGGAAACACAGCGTAGCCTAGAATTATAGTTTGTTTTCGTTTGCACGAATGTATATTACACATTGCCTGCAGAAAGGAGGGAAATTCGCACGGCACAAATTACACTACCCAGGGCACCCAGTTTTAGTCGATGAATGGCCGCCGGGGACGTAGTCGCATGTGGTTCCGTCATCTCACCATATCGCCTTTCCCTTTCAGAGCCGCTGCCGCGTTACCTAAACAACCCTGCCTGAGGGGTGAACTGTACACTCGGCGGCGGCGGCGGCGGCGGCAGCGGCGGCGGGGCGCCCGGGGCGCTGAGGCCGGCTTGATTGCGGCCACAGGCGGCGGCGGCAGCGAGGTAGCGCGGCAGAGGCAGCCGGGCTCCTCAGACAGACGACTGGCCACTCGCCGTGAGGACGTATTTACCGAGATTACATCAATGTGCTTCAACCGTTGAATATTTGACATATAGACACGTTCTGGCAGTGGTGGTGGTGATATATTTATATAGGCTTAGCTACTTACCACTTCATTTTTATACATTGGTCTATTGGATATTGGATGCTAAACTGCAATTTATGGATAGGCCTACTGTTTAGGATTATATAGGATTATAAGCAGTGGTTATCACGTGTCCTCGCGGCCGCCGCCTCCACCGCCGTCACCCTGGGGGACTCGGACGGCGGCAGCAGCCACAGCTGCTCGCCTCGCCACAGCCCTGCCAGCTCGGCCCGGGATGAGCCTCCGCGTCACAGCCCCGCGCAACCCGCCGCCGCCGGCCACCTGCAGCTCGGCTTGCGCCTGGCCCCGCCGCGCTCCACGGCGAGTCGCGCGCCGCCGCTTGCCGCGTCCCCGCTCACCGGGGCGGCCGCCGGCGGCGGGGCGTACCACCACCACCACCTGCAGCAGCAGCAGCAGCAGCAGCAGCCCGGCGCCGCCAAGATCTCTGGCGTACCGTGTCCCGCCACCCCGACACGCTACACCGCACCCGTACACATCGACGTGGGCGGCACCATCTACACGTCGTCACTGGAAACACTGACAAAGTGAGTAATGACAATGACGATCACACGTGCACACACTCACAAACATTGTAAAGGGTCACCATGACGTCCGTCCGTCCGTGTGATTAAAGGTCGTACAAATGAATCTCACCTTAACATGATATGGACAAACAGCATTTGATAGGCACATGCTCTACTTTTGATTGTATCGGGGGGGGGGTAACATTATGAGAAAGGCTCTGTGCGTAAATAATAAGGCTTGATCACTCCAATGTAAAATAATATAAAATTATCTATGCAAACTGAGGATTAGATGACATGCGTTCGATAGTAAAAAATGCACACACATTTATATTTCTACAGTTGTCCATCCACTATAACTATGATATTAGATTCAATAGGTGATAATATTAAATTTCATTATTAAATTTCTTGACTCAATATGTGTGTTATCATGAACGGTTCGATAATTTTGCGTGGTTTCTGGCATGTTACGAAGAGTAAATCTGTAACCAGAGTCGTGTGTAGCACAATACCACCTGACAATACACATGTATCAGATATCTGGGGTCCTATAAACCGCGTGGATTAGTCATTTCAATGCAAGGATCGACTCACTATTGAAGGCGTGCGTGTGTGTGTGTGGGGGGGGGGGGGCGTTAAACGGCGGTGTACTGAACACATCACAGGGACAAAAGGTCTAAAAAAATGATTGTTTGGTTCCGGTAACATGATTTTGAAATATAGGTTAGTAAGGTAGGTAATTTTTTTTTCTTCATAATTATTTACCGCAAAAAATTAGGTGAGGTAGGGGCCACTTCCTTTTTTTTTTTTTACTCCACATAGAAAACGAAAGCGACTGCACACACAACATGATGGTAAAATTAAACAAAAGTTATTAATTACATATGATTTTTTTATTGGATCGCTAAAATTAGTATATTATTTTATGTCTGAATCCATAGGTTCGAAGTTTTTTTTTTAAAAAAAAACTCAATAAAAAGATTAGGTTCGGGGGTTAAAATGGGTTAGCTAGGGTTACCGGAACCACAGGATCATTTTTTCTAGGCCTAATTCACAAAGTTACCACGATCTTGTAACCAGGTAAGATAACAGGTGGTGAAAATAAAGTAAAAGATAATATAGGTATTTGATTTGTACGAGTGATAGACAAGGAAATCTGTTACAGAGTGGAGGTTTTCACAGTTCGAGAGAGCAGACAGACTCTGTAGAAATAATCAACTGAATTACGCGGTACTGTGAGGCCTGTCAATTGTGAAGCCGCCTAAAGGATGCCCAGGCTGACACATATTGTTGCGTCGCTTCAACTCAGCAGCTGAAGCAAGCATTGTGTTTCGTTCGTTTGTAACTAACTAACTAACTAACTAACTAACTAACTAACTAACTAACTAACTAACTAACTAACTAACCAACCAACCAACCAACCAACCAACCAACCAACCAACCAACCGACCAACCAACCAACCAACCAAGTAAGAAAGTAAGTAAGTAAATAAGTAAGTAAGTAAGTATGTGTATGTATGTATGTATGTATGTATGTATGTATGTATGTATGTATGTATGTATGTATGTATGTATGTATGTATGTATGTATGTATGTATGTATGTATGCATGTATGTATGTATTTTCTGGTCTCTGGACAAGCTAGAGCTTTAACTGTTGCACCGATTTCGTTCAAACTTTACACGACTATGAGGTATGAGGCGACACCGAAGTGATTCGATTTTGGGCGCTCTGCCAATTAACTTTTGCTTTCGAGAAGCGCTTTTATGACATTTTTAATGATATTCACTGCACTCAGCCAGCAAAAAAAATAATCAATATTCCAACCAAGCAGCAAAATATGATTATTGGATTTGAAACTGATATTGATTATCATCTTGTTATTCAGTACTATTGTATGGCAACACAAATATCCTTTTGCTGGATATATTGATTCTGAATGATTCTGATGATTTCTCCTCAAATTCATAAATTTCTTGATTGTAAAATATACATAATTTCAGTATATATCTTAATTGCCCATAAGTCAACGTCATTCTAGCGACGCAGTGTTCTTTGAACACTTTTGATCTAGTTACTATTGAACATGATATTGGTCGTTGGTATGGCAGCACATTTCTACCTCGGGGGGCCGGGGGTGTCTTCAATAGATTGGGTGGGTACGGCTGTGCCATCGGACAGGGGTATCTTTTTGCGGCGCCCATGATACTTTGGGTCATCAATTTCCCCATCCATTATGTTTTGGGCCATAATTTAAGAAAAAAAAAATCTGTATATTTTTGGGTCATATATTTGACATTTTCATGTAAATATTGAC
>CM032661.1:9538875-9549605 GCA_019095985.1 Streblospio benedicti | reverse complement strand
AGTTCAGAGTTTCATTATATTTTTGGGTCTGATATCTTCAGCGGTGGCATTATATTTTTATGTACTGATTATATACCCCGGTGGCACGAGGACCATTTTTTGGGTAAGACAACCCTAAGCTTCCAGTTGACTACATATCGTGGCAGTAATATGCTCGCTAAAAAGAGGTATCCACAAGCACTGGGGAAACAAATAAAAACTCACGTATAACAATGATTTTTCAATGTGGTGATTTCCCGGCCTTCGTTGATGAGCCATAATTTGAAAAGCACAAGGATCGAAATCGTATCTTCCACGCGACAAGTGTCTTGTTTTCTGCCTCTGTCAAGACGCCCAAAGCTGTTTGTCGCGTCCAGTGATATGATTTGAGTTGGCTTGGGTACGGATTTCACATTAAATGTGCTTTTCGGGTGTGGATGCAAACTTATCACTCGCGCAGGGCTCTGGTGCCCACGTATGTGCTCGATGCCATAAGGATTGTTCACAACACACACTAAAATGCCTACCTATAAATCGGAACATTCGACATTTGACCCTGCAAAATTTGTATTCAAACTTCTGACACCCCACAACATTCAAATTTAAATATCTGAGCCCCCCCGTTTTTCCAACCCCCACGTCTTCAATAACGACTTGGCTCTAATTCCCCACTGTTTTTATACATTGTATAATGTGATACTCCGTGCATTGGACATAGAGTATGGACGTGTATTACGGGGCGGCCGTGCTGCCGCCAGCCCCGCTCCCAGCCGCAGCGGCGGTCGGGTTGTTGACGCCCGGGGCGCACGTACCCACCAGAACGTTCCCATTATATCAGCCATAAGGGCTGCCGCCGCCCGCGGCATGCGGCCCGCGAACAATGTGCAGGTTCACACGGCGGCGGCGGCGGCGGCGGCCCACTCTTGTTTGGGAGAGAAGCCCCCAGGCCATGCAGGCGACGAGGAGCGCCGAGTTTATGAACTGGGATTATGCATAGTGCATGTACTCTGAGGGCACGTGTGTAGTATGTTGCGGGCATGAGTTTGAACATAGCAGCTGAATCGCCTGTTTGTGAACAAAGCCGTCATCCTCCTGCTAGGCAGCAGGTTAATAAGAGTCACTTAGGCTAATTAACCCGCTCCTTGTAAAATGATTAAACATTTCTGTCGTGACATTCTATCAATGGGAAGTTGCTGCTACTGAGGCAAACATTTCAAGTTCTTTACCTCGGGCAACTTTGCATCTGTGATGTCTGTATTTTCAAAAGCCTTCTTATTTCAGAGACTTTGAAGCCACATTACCGAGGGGCATAGATAACTAGCTATTCACGCCCTCGGCCCAATACGTGATAACTTTGTGGTTTTGGCAGCATTTTTTAAGTGTACTTTTCATTATTTATATGTTATTTTTTGTAATGTTATGTACTTTGCTAAGAATATTTTGATTAGATTTTTCTGGTTCTGGAATCTATTAGAAATGTTGGTATTAACCCACGGGCATATGGGTTTAATTCGGGTCATCTATCTCTATTCAAATGTCAGGTTTGCTTGAATTCATTTACACTTTTCTACGTGTTTGAAGTTGACTATTTTAATGAGACATAAACAAACAATACGCGGATTCGATTGTGTAGTCGCCGCCGCCGCGGGTTGAATATACGCCGCAGCTCTGAGCTGTCCTCGCCGCCGCCGCCGAGTATGCAGGAGACAGCGTTCTTGCCGTTGTGTTATAGCCCATGTATTGCTCGAGTGCTCTCTGAAAAGTTTATCATTCTGAGTGAGAAGCACAAAAATGGCTATATGTACGCTTGTGCAGTACAAGTATCAAGGGTATAAATGTATCCGAAATATCAATATTCAAATTTATGATGGTATTTAATTAATTATCCAACGTTATAATTCAAATAGTTATATACCTCACATCATTGAAAGGGGTATTTCTAGAAACGGTAAGAAAGGTGAAAGGTCTAAATCGTTAAAACTCATTAAGGTACGATTATGAATTGAGCTATTCTTATAATCATGTTTGTCCAGTTCAGAAGAGCAGTATGTTGTGGCATAGACTATATTTTCCACACTCTAAACAGCATTCAAACGAAGTTGCCCACAATAATTTGCCAGCGTGGCCGCGGGCGTCTGGTGATAAGTTCATCGTCTTCTCTAGGCTGCGGCGCCGCGGGTTTTTGTACTACTTGCTTTAGGAGGCTTTCTCGCGCGCCCGCGGCCTCTACTCCACATAATTATAAACCATGGCAACGGCAGCGGGGCCGGGGCGGCGGGCTGGGCGCCGCGAGGCTCACTCCCGGCTGTGCGCGGTGGTTGGCGCGCGGCCGCAAGCCACGTGCGGCGCGATAAACACGCTCCACGCCATCCTTGTAGTTTATATAAATACGGGCGGCGCCGGGAACAGTGCGGCAGCGAGTGTCAGCCTGCGGGGACGCGGCGGCCACACGGCTTTGAAGAAAAGCTTCGGCGAGTACGAGGAGGGGTCGGCGGCATCGACGCGGCCGCCCCAGGCAAAGCCCGGGGCACCGAGCAAGCTGCTTTTATCACGAGGCTCACACGAGTGTAAAGGTGAAGTGAGGCCGCCCGCCGCCGCTTGGGAGCTGGTGGGATCGATTTCTTCATTTGATCCATGCCTCTGGGCAATGTACCCTAAATTAGCATAATTATATAAAGGCCGCACTCATTCTTTTTTTTTTACAAAGCTTCACTAAATATTAGAAATGTGCCTCAAAAGCACAAAACATTCGGTGACGCTTGCGTGTCTATAGCTTTGGGGAGAACGCGAGGCTTTGTGCCTCCAATACTTCATACTTTGTCGTATACCTCGCGGGAAGATTTTAGGTAGAATTAACTTTACAAAGGAGCGGGAATGTCACACACAGTCGTCAGCTGCAAAGTAAACGACCAACACTGGTGGTGGTTGTGACGTGGCCCCAGGCTTATACGGCCCCAAATGGGAAAACTCCGCCAACGTCCGCGGGCGCGATCAATTAGAATGAAGCCACCTACATACGTCCCATGAAAAATCTCATGCAAGGCTCTGGTTTTGTCTAAAAGATAATACAAACATTTTTGAATTAATAGCAAGTTGATAAAACAAGCATAAGTATCAACTTAAGAAAAAGAAACAGTTAAACAAACATAAATCAATAGAACATCTCTGTTAGAGGTTACCATAAATTAAAATACAATATAAGCAAAAGATGAAAATAATTCACACAGACAAATTAACTTTGAATAATCTTCAAGTTAACAAAATTCAATTTCACAAAGAACAAAGAAACCTACTAGCATTGGCAGAGTTCCGGGTGAAAAAATATACTGATCTCTCTGCCTGGACACATTCAAACACTGCTTATATAAACCCAGGTACGGACGCCACGCAGAACCCCAGGGACTTGGAGTGGCGGCAAAAAACATGGCAATCTGGATTCATGGCTACTTTGAAATTTGTGTCTTCTGGATTTACTAAGACGCAAATTACAGCATTACGTGTTCTAAATGTTAAGATTTAAAAATGGCACGGGCTACATTGACAACTGTTCTATAAAGGTATCTAAACTGGTTTGTAAAACATGAACGGATGATATTTAAAAAACAACGATTAATATAAAAATCCATGTAATCAGCATTTGTGCTTATTTGAGCCAGGGTTCAATTGGTGCACCCAGCTTGGCCATCCACCCGCTATCTTGTCTAGCTGACCAAGGTCAAATACTGGTGACTGACCTACTTTTACAAGCGGTGGCAGATAAGATTGTGTGAACTTTAATTCTGCTCCAATTATATACGATTATATTAAAGGGTGATGAATATGACAATAATAATTACATTTGTAGAGCACTCTATCCATAAAATGTTCTAAAGCCCTTAAACAATATTTGAACATTAAAACAACGACGCAGTCCTAAAACAACAGTTAAAAAGACAATCAAATTGATACAATATCAATATGTATGTAGACAAACCATTAC
Source organism: Streblospio benedicti (assembly GCA_019095985.1). Lineage (NCBI taxonomy): Eukaryota > Metazoa > Annelida > Polychaeta > Spionida > Spionidae > Streblospio > Streblospio benedicti. The sequence goes on along the minus strand of CM032661.1, from coordinate 9,545,647 downwards.
ATTAAAATTACAAGTAAAATGCCTCTTTGAATAACACAAACAACAATTTTATATCAAGTGAGTCTGTCCGCTACACTCCCCCCAATACGAATATTTTATGAGTATTCAATATCTAAGGACAGGCTTCTATAATAATAAAGTAACATGACATGGTTACATAGCAACCTAGTTTGATATAATGAACGTAACGCAAACAAGATAAATATGCGGTGCAAAACCATATTCGATCAAGTCTTATTCCTCGACGGGAGGCTCCCTTAATTGTTCTTTAATCCTCGTGTCAATGTCCACTCTTTCAACTAAGCAGATCTTCGTGATCGGTCTGATTAGCGTTGTGTCCTTCGTTTTTATCTCTACGGAGCGTACAAGTCCATCTTTGCTGCTGATGGGTCTGATGACACGACCTAGCAACCACTCATTCCTGGGTGTATTTTGGTCTATCACTAGCACTACGTCACCAGTCTTCAAGTTCTCTGTCTCCTTAATCCTACTGGTTCTCTGCTGTAGTTGGGGCAAGTACTCCTTCATCCACCTGCACCAAAAAAGGTCGGCCAGGTATTGAACCTGTTTCCATCTCCTTCTTGCATAGAGGTCGGTCTTCTGGTAGGTACCTGGTGGGAATACTACTGGCCTCAATAACAGGAGATGGTTTGGTGTCAGAGGCTCGAAGTCGTTGGGATCTGTAGACACCGTGGTGATGGGGCGGTTATTTATCATGGCTTCAGCGAGGCACATCACCGTCTGTAGTGACTCATCAGTCATAATTTGTTCGGTGGTTATCCCTTTCAAGATCTTCCTGACACTCCTTATTTGGCGTTCCCAAACTCCCCCCATGTGAGAAGCCAGGGGAGGATTGAAAATCCAAGCAATTCCCTTTTTACTTAATGCATCTTGTATTCTCTTTGAATTCAAATTCTCAACTTGAGCTTTTAATTCACGCTCAGCTCCCACAAAATTGGTCCCATTGTCACTTCGTAGCTGCAAACACTGCCCTCTTCTAGAAATGAATCTGTATAGGCAGTTTATGAACGAGTCTGTGTCTAGAGAGTGTGCGATTTCTATATGCACAGCACGGGAGGCAAGGCAGGTGAATAAGCAGCCGTATCTTTTTTCAGTCCCACGGCCCCTTTTTACGAGGAACGGTCCAAAATAGTCCACCCCCGAGTAGGCAAAAACGGGCTTCTCAGGTGTAACCCTTTCTGGAGGCAGGTCACCCATTTTCTGTTCACACGGCCTGGCAGCTATTTTCTTGCAGACAACACAGTCGCCTAACACCTTTTTAATGAGTTTCCTAACTCCCACTATCCAGTACCTTGACCTTATTTCTGATAAGGTGAATTCCCGGCCTGAGTGTGCAGTCTCAGCATGACCTGACCGCACAATGATGATAGCAATCGGGTCATTAGCCGGAATGATGGGCTGAGGTTTAAGTGGGGAGTGTGTCAACCTGCTACCCACGCACATTAATCCGTCAATCACCACAGGTTGCAGCATTTGCATTGAATCAGCCAACTTTTTCTTCTTGAGAATACAATCAATGTCATGTCGGTAGTGTTTCATTTGCACATATTTTATTATTGCTGTCTCTGCTTCCTTCAGATGATTAACGGTCAGCTGGTTAGTTTTCACGTTCTTGCTCAGTTTGTTTTTTATTGCAAGTATCCAAGCCACTGCTCTTTTCAATTTGTCCCAGTCTGAGAAGTGATTCAGGAGCTTGTCAGTGGGTGATGGTTCACAGTTTGATGCGAATGCCCTTGCTGATTTTCCCTCAGATTTTACTTCTGGGTCACTAACACTTACAGGGTCGACCTTGGCTGAAGGCCACTCGAGGTCAGGGTTTTCTGTGAGGAACTGTGGTCCATGGAGCCACATGCTTGTCTTCAGGTGGCTTGGGGGCACCCCTCTAGAGCAGGCATCCCCAGGGTTCAAATGTGAAGCCACGTGATGCCATTGAGAGGGCGAGGACGCATTTCTGATCGTGGCTACCCTGTTAGCGACAAAGGTTTGAAACCTTTTTTCTTCATTGTTTATGTATTGGAGGACAATCATTGAATCCGTCCAAAATTGGCTGTCAAGCAACGGAAGTTGAAGTTCTTCTCTTAACATTCGATCTTGTTTGACCATCAGCGTGGCGGCCATTAATTCTAGCCTTGGTATGGTCACGGTTTTAATTGGGGCCAATCTTGACTTGGCCATCACTAGCTGACTGGTTGTTTTCCCCTGATTATCCTTGACGAGGAGGTATGAGCAAACACCATATCCTACATTTGAACCATCTGAGAAATGATGGAGCTGCAATGACATTGCCTGAGCACATGGTATTACACATCTGATGAATTTCAGGCCAGCCAGCTGATTGACTTCATTTAGCCATCTTATCCATTCTTCTTGGTCATTTGGGGTTATTTCATCGTCCCAATCTACTTTATTTCTGCACAATTTTTGAACTATCAGCTTTGCTTTCAAAACAAATGGTGAACACAGCCCGAGTGGGTCAAAGATACTGGACAGCACACTAAGTATTCCACGTTTGGTCATTGCTCTATCCTTGTCGACATTGTTATTATATAGCAACACATCATGTTTGAAGTCCCATTGAACTCCAAGGGCCCGCTCCATGGTTGATTCCCCTAGAGACAAGTCCTTCAGTTTGCTTGACTGACACTCTGGTGGGATTTGCTCATTGAACTCTTGGCTGTTGCTAATGAACTTTTTTAAGCTGAATCCTGCTTTTGACAGTAGCATCTTCAAATCATGAGCTAGCGCACTAGCTTCGGCGGGGGTATCTACGGCACACAGGGCGTCGTCCACGTAAAATGAATTTTCAATGGCTTTGCAGGCTGCTTGTGAATGTTCGTGGCCGAAGTGCTTTGCTACCATGTTCAAGGCTGTGATACAACAGCTGGGACTCCATTTGCCCCCAAAGAGGTGAGAGCACATGCGGTAGATCATGGGCTCTTTGTTGACGTCTCCTTCAGGCCACCAGAGGAATCTTAATACATCCTGGTCTTCTTCTTTCACCACCACGCTCATAAACATTTTTTCTATATCAGCAACAAATGCAACCTTTTTAAGCCTAAAGCGCAGCAGGACACCTATGAGTTTGTTGATGACGTCTGGGCCGCTATGCACTTGTGAGTTGAGTGAGACCCCTCTCACTGTTGCTGCTGCATCATGCACAATTCTTATTTTTGGCTTGTTGACGTTTATCACTGGATGGTGAGGCAAATAGAACACCTTACCGTCGTCGCGCTGTAAATTTTCAACAGGCATTGCATAACCCCTTTGAAACAAATCGGTCATTCCCTCTTTATATTGCGCCATCAGATTGCTATCCTTGATCAATTTCTTCTTGAGGGACATTAGTCTAGATCGCGCCATGTCCAGGGAATTAGGGAATGCTGGGTTGGCTTCTTTAAATGGGATATGCATCACATATCGTCCATTTTCATGTGTGGTGGTTTTTTCCCATAATTCAACCACACGGCGGTCACTTATGGACATTGCAGTCTTGTCGTCGCATATGTCTGCGCCATCCATTCTCCAAAACCTCTCTACTTGGTCGCTCAATTGTTGGTTGCTTACATTCACAAAATGCGTGGTTGCTCTGTTTGAATGGGCTGCCCTGCCTAGCGGGCCATTTAGCGTCCAGCCGAGCCTTGTCAGGCTTGCCCAGGGCTGGCCACGTTGACCCTTGATAACTTGAATTGGGATGAGTAGATCTGGGTTATCAAGGCCAATCAGGAGCTTCACCTCTTTTTGTGAGGCCGTAGGCATCTTTATGCTCGCTAAGTGGGGGAAGCCAATTATATCATGTGGTGAGGCCAGGTTACTTGGATTTATTGGCAGGCTCGGTCTGCTGAAGACTGTTGGCAGTCTTGCACGGTAACTGTTAGTAATATCACTGACTTCCAAATGGGACACAACTTGACACGTTGATATGCTGTCTCTCTTTTCTAGGGTCGTGAGGGACAGCGACTCGTTGCGCCCTTTAAGTCCTAGTTCGTCAATTAGTGCCTGCGCACAGAACGTGTGGCTGGAACCATTGTCTAATAGCGCGTATGTCTCTACTGACTTGCCGGATGGGGCATGCACCTTGATAGCCACTATTGGTAATGCGATTTTATCTTCGGCGCTACCCAGAAAGCATTGGGTATCAACGAAGCCCGAAAACTTGTCGGCCTTCACATTGCTTTCATCCACTAGTGCGCTATTACCATTTTGGCCACCAGGCGCACTGTCAATAGGATGTATCAAATACGAATGTTTTCTTCCACATCCATTTACACGGCATCTTCTGGGTGACTTACAATCCCTGGATCGGTGATTGGGCAAAAAACAATTGAAGCAACATCTGTTGTTTTTTATCATTTCAAATCTCTTCTCATAGTCCATTGATTTGAATTTTTCACATATATACAGCTTATGGTCTGCGCCACAAGCCAGGCACTTCGTGTTTGTTGCCCCTTGCACGCTCAAGTGAAATGCAGAGAGTTTGTTGTCATATGGCTTTTTGTCAGATCTTGATGTTATTCCATACACAGGGTCATTTAGTTCTGCAGCTGCATCCTCCACGAAGTTGACAAAGGTGCTGAGATCCACTTGTTTATCACGTTTTCTTGTATCGTGGACATGCTTTCGCCATCGATTTTGCAGGTAAGATGGTAGCCTCGATGCAAGTTTGATGATGGTGGAGGACGTATTAGCCTCGCTCACGTGGTGCATTGCAGTAAGCGTTTCTACGCAGTTTCTGAGGTCATCTGCGTATGCCTGCAGTTTGCTGCTATCATTTGGTCTAATTTGGTCGCCTGATGTAACCTTGCTTACCCAGGCCTGCGATATCACGTAGGCACCGCCGAATCTCTCTTTCAGAAGTGTTCTTGCTCTTTTATATCCTACGTCACTCTCCATGATGGCACAGCCCTGTAGCACTGATGCGGCTCTTCCTGTGCAGTACTGCAATAATCTTGTTAATCTTGATCTATCGTCGCTCACCACCCTTTCGACATTCTCTTCGAAGCACTTGATGAAAGGGTGGTATTTCAGCGGATCCCCGTCGAACACCGGGATTTCTATCTTCGGAGCATTCATCACGTTAAGTAGTTGCCTTTGCATGCTCATCCAATCCTCCAACTGGGAACCGTGTGAAGGTTCACTGCTAACACTAGCACTTGATATCCTCTTGAATGTTATCTCATCATCTTCACTATGATTTTTTCCCCCACACTTATCATCTTCTTGCAAGTCATCACTGTCACCTTCCGCTTCAGCGATTTGCATCTGCATCTTTAACATTTCTAATTTTTGATCAGCTTCTAACCTTCGTTTTTCTTCATCTTGAATCTGTGCCAGGAGTTTTGTTTTCTCTATCAGTGTTGCTCGTTTGGATTTCTTAGACGCACTGCTACCAGCTACACTAATTTTATCACTTGTTTCTCGCAGGTAGACGGCGATCCTATCTTGGAGGCGAGTCGCTTCGTCCTTAATTTGACTGAGTTTCTGCTTTGCTTGGTCTATTTTGTCCTTTTCCGTCTCTACTGGCTCGAACTCCAGATAAGCCTGATTCAGCGCTTCAAGGTCTTCATTGATCTTTTCCCGCCCCTTTTTCACAGAATCCCTATCCTGAGCATTCTTGAGCAGGTCGCTCACAGAGCCTATTGTTGCATCAAGGGTTTTGAAGGCGGTATCTAATGTTCCTGCTGCCATCGTGCTTTGAAGTATCACTGATCACTCACTCACCAATTTGCTTATTTGATATCCTGAGTATCCTCTGTGCTCGCACATTAAGTATCCTCAAGCCTATATTTTTGCACTGCTGTTTTCAATTTTGACAGTTCTTATCTTGATCACTGGTATCCAATTGTTTGCTCACTTTTTATCCATGTTGTTATTCACTATCCATGTATTCACTGCTATACATATTATTTTTCCTCTTTTCACTATTACTTTCTGCGCTGCTAACAAAACTGTAGTGAACGCAACGCTCAGGGCTTTTTAAATTGTTTATTTTCTGTTGCTGTGGGTTATTTTGCGTTGGTTTTGTCTAAAAGATAATACAAACATTTTTGAATTAATAGCAAGTTGATAAAACAAGCATAAGTATCAACTTAAGAAAAAGAAACAGTTAAACAAACATAAATCAATAGAACATCTCTGTTAGAGGTTACCATAAATTAAAATACAATATAAGCAAAAGATGAAAATAATTCACACAGACAAATTAACTTTGAATAATCTTCAAGTTAACAAAATTCAATTTCACAAAGAACAAAGAAACCTACTAGCATTGGCAGAGTTCCGGGTGAAAAAATATACTGATCTCTCTGCCTGGACACATTCAAACACTGCTTATATAAACCCAGGTACGGACGCCACGCAGAACCCCAGGGACTTGGAGTGGCGGCAAAAAACATGGCAATCTGGATTCATGGCTACTTTGAAATTTGTGTCTTCTGGATTTACTAAGACGCAAATTACAGCATTACGTGTTCTAAATGTTAAGATTTAAAAATGGCACGGGCTACATTGACAACTGTTCTATAAAGGTATCTAAACTGGTTTGTAAAACATGAACGGATGATATTTAAAAAACAACGATTAATATAAAAATCCATGTAATCAGCATTTGTGCTTATTTGAGCCAGGGTTCAATTGGTGCACCCAGCTTGGCCATCCACCCGCTATCTTGTCTAGCTGACCAAGGTCAAATACTGGTGACTGACCTACTTTTTACAAGCGGTGGCAGATAAGATTGTGTGAACTTTAATTCTGC
>CM032661.1:9495915-9538775 GCA_019095985.1 Streblospio benedicti | reverse complement strand
CCAGTTTCAATCGCGCGTGTACGTGCGAGCGTGCATTAGAGGCCTAGCTTAGTAGGGCTGCATACAATTAGACATACTAGTACTAGTACTCAATTTATTGGACTTTTAAAAGCCCTCGCGTCCTTATCTAGTCTTGTTAGTCAGGAGCTAGTAGACGAGCTAGTGCTGTTCTGGTCTTGGCCCAAAGTTGCCCTGGATCGACGGCTTGTGCCACAACAAACTGGCTGGGCTGTACTGCAGCTGAACTAAAAACAAAGTGTGAATCTTGTCTCCATTCCCTTTTAGATCAAGACTTGGCATGGACTCCCATTCCACTATAGTAACCAGCAACAATACCAGGTTATGTGACCTGTCAAATTTTCTTGGTTCTTACCATGTAGCCATGGTCAGAATCATGTCTGCACCATGTCTTAACCTTATCAAGACCAAGTCTGTAGCCCTGTCTGGATCTTGTCGCCTGATATTCATGATTTTTCAATAGGATTATATATTGTAGTGCACCTAATTTTTTCTGTGGCTTATGTGAGATATAATCTATTGAAAGATATCAAAATATTAATCTGACGCTTGAAAAATCTTTGAAAAAAAAAGATAAAATGTTGATGTTTTACAGTTTACTACATACTTAATATGGCATTGAAATGTAAGAAAATATTAATCTAAATACTATTTGTACAGTGTGTACTAAATCTATGAAGTATACGTTGATGTTTTTAATTACATGATGGTAAAATATAATTTGTTAGAAGTAATAAATAAGAACAAAGTGTTTACTTTCTTGTGTTGTTGTTTTTTATTAGCAATAACAGTAAAATAATATCCAGTAAGGGCAAGAGCAACAACAGTAAACTGTGTATCATTGTTTCGTTTGTAGGATGATTAGGTTTGTAGAATATTGAAAAAATTCAAATTATCTGTTTATTTTCAGTTTCATTAGGTCTGGAACATACAAAGACTTGTGCAAGTAGCTACATCATTCAACTCAGATAATAAGTCGGATGTAGATTAACCTAGAACTAAATCCTTATCATTTTTTATCTTCTCTTTTAGAAAAAACTACTTTCAAAGGGTTACCACCTATTTTTTCAAAGCCCCAGCAAAAATCAACTTTACAAATAAATTTGTAAGCAGTTAATAAGCACATAGGAAGAAAAAGCCACTAGCACTTGTGATACTAATTATTTCTTAGTGGACATACATATTTATTAGAATAATACATGTACATGTAATATAACAAAATACAATCAAAATGGACAGCAAAAGAAATGTGATTCCAATGCATGGTTAATATTGTTTTCCCAAATATTATTGATTTTGAACTGGAAATATTTTTTTGTATATAATATTACAAAACCAAACTATTATTGACATATGTTGTATGTAAAGCCGCGTAAACCCGTGTAAAGATGCATCTTTACATGGATGCACTTTTACTCACCCTGTAAATCTGGTATTATCGCCTATAGTGTGTAGCATTATCTCCCATTTAATTTTTCAAATTTAATTGGTTTGGCAAACGTATATGATCACATTATCAAATATTCAATAAATGTGGTATTTTTAAGTGATCAGGTACTTTAATTTCCAGTATATAACAAAAGGATTCGATATTACACGGATGTATGCAGATTATCATGAAAAGATGCACTTTTACTCATGTAAATGTGAATCCTTAGTTTGGAATGCGGTTTTATTCATGTAAAAGTGCATCCTAAATTTTGGGATGCGTTTTACACATGTAAAAGTGCATCCCAAAATAAGGATTCACTTTTACATATGGTAAAGATGCATCTTTACACGGGATGCGGTTTTACATACAACATACGGCATTGCAGACCAGCCATCAATACTAAGGACGAGTATAGGATCAGGGAACTTACTATTAGTTTTTTACAGTGTAATAGTTCTGTTCTCTTAACAATGTCTATACGACTGCAGATTATAATAACATTTGTCTTGTGACTGGATTAATCTTGTAAAATGTTTGTATTCCAATATACTACAGAGTACATTTCATTCATGTTGTTTCATTCAAACTGATGATGTGTGTAAACACGAAAACACAGTGTGTTCTTAATGTTGTTGGTTCCATTCAATCAAACATACTTTTTCAATTTCAAGCCAGATAGGTTTATAGTCTGACTCCCAAGTTCCAAGATGTATAACTGGCGTTTGGATGTTTGTATAAATGTGATCTAATATGCTGTTATAGTCTGTTGTTACAATTTTTTCAATGGTCAATGAGTGTAAATAATCCCCAGGAAAGTGACTGTAAGGCGATTTCCAAAAGTAAAAAAAAAAAAAAAAAAAAAAAAAAGAAACACACATGTATATCAAGCACCCTCTTGCATAAATCATATATAGATGTTTCGATTATGAGATTGTGAGGTGCGATTTCTTACTGTGAACAATGTTTTATGGCGGCAGTTCTCGCTGGTGCGAATGCCACACAGAGCCCCATTTGTTTCTCCACAAAAAAGTTCTTTTAGAAGTCAAATTTGTCGCATAATACTACGCCAATAAATATGTTTTAAGTGTCATTTTAAAGCTTAATGTTTCCTCTGTCCCATTTGCAGTCTCATGCTATTGTGAGCCTACAATCTGGTCAAGAAAATTATCATCAAATCGGCAGAGGTCGGTAATCATCAAATCCGATGCTTGGCTGTCAAAACAAAGCACCCAGATGCGCGCACCAATTATTCGGACAAAAAGCATGTAAAAGTCATATAAACTTCCAAATTTCTCATTGAAATATGAAGAAAGGTAATTGTATATAACGACAAACTTCTTTTATAGATGTTACAGTAGAAAGAAGCCAAATGAAAACATCAAAGCTAATAAAATACAGCTTTAATCGCATACTGTTGCTTACTTTTGTACTTACGATATACTCGCCAATTGCCGGACACTTTCGTTTTCAAGCAAGTTTGTTTCTTCAACTAACAGCCACTTAATAAATCTTTCAAAGAAGGCACATCAATGCGTTTTCTCTTGGTATTAGCATACTTGGCATTATACAGTTTTACATCTTCATGTGATCTTTTTTGTGTTTGTGCTTTGGGAGGGTTGCAGCCGAAAAATGAACTTATACTTGACTGCTTTAAAGAATTTGACGCCATGTCTGATCCATACTTGAAAACAATATACTACTTTAATACCTGCTACTAAACCTGACATAAATCATCATTGGATATCAATAACGGGAGGCCATGGTAAACGTGCCAAAGATATTGATTGACCAACTACTGGGTCGCAAATGACAGTCTAAACGCACACCGAGATGTTTATATACTACTAAAAGTCGATGAATGAAGTATATTGATTTACAAACTAATACTAATATAAACTAATACTCGCCTAATATTACCTTAGAAACCGTTATAACGGCAGCTGTTTGGTGTAGTGTGTTTCACCAACCCCATTTGATTGACAGGCACGATGGTCGGTGCGTGAAACAAGGAAATCACGGGAATATCGAGCAGTATGCTGCTTCAAAAACGTTGCCGGCACGCCGGGCCGTGAACCTTTGTAATTAACCGACCCGGGCCGTGATCAGCCGGCGCCGGGTCCTCGGGCCGGCTCTATTTCATACCCTGTAAATAATAAATAGAACAACTATAGGTTAGTGATTAGACTTTTTTGGTGGTGTCGTAGCGTGCAGTCAATCTCTCGCGCGTTCAGTCAATCGCTTAATTGAGCACGCTGATTGACCAATCAGCGTGGGTTATTGGCGTTGATTTTTGCACGGAATGATAGACTGACATATATTGTTTACTTGTGTTACCTTAACTGGCTAAGTTGTGTGTGCTAAACACCAAGGATATTTTACTCGATCAGTTATGTTGAGAAATAAAAAAAAGATTGTGGATAAGACTATTTCACACAATGAAGGAAAAGCAGTATACTGTTTGTATTGGGGTGCTTAATTAAGCCTAGACTTAGTATGTGAATATTGTTTTTACTCATAACTCAAAAACTATTTGACCACAGTTTTGAAATGAGCGTTGCAAGACCTTGCCAGTGATAATTTACCTGACTAGATATGTTAAGGAATAAAAAAAAATGGAGACCGCACATATTTTTTGGTCCTGCAGGTGGTTGACAAAAGGAACATCCAGCGATCCTTTGCCTGATACAAGCGGGTCGGCCGTTTTTTTTACTGCACGAATATTACTTTTTCTCATAACTCAAAAACTATTTGATTATAAAAATATTTGAAAACATTTTTGAAAAGAGCGGTGCAAGGCCTTTCCAATGATATTTTACTCGATACGCTGAGAAATAAAAAAGATCATGGAGACGGCACGTTCAAATCAGACTATTTCACACAATAAGAAAAAGCATCATACTGATACTGGTTCACGCGGGATTACAGGTGCATTGTAGCTATCAACGTTGAACTGCGGGGATTAACTTTTCGTTGGCTTACTGCAGTGGTTTGCAGGATTATACGTGCCGGCCTACCAAGGTCAACATTTGCGAGAATTGTACTTCTAGTATATACAGTTATGTCATGATTTTTGTGTTCGTGGGAATTTCATATAGATTTTTGGAAACATGATTTTTATGATACTTTGTACTATATCCTACCAGAAAAGTTGTTTCCATTATTTCCTAAGTCATCTTCTACATATGGCAGCCATTTTAAAAATGGCAGTCGTTCGAAACAAACACATCATGATTTTGCTAAAATATAGCACTAGGGATGTCACAAAGACATGATTTTAGTGTTTTGTTTTGCACAAATATATATTGGCTTTCAAATGAGACAACAAACGTTCACCAATAACTGATAGCCATCTTGAAATCCAAGATGGCTGACAAATTATGAAATAGAAACCACATGGCGTAAGGTGATTATGGATGTTACTATGAATATATCATTGTAAAAAATATATTCATTTATCAAAACTAAGCTGCTATTACACCCATTGATGTGCTGATTCATCATCATCATCCTTATTTATTTGAGCAGACCTGAATTAATCCTTTGCAGAGGGCGTGGCCTGGCTGCCTAGTCGTGACCGTAGACGTCCCCTCCATACTTGACGGTCCTCGGGGTCCATTCCTTCCATGCCGAGTGATACTCGGTCACGTTTCTGCAGCTCATCCCAGGTCAGCTTTGGACTGCCTGGAGCTTTATGTTTCATAATCTTTGTATTCCCTCACTCTGGCTATCCAGCCGGTGCTTCGCTCTACATGGCCTAGCCATCTCATCCTGTTCGCACGAAGCACAGCTTCGATGTCCATTATGCCGAGCTTTTCTAGAAGGCAGTCAGAGCTCACGTCATCCTGGGGCCTTACACGGCAGATCCATCGTATCATGGCTCGATCATTTCTTCTCAAACGGTTCAGGGTTTTGGAGGAAGCAGACCAGGTTTAGGATCCATCTAGCATCACACTACGTACACAAGTAGTGTAAACTCTGCCTCTGGATACCAGCGGATGATGCTTGTTTATGAGTATAGGGAGGAGCTCACGGAACTTCCCCCATGCAGTCCTGCATCTCACGGTAGAAGCTAGCTAACAGTCACCAACGCTGGGTAGCATGTCACCCAAGTTGCAGAACTCGGAAACAACTTCCATCTTATGCCCAAATACTTTGACCTCCTTGACGGGCATGCCATCTGGCAGCACCTGAACATCTCGGACATACGTAACTTGGGTCAATTCACATACTGTCATTTGATGTGCATTAAGGGTTTTGTTTACATTGGAGGCTACTTGAAAGTCATTTTCTGATGGAATCCCCGCATCCTCCAATACAGCTGTCCATCCACTACGTTCTAATAAAGTCCCTAATGATCGGAAAGCTGCCATCTCAATGTGTAAATCTCCAAACATGATCACAAACTGAAATTCCCCATATGTATCTGACCACTGCCATTGTATTTGTTTTGCTAGAGCATACAATGGTTGGTCAGCAGCAATGAGAGACACCTGGACAGGATTTAAACAGTTCACAACCTCTCTGATCTTTGCCATACAGTGTTTAATTGTGGCAACAGAATAAGCTTGATCCCTGAGTAAGGGTAAAAGTGAACTAAGGCTCACATGTACGGCTTTCTAGCATATGTAGGGGTAAGCTAAGAAAGCATTTGGAACCCTAAATACTGTTAATACTTAGTTCTGGTAGAAACCCATGCTGAGTGTCACAGCAATGATGTCACCTGTGTGCCCTGGTATGTTTTGGCATCACTCTTTCTATTGATACACAAAAGGTGTCTTCCCCTCATCTAGTTTAGCCTGCGAGCCAACGCAGTTTATTGGGGTGTGGCCGATAGCATCAAAATGCATCTTCTTGGAGCCATAGATGAGAGTTAGAGTGAGTAATGAAGACCAGTGTTAGCGTCCATATTAAAATGTGGCTGACAACTCAGACAAAGGTGCTACTTCTAATACTACACCCATACACCCAGAGTTGCCAAGTATTCCGAAATTTCGAAATCATTCCGAAATATGAAGTCAATTCCGATCATTCCGACCGGAATCGAGAAATTCCGAAATTCAGGGGAAATGACCCAATATTTTAAAAATGGTACTTTTCCCCTTAAAATATTGATATTTTTGCTCGCATTATGGGCGCCGCCATTACTGAATGTACTCGATTGAACCATGTATCGTATAAACGACGTCCACGGCTTTTACCGGCGCACAAAAATGCACTCGATTTGAATGACTGTAACAGCGATAGTCTCGATCAGCGAAGCCCAGTTTGTGCGTGCTGTCATTTATGCGGCAGACAGCCTCGACGATTCAGATTTCTATTGTCGTAATGCACACCAACATGACCTGTCAACGGTATATGAAAGTAAAACTGAGAAGAAATATTGAAAATTAATGAATTTGTGCATTCTACAGTAACGTAATGATGCAAAAACACAGGGATAAGTATTCAAGAAAATACAATGATATCACTGCAACAGAAAAGAGTGTGCATCACGCCCGATATCGTTTGATTTTAGTATCAAACATAGTGGTGGATACGACATTGTCATTGTAGAGCATGAGCAATCAAAAGAGAACACATGGATATGGTGAAAATTCGTGGTGCATACAAGACATAAGATGCATGATTATTGATGTACACGCCTGACTTTCTACGGTAAAGTGCATTTGCACATCCCGTGTGCTCTTCCAACTCTACATGCATGACTACATTATCGGGCGGGGGAGAGTGCTCTTGTGGCAGGGGGTTTGGGGGGGGGGGGGGGGGGTATCCCCAAATTTTTCTTTGAAAATGTGATGCATTCTTCTGCAATCCAGTGTATAATTTACAGCAAAATTGGGTACTTGAAAGACTTAAAATAGTCTCTTTTTTTTTCAAATGTCCAACAAGATTCATTTCATTACTTTCAAAACTGTGTACTATGTAACATAGTTAAAATAAAATGGTTTGAAATCGTCATTGAGTTTTCCTTACTTTGAACGTTTTTACGCGAAAAGTAGGACGACCATCGTCCATACCCTTGTATTTTTTTAATCAAATATGTTGAAACCAAGTTAATTGCACTTTTATGTGCATTTTTACTGTCCATTCACCCTTCTAAACACAGAACAGTGTTATAAAGTAGTCTTATTTAAATATAAGTTAAAAAATACATAATAAACGTAAGATTCAGAAATTTTGACCCAAATTCAGAAATGGAGGCCATTTTGAAAAATCGCAATGGCCAATCGAGTCAAAATTAAGATTTTATATCAAAGAATACATGTGCAAAATTTCATGCTTTTATCACTTTTATCAATTTGCACGATTTTTCTATTAGCTGCTCCACATGAAATAATGTATACTTTACAATCAAGAAATTTATGAATTTGAGGAGAAAACATCAGAATGAATCAGAATCAATATATCCAGCAAAAAGATATTTTTGTTGCCATATAATAGTATTGAATAACAGATAATAATCAGTATCAGTTTCAAATCCAATAATCAATTTTACTGCTTGGTTGGAATATTGATTTTTCTTGCTGGCTAAGTGCATTGAATATCATTAAGAATGTCATAAAAGCGCTTCTAGAAAGCAAAATCTATTTGGCAGAGCGGCCAAAATCGAATCACTTCCGTGTCGCCTCATACCTCATAGTCGTGTAAAGTTTGAACGAAATCGGTGCAACAGTTAAATCTCTAGCTTGTCCGGAGACATACATACATACATACATGCATGCATACATACATACACACATACATACATACATACATACATACATACATACATACATACATACATACATACATACATACATACATACATACATACATACATACATACATACATACATACATACATACATACATACATACATACATACATACATACATACATACATACATACTACATACATAGTTAGTTACATAGTTACATTTATTTATTTATTTATTTATTTCGCCATATGTAAAGAAATATTAATGATATAAAATTCATGCAATTTACAATAATCATAAAAACACAAAATATTTAAAAACACATAAGTAGTAATATAAATGGCTGGGGAGGAAGGAAGTGGATTACTTATCAAGTTCCTCCCCATGTGTACACATAGTTAGTTAGTTAGTTAGTTAGTTAGTTAGTTAGTTAGTTAGTTAGTTAGTTAGTTAGTTAGTTAGTTAGTTAGTTAGTTAGTTAGTTAGTTAGTGAGTGAGTGAGTGGGTGAGTTAGTTAGTTAGTTAGTTAGTTAGTTAGTTAGTTACAAACGAACGATACACAGTGCTTGCTTCAGCAGCTGAGCTGAAGTGATGCAATAACCGGGACACTATCACAATAGCACCCGGACAGGATCAAACAGAACGGGGACAAAATAATTGTGATCAGGCTGGGCAGGCTGGTTGTGTGTTGAGTGTGCATCACGGAAGTGGACTACCTCTCCAGTCAGAGGTGACCATTGCGCCAAGACTGGACGAGCACCCCCAGCAAATGCAGATTCAGAAAATCATCAGCGACTCAATTACTGTATTGCAGAACTGGAACCCAAAGCTCTCAAACACACGCAAGACTACAACCACCAAAGAGCAGCGGAGCAGCGTACCGTTAGTCTTTGGTCAATGCCGCCCTGAAGGAGACTGAAATGAAGACAATTCCGTCACTCTTAAGACACAGCTCAGCCCATCTCAGGAGAAGCTTTGAAAGGCAGCAGGAGCACGCCTCACTGCAAGTTTGCCATGTGAGTAGTCTACAAGCAGATCTAGAGAAGTGCACCCAAGAGCTGATGGCTGCCACTACGTCCTGCTTGGCACTCGAGGCGGAAGCTTACAACTCAGGAATTGTCAGGTAACAATGCTCTCCTGGAGGGAACGTACGCCTAAATCACACTCCAGGGTCAATGGATGTCTTTCTCAGGCTTCTGGCATCAAACACTGTACCGCTGGAGATGCCAATACCACGGGACTTCTATGCTGGTCAGTTGGGCCGCCTCCTTGCCATGTGGCTCAAGGAAAAAGCCTGAACTACAGCGAGTTCACCGTGGCTATGGCTAAATCGCATCCCAGCTCACGCCCATATAGACTCGTGCACCATTGGAACTTGGAGACAGTGGAGGCTCTGAACCACGGGTGTGATTGTATCATTGTTCCCGGCTTGCCCGGCAAGAATGGGCATAGTTCATACCAGTCAGAGATCGACCACTGTCTGCCCTCAGCCACCTTAAAGGAACAAGTCAGCCTTCTGAGACTGCACAACCCCGTACAGAGCTCAGCACTTTCAAGGCTGAACTCAAGTCCACCTGGGGTGAGCGCACCAAATTGAACAAGGCCATGAAGGAGCTAATGGGCCTCCGCCCACGCCAAGCAGCTGACTTATCCCATGTGACAGCCACTGTAGAGTATTTGGCCAAGGTAGCTCCAACCAACACTCGTGGTTTCTCGGATCAGCAGACCACTACTTCGGGTAGTCCCACTGAACCCCACACTACGACAGCCTACCAACCCGTGGTGCTTGCTCTCAGGTTCATTCCAGCGGACATATCTCTGGATCCGAGACGTCCTTCGGCTCAAGACATGGATCACCATTTCACCGTCAACTCCAATGGTACCAGGGCATAGTCCATTTTCTATGGGCTCTCTCTGAGAACTAATGGCCGTCAGATCAGACCACAAGAAATATCGAACACAGGAGGTCCGTAAGTACCCCTACGTGTGATGCATACAGTTAAGGTATAAAAAGCTTACAATCATAGTATTAGATAATATTTTTGTTGTTGCTTTGATTCACATCATTTATATGATTGAGCTCTATGATGAGTGTATCGATCGTACATATTATGATGCAATTAAATCAATGGAATTGTGCAAATTCGTAAAGTTATCCACAGCACACAGGGGCGGGGGGTTAAAGGGGTCTACAAATCCCATATCCCTCTTTTGGACCCTTTTTCCCCTTATCCCTCATTTTTTGGCCCTTTTCCCTTATCCCCCTTTTTGGGGCCTTTTTTCCCTTATCCCACTATTTTTTTTATCTCCCATTCTCATTAGCTATTTTGTACATTCACGAACACAAAAGCTGTTCAATTACAATTTAATATTGATAGATTGAAATCTAAGGCCGTTTACATAGCATAAAAAGAGAAGTGATACAAGAAGATTTAATAAAGTAAGATCCACTCAAATTTACGACTCGCATGTTCAAGGCATATTTTTTCTTTAAAAGTGAGTTTTTTCACAACAAACATGCTCCTCAGAAAAAAGATTATACACAAGACGATAGACAATGATGGATGTTATTGTAATAATCCTTTACACATTGTTTTCTGAAGGGAACAATTGATGTCAAGTCTTATAGAAGGCTATTTTGAACAATGACCATACACTAATCAGCAAAAATACATCACATCTATGTAATACTAATCAAAATGCCGGATAACTGTATACATGTAGCATCACCTAAACTTCTAAGTGATCAATTACTATTTCTTTAATAATGACAAATATCATAAGTTATAAGTTATCAGCATATTTTGTACATATTCGAAAATGAACAAATAATCAGCATTAATAGATATAAAAAAGGCCTAGAAATAATGGTCTTCTACATAGGAGTTTTTTTCAATGTCCTTTTAGCGCCTCTTGCTTCACCAGTAAATCTGCTAGCAACATAATTGATTTCATTTTCACTTTTTATTTTACCTGTACTTCATTTCTTTTGGTGTTTTAATTTAAAAAGGAGCCTTCAGGAGCTCGAAAACGTTTATGGATAAAATTGAAATAAAAATTAAACTTTTGAACAAAAATTTTTCATCTTAGGGAGTGTTCATTATTTGGGTCAGGGAAACATTTTGCGCAGATAAAAACTTTTTTGACCCCCTCCCAGGACCTATGGAACTTTTCTGACCCCCCTCCCAAATTGTACCACATGTAAAGTTTCACTTCCCAATTGTAAGACTTGTTAAGTTAGTTTCGTTTACGGACAACTTAGTACATTCAAAACTATCCTGGGTGTAAAGTGATTCTAAGACGCAATACTTAAAATATCATCAAGGATATTATAAGTATATCATATCTGTAGAGAACCACGAGTGAGTGCAGCAAACGAGTGGTTCTCTGCAGATATGATATTTCTCATATCACACCCAACCAAATATGATAACCCTTTTCTCACACTCCACCCTCGAAATCATATCAGAAACACATTTATTTTATTCTTTAAACTCAAACTATGCATTTTAAGGGAAGAGTCATTTTGACTTTCTCGGGGGGGGTCGGGAGGAATTAGTTTTTAAAGTCTGACTCCCCCTATCATGTTGAAAAGAAAAGTCTGACCCCCCCCACGCGAATGATATTGAAACTATAACCCCTCCTATACGGGCTATTGTACATATTTATACATAGCTACATAAACAAGCAACAACAGTACATTTAGAATATTTAATATTCTAATTTAATATTAATCCACCGATTTGAAACCAATAATCTTTGACCAAACTGACGCAAGCCCAGGAGTAGGAACATCAAACAAGAAATTATACACTCAATAAGTATCCTTTCAGCTGCACAGAATTGCACTTAATTTTATGCCCGCATTCATACAGCAACAGGTGATTGCCAAAATCCAGTGGAACAAACACAGACAGCAGTTGGCAAAGCCCTTAGTTTAAGAGATAGGATTCATGGGGAGTGCGGAAAGATGTTTGATGGATTAGATGAAGATGATTAGAGAAAGAGTCTTGAGGAATGTGCGGAGTATGAGGAAGATAGGCAGAGATATACACGTACCGTGATCGATCCCGACGGTTACGATAATGGATACGGTTACGGTAGCTCACGCAATACAGTGAAGGAACGTATCCTTGAGTTAGCGACAGCTCATGATATGGTGGTTGTCAATGCCTTCTTCAAGAAACCAGAGCAACATCTCATAACACATCAATCAGGTGGTCACTGCAGTCAGATTGACAATGTTGTGTTGAGGAAGAAAGATTTGAAAGTATCTAAGAACATCAAGGTGTGAAGAATTCGTACCTGAGCACTGGCTCTTAGTCTGTGATCTGTTATTGAAACTGTGACCACCCAACGTCAAAAGTGCACTCCAAAGCTGCATATTTGAAAGCTCAAAGACCAGACATGCAAAACAGAGTTTTCAAGTGAAATTAATAAGGTCCTCCAGACAGTCAGTCTGGCAGAGTCATGGCTGAACCTAAAAACGGGGTTACTTGAATAACAGAGAAAGTACAATGTATGTGGTTGGTCAAAGAAAATGCCCCCTAGGAAGCACACTTGGTGGTGGAATAATGAAGTGGGTTCAGCAATACAGGAAAACAGGAGGTGTTGGAAGTATGGAAGACGACTGGGATAGATAAAAATGTGTAAATAGCCGCCAAAAGACAAGCAAAACATGTAATCTATTTGGCTAAAGAAGTGGCAGACGCGTGAACTGCAGAATACCATGGAGAGGAAGCATAACATCTATCGCATTGCAAAGCAAATTCGAAGACAAAATAAAGATGTGACTGGTGACAAGCGTGTGTGAAACGATCTTGGGGAGATAGCAATGGATGATGAGGCGAAGAAGCTTGCGCAGAAACAGCACTATGAGAGGCTTCTCAATGCAGAGTTTCCCTGGGGCCAAAATATTGTCAAAGGTAAGCCCTGTTGAGTGTCTCTGGGAAGATGGACATTGAAACAGTGAGACTCTCGAAGTGTGGGAAAGCCGCTGGGCCTTCTGCTATAGTGGCAGAAATGCTGAAGAATGCATGTCCAAGATGTTTTACAGTCCTCACACAACTACTTGATTAATATCATAGTAGTAGAAGGCCATATACCAACTGACTGCGAAGAAAGTTTCATAATAAACCTGTACACAGGTAAAGGTGATGCTCTGGAAAGAGTTTTTTTGTATGGCCTAAAACTTTTAGACCAGGTCATGAAGAGACTAGAGAGATTGCTGCAAAGTTCATCCAAGGGATGCATGAATGACATGCAATTTGGCGTTATGCCGGGTAGAAGCACAAGAGATGCTGTATTCATCCTTCATTGGTTGGAAGAGAGGTAAATGGCAGAGAATAAGACACTCTACTTCTCGTTTATTGACCCTGAAAAAGCCTTTGATTGAGTTCCAAGAGAGGACTTTAAATGCCTTGCTTTAAACGCGTGATGATGATTATATTGATTCTATTAGGTGATTGTGTTTTTTTTGTCAGATTCTGTATTTGTTTGGAGACAGAAAAACGTAATTTAGAAATTTCACAATGTTTTATTAAATTGTTCCAACTTGAATGTTGAAATAAACATTTTCAGGAAAATATTAATTCAAAATTAAAATTTAGAAACCAAAAACAACAAATAAACATTTGTTGTTTTTGATTTCTAAATTTTAATTTTGAATTGTATGTATTTTCCCTGAAGAGGACACTATTGTGTTGAAACGTTGGAACAATTTTAAAACATTGTGAAATTTCTAAATTACGTTTTTCTGTCTCCAAACAAATACAGAATCTGACAAAAAACAATTATGAGACCATCTGTAATGTCCAAATTAAAATAACTTGCATATTGATTCTATTAGGACATAAATGTAGATGTTCATTATGATTTATATGAGACAGTGAAGTTTGATCACTGCTGTTAACATATGAATGCCTAGTTTTCAACTTTAAATTTCATGAGTATACAGTATAATATATGATAGATGAACGTTTGGTGTTCATTATGATTATATTATGTTTTCAAAATGTCAAAATTCAAAAGTATGACCCCCTCTATTAGTTGAGATGTAAAAGTCTGACCCCCACTAAAAGATCATTTTCAAAAGTCCGACCCCCCCCCCTAAAACCAACCGACCCCCCCCCCTCCCACCCCCTTAGAAAGTCAAAATGCCTCTTCCCTAATATCGACAAGTGCGTTATATGCATATCAGCTTGCAACATAAAAATGAACTATCCTCCTCTAACCACGGGTGTAACGGGGACAGGGTGTTTGACTTTACCTAAAATATTCATTTTCAATTTGTTCGGACACGCATTATTATTTTTCTTTACAGCACAACTATATTCTATTTCACAAGCAGTAAAATGTTTATTTTGAAAATTTTCAAAAGTAAAATATGTATTTAGAAAATCAACCTACCCCTATTCTGTAATATAGTAACTAACTATTTTCATGAAGGCTGGCTGCTTTCGTGAATACAGCCAACTTCTTCATGAAAATCTATGATAACGCCACTTCTGCTAATGTATTTTACTGAGTGTGGGAAACAACTGCACAGGCGAAATATTAGATTTAAGGGTTATCATTCGAACATCTGAGAGGGGTAGGTTGTATTTTTAAATACATATTTTACTTCTGAAACTGTAAGAAATAGATATTTTACTGCTAGTGAAATAGATTAAAGTTGTGGTATAAAACATAAAATAATAATGTTTGTACCACAAAATTAAAAATAAATGTCAAAGCCAAAGTCAAACAACCTGCCCCCCTGAAATGTACTGATGGTAGCTTCCTTAACGAGCCTGAAATTGTCTAAAAGCCTTAAGGCCTACCTAACGACGTATATGATGATAATGATGATGGGCGTCACATCTTGGGATCATATATTTCATGATAACTTTAAAAGTAGTAGTCGAAAATTATGTTTAAAGACACCCATTGAAAGAGCTTTATAAGGCGTTTACAACACCACCTTATTCATTTTGAAACTAGAAGAAACACAGAAATTGCAACCACTCGGTTATAACAAACATAACACCACTTCTTTTGACCAATCGGCGCTCTTCGTTGGACAAGTTGTAAATATTGTAGTAAAAGTGGGCGGAGTCTAATTACTACTGCCGATATTGGGATGGTGTAATCTATTATATAAATGGGGAGTGTGTGTTCGTTATATGCGCAACATCTTCAAAAGCAGATTTCCAAATACCACGAAACTTTGGCAAATCATTCTTCATAACCCAGTGGGTGCACAGAATAAGATTATGTTACCTGTACACGTCCCTGCTACGAACAATTTACAATAAGATTATGTTACCTGTACACGTCCCTGCTACGAACAATTTTTCAAAATAAATAGATGCCATGCTCATTACAGGGCCATGTTTGTGTAAATAAAACGTTAAACGTGCGGGTTTCCTCTGCATATACGTCATACGTAGTACGTTACACGTTAAACTATTCGTAAGTATGTTAGTTCATCTTTCTTTGCTCACAACACTAGATTTTTTAAATTACATTTACAGTTTCGCCAAACAACTGTTGGCATCCTCAGAATGTTCTTCCCGCGCAATGTCACAAGTCAAATATATACCCGGCAGAATTCTAAAGTATCTGGAAGGAGATTAGAAATTCTAAGGCGGAAAACCCATAGCAGCATACGGCCGCCATAAGACAAATCTGCCATCCGCTGTGGCGTAGGAAGCAAATAAAAAGTGTGTGTGTGTGTGGGGGGGCAACGTTTTCATGAAAAAGGGCTTTAAAGGGACATGAACAGCAACCACCTCCTCAGACAATTTCCCTTAATAATGTTATTTTTCTAAATACTTGACATGTTGCACCTAATAACTTCCAATTTTACAATCATAACCACGCGTTTGATAGAAAAATATGAATAAATTAAAACAGAGAGAAAAATGAGTTGATTGACTTTGGAAGGTTCTGTACTAACAAAATTACTTTAGCCTTTATCACTCGTGCGCTGCACGCCGAAATTTGCGTGTACGCAATGTTTATTAAGGCTGATAGATTAATAATATTGACATCGACAATGTGTGGGTACAAAACATCTTCCCAGAGTTAAAAAATGTTTAATACGAAGAAATGGAATCATACAAATAGCTGAAAATGTATGTATTCAACTGACTTAGCAAGTACCATTTACATGACATAAATTTATTACATACCTTGGAAGTCACCTGTGCATGTCTCTTTAAGTAAGTCGATATGAGGAATCGCACTACGTTTGATTAGCTAATTATAAGATTAATGTTTACTAACTTCATAAACTTGTAAGTTTATTTAGCAATAAATAACAAAACAATGTCTTAAGTACTGTCCAAGGGCGGAAGAAGCTTTTTGTAAGGGGTGAGGGGGAGGTCACTTTTGCGAGGGAGCAAACATATAAGTTTATATAACACATTGAGGGTGGGTTTGAACCTTCAAATTAAGCCTTATCCTACCACCCAGCCCAGATCCTTTGCGGAAAGCCATAATAAATATGGATATAAGGCTAGATATTAATATGTAATATATTTAATTGACATAATTTCTCCCGTCAGGAGTACATCCACACGAACTATTACTTATCATCTTCAATTTATACGTTGTCTATTTTAGGCACATAGAACACACCCACAAGGAAACAAACAATTTGTGTCGCAAAATCGAGCAGATAGAACAAAGGCAGAATGATGTGTCTGGTACTTTATTACCACCGACTATTTGCTGTGATGAAGATGAGCACTGCTGGAGAGAAACCATTATGAAAGCACAAACAAACATAAGAAAAGGGCAAATTGAAAGGAATGAAGTCATCTGTTCTGCACTCAGAATTCGTAGTTCTCTGCAAAATTTAAAGACAGAGGTCAGTAGTGTAATTTTGAGAAAAAACAAATTCACACATATAATGTGCGAGGTCACAGCACAACCATTCACGCTAAAAATGACATGTTCATATCCTCATCCTATTTGATGAGGATATCACAAATCTTTGAAATGTCTGCATTTAACCTTCACCAACACTTGCAAAATAAATGTAATTGAAAACCGAAAAAATGGGGGAGGGGGTTACTGTGGTGATCTATTCAATGTTTGTACCACCAAACGATATCTGACATTCTTATTGCAAACCTTTAGCTCCATATCTCCATTTCATTGTCGGCCGAGCACAACAGATTGGTACAAATTACGGGCTTGATTGTTGCGACAAGTGCTCACACAATTACCCGAGAACTGACCTAATTTTCAATGGGGTCTTCACACTCATCTCCAACTCGCCTGAAACCTCCCCCACCCCCTCAGGTGTGAGGCAATTAGAGACGATATGCTGCTCGAGTGTGGCCCTATCAGTGCTAATGCTGGCCAAGTACGGCCGATTGGGGCCAATTGTTGTATATAAACGAATGCGGCTTGGCACGTCCAACACTTAGCTCGATAGAACCCGAGCAGAAACAAGAACGAACAAGCACAAATGATAGTGAGGCGATTAAGTATTAATGGACTAAGGGAGCTTTCACAATTGACGTCAACCACATTTTGACGCCCCCCCCCACACACACACCTCGTCAACTATTTTGCTACTTTGTTTTGAATAAAAATCTATATATAAACCATTATGAGCCACAAAGTTTGTTTCATATCTGTGGTAACTAAGATGACCAAACTGGCATAAATCACCGATTCAAGCTATATTCCCTTTGATTTATATGATATCACAATGTTTCCATTCTATTCTTCTACAAATGTTGCCATTGTTACTGTTCAAGTATAAATTTAGTCCTAAATTGGTAACTTTACTAGAGCAGTTAAGATACAAATTTAAGTCAGTTCAATGTACAAAGTTTGTCCCCCCCCCCCCGATCAACTTTTGTCAACTTTCGCTGACCCCCCTCCCCCCCTTCAGGGTTGGTTGACGTCGATTGTGAACGCTCCCTAAATTTCATTTGCATCATATGGCAGGAGTGAGGGTCAAATCTAGGCCAAGCGTGACGCAGTTATTGATAGAGTGGATGATTGATTGTTAATTGGCCGTGTGTCCTTGCCCATATAACCCCTGTGTCAGAGTGGACAGGCGGAACGCGGACGCCGGACGCCGCGTGCCCTACATGCGCGAAGTGTGAAAATGTAACCTTCAGCTTACATACTTGGTCTGTGATCATCTCAACCCAGAGGTCGTGGGTTCAAATCCCACTTGAGGACCAAATTTTGGGAAGGGTCTTAGCATTTTTAGTGCTTTTGAATGATATATATGTGTTTCCCAGTGCTTGCGGATATATATTTTTATACTTCTCTCTCTCACGTCTTTTTAGCAAGCATATTTCTACCAACGATAGATATAGCTGAAGATAGGTTCTACAACTCTAAGCTTCCATTTGGCTATATCAAGTGGCCCTGGTGGGACTCGAACTCACAGCCCCAAGGTTATGAGACCAGAATGATACCATCATCCCAAGCAGCGAGCTGTTAAAAGGTTACTCGGCTGAACCGGTTCACTGGGAATCACATATATATCATTCAAAAGCACTAAAAATGGTAATAAAACCCTTCCCAAAATTTCGTCCTCAAGTGGGATTCGAACCCACGACCTCTGGGTTGAGATGATAACAGACCAAGTATGTAAGCTGGGGGTTACAGAGTCATCGGTTCAGCTGAATAACCTTTTAACAGCTTGCTGCTTGGGGTGATGGTATCATTCTGGTCTCACAACCTTGGGGTCGTGAGTTCGAGTCCCGCCAGGGCCACTTGATATAGTCAAATGGAAACTTAGGGTTGAAGAACCTGTCTTCAGCTATATCTATCGTTGGTAGAAATATGCTTGCTAAAAATACGTGAGAGAGAGAGAAGTATAAAAATATATATCTGCAAGCACTGGGAAACACATATATATCATTTCTCTTTTGTATATGATATGGAACTTTTCCAAAGTACACAAGTTCCATCGTTTAGATATACTATTTTATGGGCTTGCTCTTCCGACAATTTTCCATTTTATTTTGTAGTCAATATCTTCCTTTTTCAATTTCTATTTGTTTTTGCTCAGTTCTGTGGAATTTTCAAATTTTTCTTTTATAAATGACTGTTTGTGATTTCCAAATCGTGTTTTGAATGTAGTTTCTGCAATTGTAACTAGTAGGGATGTGCCAGATTTGACTGTGGGTGTTAT
Organism: Streblospio benedicti; assembly: GCA_019095985.1. Classification (NCBI taxonomy): domain Eukaryota; kingdom Metazoa; phylum Annelida; class Polychaeta; order Spionida; family Spionidae; genus Streblospio; species Streblospio benedicti. Next base: position 9,519,474 of record CM032661.1, on the reverse strand, counting down.
TATTAAAAGGTCAATTAAGAAATAACTCATTGAATATTTTGTTATGTGATTATTGATAATCACATAAAACATATTTTTCTTTGATATTCAACAGTCAGAAACTAATTTTGCTCAATATGTTCATTTTATAAGCCAGCAAAGTCAAAATTGTCAACAAAATCACTCTATTCACTCTGGGCACTAGCTTATTCCTCTCACTTATTCCTGATTATAGCCATGAAATAACCGTTTTACAGAACAGAATGAAGTAACTAGTTACAGAAACTACATTCAAAACAAGATTTAGAAAGGTCCAGCAAAGAAAAATAGTGTATCATTGCTATTATTTTTAGTTTGATATTTAGAATCATTTTTGCTGTTATAGATAATATTCTTACGTGAATTTGTTGTCAGTAGATTAATCATTAATACGTGATTAAATATTTTCAACTCTGTTTGTACTTGGTTATTTATAGGTCTGCTAAGATATTGTGTTTTTATTCAATGTGTAATGCATATGATTTATCTTGCAGGTTAAAACGTTGGCAGAAAGAATTAAACGATCCAAGAAGGAAATACATATAATGGAGGATGCTGATAAATGTGTTTTATTTGATAGACTTGGAGAAAAGAAAGGAAAATTTGTACTTGGAGAAAAGATAGGAAAGTTTGGACTGAAGGTTGAGCACAGCACGTTAAATTGTGATAACAATCGCTATAATATGCATGGTGACTCATTGAGATGGTCACATTTTGAACTTGACCAATTGATGCTTAAATATCAACAACAGGGAAAAGTTCTTGTTGAAATGAGGAGAGAAAATGAGATTCCAATTTGGCTGCATCAAATGAAGGAAGCAAAGAAAATTAAGTATTTACCACAACAGGACTCGTCTAGTGGACATCTTGAAAAATACAAGTTTAAATACATAGATAAAAATTCTAGTAAAACTTATGCTGTAACATTACCAGAACTCTCCCCGTCATGGTCATCGATAGGAAGTCAATACAGCGGTAATTACTTTATGCAAGAATTTTCTCTTGCAGCCATGGACTCCCCTAGCACACTCGATTCACTTAAATTATCATTTGACGAAATTTCGAATATGGATGAAAAGTCAACCATTAATAACTCAATAGAGACAGCTGACCTCTATCGTAGGCACATTGTCAATGAAGCAATCCATACAACAAAACGTGATACTGGCCTCACATCGAACACGAACAATTTGAAAGTTGATGATATCAATAGGAATGGCCGAGTGTACACAGATGATAGATTTTCACCAAAGAAACTTAAGAAAACAATGTTATGATATGCGCATGGTGTAGTGACATGTACTCAATAAATGAAATATTGAATAGTGGAGAAGTAATGTTCGTTAATTCTTATATTTCAATATATATAAAGTATTTGTTTGCAGTATTTGACAAATATTCATACATTCAATGCGCTTTGAAACCACAAAATAAACACATCCATTTTAAGACTACAAAAAACAACAAGAACTTGCGAATTTGAATATAATGACTACCTGGGTAAGTGTAAATCTAGTAGATTATAAAGGTAGCTCTAGTTAATTACAGATTCCAGGATTCCCACATTTTGTGTGACCTTTCAAGAGAGATATTTGTCATGTAATTTTTTGTCAAGTAGCTTCATTCAAATATTATTTTGATACATATTTTTCACGCAATTTCGTCATTGTGTAAAACGGTTATTTCATGGCTATAAGCAGGAATAAATGAGAGGAATAAGCTAGTGCCAAGAGTGAATAGAGTGATTTTGTTGACAAATTTGACTTTGCTGGCTTATAAAAATGAACATATTGAGCAAAATTAATTTCTGATAGTTGAATATCAAAGAAAAATATGTTTTCTGTGATTATCAATAATCACATAACAAAATATTCAATTAGTTATTTCTTAATTGACCTTTTAATAGTAACACCCACAGCCAAATGTAAAACCCGGCCATTCACTGTCAATACTCTGAATACTGCTCACTAGTTGGCGCTTCCTGCATATTCAGTGATATTAATGAGCTTACCACGTGCAAGACACCACATGACTGTGTTTTGATGTATGTGTGGAATTCGTCTGGATGTGCCATGATCAATGTGTACATTTTGTTTCCTTGTGCCCTTGACCTCACATACCAGTGTGTATGGCAATTTTGTCCTGGCAATATCTGTTGAAGTTCTGTTGTTTCCATCTTAGGTTTTCTCAACTATGTGTTAATCTTACTTTTCTATACTTTTCCCCATGAATTGGACACCTTTTTAATAATTTATCAGTCTCTGTGACCCGCCAAAACGACGTTTTTTCATTCCGCCGCTGCAGTCGTCAGGGGTAAGCTTACAAAACAAATTTAATGATAATTAAGATGAGATGCAATAATAAAATTTTTAATAATTTTAACAAATTTTCGGCATGTTCTGCCTTCATCAAGTTATAAATGAAAACAATATACAAAACAACGTTCTACGTAGAACGTAACACGTACACACGTAAAATATACGTAAAAATACGTAAAAAATACGTAAAAATATGTACGTGAAACGTCAGACGTATTGTGTATACGTTTAACTTAAACCCATAGTTAACAAGATAGATTATCATTATAATACAATAGTATTATAATTAAAACTCAACAAGATGATAAAATACTGCTACATATCAACCAATAATAAGACAACATGATGAAAATGCATTACATATCTGGGGTAACAAAAACAGAATTATAATCCGTATTCATTCCTCTGCCTAAAAAACATCCTAATCTACCAATCATTTTTTGTTCTTTTAACTTTCTACTTATTAAACCTCTCTCTAATAATAACCCACAAACCTCCATATCATCCACCCCCCTATGTCTATCAGAATTGAAATGTCTAGCTACCTCCTTATCAGCCTTATCCCTTACATCTTTCAAGTGTTCTCTAAATCTATCACCCAGTCTACGTCCTGATTCTCCAACATAAAGTTCCCCACATTTCTTACAAATAATACAATATACTAACCCTTTCATTTCACATGTAAACGATGATCTAGGACTAAAACTGCCTCTAGGTCCAACTACCATGTCCTCCTTAGAGACATGTCTACATGTGAAACATCTAGATCTACCACAAGGTTTAGTACCTTTATCTCCTGTGTCTTTGACACGAGCGTGAACCAATAAATCTTTAATGTTAGTATCCCTGCGATACGCTATCAATGGTTGTGATGTAAATAAATCACCAACCTCATCACCATTAGCTAACTTAGAATAATTATTTTTAATAGTATTTATTACCTCAATATTCCTAGGGTGATATGTAATTGGAATGAATACGGATTATAATTCTGTTTTTGTTACCCCAGATATGTAATGCATTTTCATCATGTTGTCTTATTATTGGTTGATATGTAGCAGTATTTTATCATCTTGTTGAGTTTTAATTATAATACTATTGTATTATTGATAATCATCTTGTTGAGTTTTATTTTTACGTATTTTTACGTATTTTTACGTATATTATAATATTGTTTTCATTTATTGTATTATAATATTAATCTATCTTAATTATCATTAAATTTGTTTATTTGCACAGCAATTACTACATTTTATTTACAGACATGTTCGCATACTTCCCTAGTTTTCATATATGATACTCACCTGAAATTGTATTTCATCAGCCTTGACCAGATTTTTTAAAATTATGTTTTGTCCTAGACCATAGACTTTTAAATGACCTGCTCTTGTCTGCTCATTGGCTTAGTGAGGCCATGTTACTCTAGTTCTATGCATCAACCTTTCATTATAACACTCTATCTGTGACACACCCCTAAATCCTGCATTGTGATTGGCTTAGAGCCAAATCAGACGGTCACCTATTTCTCCATAGTCGACTGGGCAATAGTGCCCTCTAAAAGTGGGTCACACTTTCGGCTATCTATTCAAATAAGTAAATCAATATATAACCATATTGGCCATCTGTACACTCACTTATTGTATGCCAATGCTAAAGAATTGTGTGTACGTTGGATTTTCTGCAAAATTTACTTGCAAATAAAGCGTAGATGATTGAGACAAGAAAAAAAATGCTTACTGTTTACAACATAAAATAACAGAATGTTTTCAAAAATTTCTGAATAATACTTCCAGTTCCTAGTATACATACGTATTTCTAAGTAAGACTGACATGAAATAGTACGTCTGACATTATATCTAAACGTATGACGTTTGTTATACTACACAGAGATGCGTAAGACGTTTACAAATATGACAATGGCTAGCCTCGTTCAACCAGACTGTATTGCATGAAATGAGCGCCGCCATTACAGAGTCTGGTTGATCGAGACTAGACAATGGCGAGAGACTTTTGCTGTGCGTTGAACCCGATTAATTCCATGCTATTTTCGTGAGGCTTTTCATCAAATAGTATGTGCTAATGAGGGTTTATCGTGTTATAATGAATCATCATGGTTTTGGGTCAAGCCCATCCATGCCCTCATGTAGTGAATATTGCCCTCGCAAGCTCGGGCAATATTCACTACATTCGGGCATGCATTCATACATGGTGACCTCCAAACCATGACATATTTCTTCAATATTTCTTCATCCGTGTCATGACACCTTTATATGGTATTGTTTTCTGGTAAAGTATGTACTTTTGTATGCTGTAGTAGTAGTATTACGTTTCACATTTCTTTTGAGTAAAAATTATTTGAAAAAAAATCAAATAAAAACAGCCACCTGCTCTACAGTATCATATGGGACAGATGGGACAAAGTGGACCAAGCAAAGTACAGAGAGCTCACAGACACTAAGCTCACTGTGCTATTAAACCAAATCGATAATCTTCCAGCTTCAGTGGTAGTCGAAAGGGTCAACAGTATTCTCTCAGGATGTGCACATGAAGCATGCCCCCCTCCACCGCGGCGTAGGAGTGCACCAGATATCGTTGGTTAGCAATCTTCACACCAATGGCGGTTGAGAGTAGTAAGTGCTACAGAAAGCTGCAGAAGCTCAAAGTAGGGCAACGCACAGGCAGTGAGCAACAAGCTGCCTTTGTAGCAGCCAAGCGCACTCTACGTAAGGCCCAACGGCAGGCTGCTGCCAAAAGAAGGAAGAATCTCAACAGTGACATAATAGCAGCATGTCACAAACCAGGGAGAGAAGGCTTCTTCCAACTCATCAAAAAGCAGAGGAAATCAACTGCAAGGTCTAGTAACATTGATTTTGGCAAGCACTATGACCCATCTTCTCAGGCAAACTCATGGGCAAGTTATTTCGAGGATTTGGCCACCCCAAAAGATGATCCGCATTATGATAAGCAATACAAGCGCCACCCGCACATTATGCACCTGCTTCAGTTTCTCACCAATTCTGGCAACAACTTAGAGCAGGTCTCCAAGAAAGATATTGAGCAGCATGTGGCGGCTCTCAAAAATCATAAAACTGCAGATGTCCATGGCATATCGGCAGAGCATATCAAAATGGCATCACCTGCTATCAATAATGTCCTGCATTACCTCGTTACCACTGCCTTCAACACAGGCAGACTACCTGACAACTTCAAAATACAATGTAGGTAGTGTAACACCAGTCATCAAAAAGTCCAAGCCCCTGAAGAACCCCAATCATTACCGGCATAGCTGCAAGTTTTTTTTTTTTTTTTTTTTTCTTTTTTTTTTTTTTTTTTTTTTGCACAGAACAGGAAGTAGTTTATTCATGGTCTCATACCACTAAATACATTTTAGGGCTTATATCACTAAATACATTAAGATATGTTACATCTACCACCCCAATTTTTATAATAAAGATAATGTGAATAAACATCTAACAGTTTTAACATGCAACTTGACAATTTCCAATCAATATTTAACAATTTTCAACTGCTCAGACTTAACTAGCATTAATTATTTTACCCCTTAACCAACAATTAAACCTATTTATAATTCACTGTCATATACTGAATAGTGGGCCTTTCTTTAGTCATGGTACACCATAAAAATCTTGAAATTTTGATGGGGGTTTAATGGTTCTGCCTGATCGAGTTGTCTTATTATTTATTGGAGCTGGTTTGGAAGGTTGACTTGGAGGAATAGGGGTATTTTGTTCAGCATTTGCTATATCCATTTGCGGGATTGTTGGCTCTGTGAATGTGTCTAAATCTGGTCTAAATTGGTGAATATTTTCCTTAGTTTCAAACAAATCTCTTCTATTTCGACGGAATAACCTGCCCTCTGAGGTTCTGACCCCATAAGTTCTGGGTCGCTCTGGGTCTTTGTGTTCAACAGTCGCTGGTTGCCATCGATTGTTGAGTCTCATTCGCACTGAGTCACCTGGAGCTAACTTTTTCAAGCTTTTGCTTCCTACATCATGATAAAATTTCTGTTCCCTTTGTCGCAATTTTAGCTTTGCATGAACATTTGTTTTCACCTCAGGCATCAGCATTGCTGTGGTGGTTGGCATGAAAGTTCTGATTTGCCTGTTAAATAACAGTTGAGCTGGTGACGCATCAAGATCCTGTATTGGAGTCGCGCGGTATTCCATCAGGCCTACAGCTGGATCTGATTCACATTTTTGGGCTTTTTTCATGATTCTTTTGACTGTTTTTACTGAATTTTCTGCTTGTCCATTCGACTGTGAGAATCCTGGAGATATGGTTTCATGCTTGAATCCCCATGACGTTGCAAAATCTCTGAACTCTTTGCAGTCAAAACAAGGCCCGTTGTCGGAAACAACAGTTTCTGGGATACCGTGCCTACCAAAAATGGATTTAAGAGCTCCAATGCAAGCTTTTGCAGTTTCATTCTTTACCCATTGCACTTCAGGATATTTGGAAAAGTAGTCCACACACAAAATATACGGTCTGCCTTGATAGTGGAACATATCTGTTCCAACTTTGGCCCATGCCCTGTCTGGAATTTCGTGAGGTATTAATGGTTCTTTACCATTTTTCTCACGGAAATCAGCACAGATGCTACATGCTGCTATCAAGTTTTCTATGTCAGAGTTTATGTTAGGCCAAAACAAGCATTCTCGCGCCCTGTTTTTACATTTTTCAACACCCATGTGTGACGCATGTAGCAAGTTTAACATTTCTTTCTGCATTGCTTTGAGCACTATCACCCTTTCTCCTTTGTAGAGAACACCATCATAACATGAAATCGTTTCTCGCACTGACCAAAATGCGTGTACAGATACAGGACATTGTTGTTTGTTGTCGGGCCAACCAGTCATTACTATTGTAGTCAGGTCTTGAAGTTTGTCATCTTCCTGGTAGCTTTCTGTAATTTCAAATACATTTGTTCGGAAATTGGCGACCTATTTATCATATTTACTTCAAATGTATCATCATTTGAATCTGTGTTTTTTGTAGAAATGCCCGGGATAGAGCATCTGCCACTGCCAAGGTTTTTCCTGGCTTGTACTGTACCCGAGCGAATACTTCTGTACACTTAGAAGCATTTTTTGCAATCTTAGTGGTGCTGTGTGTAAAGGCTTTTTTGAATATATACTCTAATGGTTTATGATCTGATTCTACTAGTACATTTGGTTGTCCAAAAATGTATTCATGAAATTTCTCACATCCTGCTACAATCGCAAACATCTCCTTTTCTATCTGAGCATAGTTTTGTTGAGTCTTAGTCAATGCTTTGGAACCGTATGCTACTGGATGTGAATCCTGTAGTAGGACATATCCGACCCCTTTCGAGCTAGCATCAACTGAGAGTACAACAGGTAATGATGGGTCAAATATTTCAGGACTGGATCTTTGACTACAATATCTTTCAGAATTTCAAAACTCTCCTGTTGCTCTTTTCCCCAATGCCATTCTACATTTTTGTCAAGTAATAACCTAAGGGGTGCTGTGATCTGGGAAAGATCTCTTATGAACTTGCTTACGAAAGTGATCAGACCAAGAAATCTTTGAACGGCAGCTTTGTCATTTGGTTGTGGCATGTTTTTTATTGCGTCTATCTTTTTTGGATCTATTTTTATCCCATTTCCGGATAAAATGTGTCCCAGGTATGCTACCTCTGTTAGTCGATACTGACATTTTGCTTTGTTGAGTTTTATGCCTTTTTCTACCACTCTCTCTAGTCCTCTCGTTAATCTCTCATCATGCTCTTCTTTTGTCTTTCCCCAAACTAAAATATCATCAACAACCACTGTGACTCCCGGCAAATCATCGAGAATTTGCGTCATGATTCGTTGATATACCTCAGATGAAGATTTCAAACCCATTGGCAGTCGCTTAAATCTGTACCTACCATTCAACGTATTGAATGTACAGAGCTTACTGCTCTCCTGGTCTAGACGTACAGACCAGTACCCATTACTAGCGTCTAACACTGTGAAAATTTTTGCACCTTCCAATTGTGTGGCAACATTTTCAAAAGTATTCATGGGAAAGTGTTCTCTTTTCACTGCCTTGTTAAGATCAGATGGATCAATGCATAATCTAATTTTCCCATTTGGTTTTGTGACAACTACCATACTACTGACCCACTCAGTCGGTTCACTAATAGGTTCAATCACATCTAATTCTACGAGACGGTCTAACTCGTCTTTTACTTTGTCCCATAGTTTCACAGCTATTCTGCGTGGCGGATGTATGACAGGAGTTACATTTTCATCTATTGACACATGATGAACAATATCTTTTATGCAACCTAGTCCCTCAAAACATTCGCTATACTGGTCTAAAATGGACATTTTACCCATTGCAAGAGACTTACTACACATATTATCACTCCTTAGACCTTTTGAAGTAACTTTTTCTTTTTTATCACTAAACCTTTTGTTTGTATCTATCATGTTAACTCTTTTTATCAGACCCATATCATCACTAGTTTTTGCACCTAACAATGTTGGACCATCATGTTCTACCACATGAAACATAATGACATAATACAGGTTTTTGTACCTCACAGCTACTTCAATTTTACCATACATTTTTACATTATGACCACCAAAGGTATTTGCCTTTGTTTTACACTTTTGATACTTAGGAGCTTTAACTACTTTTTCCAACGTACGTTTACTTATCAGGTTTATGTCAGCCCCTGTGTCTATTTTACAACTAACCGGCTTATTTTGAACATACACAATACACTTAAATTTATCACTTTTTGAGTCTGCTTTAACCATTCCAACAAAAAAATCAGAGTCTGTGTCAGAGTCACTGTCACTTTCATAGACTTCGTTCACTTCTGCTGCACCCCGACCTGATTCTTGACGTCTTGGTTTGCCTTTACCTATCTTGTTCTTTGTTCGTTGTCTTACTTCTGTTGACGTTGACTTCCTCTCCTTTGTTCGGCAACATCTCTCATAGTGTCCAACCAATTTGCATTTCCTACACTCTACTTTGCTTGCTGGACACTTATCGTAAGAATGTTTATAGAACCCACATGCACTACACTTTTTTCCATTAACTTTTACTTCGTGGACACTGGTTCCACTTGCCTGGTCCTCTGTGAGTGACTTCAGGTGTAATTTAGACATTTCTTCAGCTCGACACATGTCTATACACTTTTCAAGGGTTAGCTCACTGTCCCTTAGAAGCCTGATACGCACTTCATCACTTTGGACTCCACAAACAATTCTATCACGAACCAAGGACTCTTCTAAAGCACCAAATTCACAGTCTTTCGCCCTGCTTTTCAACTCAGTGACATACAAATCAATTGCCTCACTGTCACCTTGATTTCTAGTGAAAAATTGGTGTCTCAGATACGTTATGTTTTTCTTTGGCTCACAATATTTTTTAAACTTGTCTTTCAAGGGTTTAATTTTGCCTTCTTCTGCTTCTAGAAATGTCATAGTATTGTGAATCTTTATGGCTTCTTCTCCAGCCACATGTAGAAATAATGCACATTGTACATCTTCAGCTTTATTAGCATAACCACTGGCTTTACAATAGAGTTCGAACCTTTGTAACCAATTCTGGTAATTCTGGGCAACATTCCCGACAAAACTCAGTTCTCCTGGTACTTTTAAACGATCCATTTCAACAGTAAGAGGCAAAAATTATCTCACTTCTGACACCATGTGACAACGACAAGATGGCGGAACAGGAAGTAGTTTATATTACGACTATGTGATGGGGATCAATGGACGTTTCTTCCAAATGTAAAGTATGAACTGAAAGTGTAGAATAAGAATCTGCATCAAATTTTAAGTGTCTTATGTGTCTATGATAATTTTTAAGTTGTCAGTAAACCTCTGCAAATTACAAGCATGCAAGTGATAAGTGACTAATCTCAACTCTGTTATACTATTGATCATTTGACCAAAAAACATCAACACACGGTTGTCGTATTAATGTATAATTCTGATGGAAATAATCTGCAGTAATATGCAATTCCACTCATATATATATATAAATCTGGGTAATTGTTTTAACTGAATAGTTTATTTTGAACATGAATCACATGCATCGCCATGTGTTTGACAATCACCGTTCGGCGATACCCATAGACTATGGCTAAACAACATGATTTGTAAATGTTCCTATACAGTTTTTTTTCGGAGATATCAGCGCCTAAATATGGTCTGTATGTTGTAGACCATAGTATATTGAATGACTTCTCAGTCATAGCTATTTGTATTTCTAATCATGAAATGCAAATATCCCGTCAAAAATCAACCAATTCCTATTCATTAGTACAAGACAGCGTTCGTTGACCATCCTCTCCCGGGCACCTGCTCGCACCTGCCGGGAACGCAGATATGAACGTGTTGCGTATCTCGTTAAACTATCTCTGATAAGGATGACGTGTCCCACTTCAGTATCTCAATACTATATAACCACGTACGTCTATATATACGTATAGAATCTACATACATGTATAGACCTAGTGGCGTAACTCTTCTCTTTCAAAGTGAACAAACTACAGGAACTAAAACAAAACATATATACAAGTTCATATACAGTGCAAGTTCATATACAATACTTTTTAAATTGAACAGTCGTGTTATACGTGCTAAGACTAACAAAAGATGACATGTCTACACAACATTAATGACTTGCGTAGAAGGTTATACAATGATCTCACAAGTCCTAAAGGATATAAAGGAAAACTAATAAATGCACAAATCTAATATTACAAAGAACACTCAACTAGGTACTGTGTACTTATACTATCCCATAAAATAGTCGTCAAATCGTTTAGGTAGTTTTCCTCGTGCGGCTTGGCCTATGATCAACAGCATCATAAGACGGTGGGGAACCACTATCATGTTCTGTAGATATGTTGGTAGCTTCCACACTAGCAGGATCGTGTGGCAATGGACTACTACTATCACATTCTGTAGCAGTGTAGGCATTTTGGTAGTGTCATTACTAGCAGGATTGTATGGTGCTGAAGCCCTTGGGTTAAGTCATTCCAAATGACTCCATTGCAGGTACTGGTTCAACTGGTATAATGTCTCTATTACATCAAAATGGTCGTCTGTGGAATCATAATGTGTTAAAACATTGTCTCTGAATTTATAAGGTGGCACGGCATAACATTCGACCAATTTTACCTTGAATGATGACATGCGTGGGACCCAGAGAATTTCTAATATTGCACCATTGGCCATCGATTGAACAGCTGGATCTGATTCACATTTTGGGCTTTTTTTCATGATTCTTTTGACTGTTTTACTGAATTTTCTGCTTGTCCATTCGACTGTGAGAATCCTGGAGATATGGTTTCATGCTTGAATCCCCATGACGTTGCAAAATCTCTGAACTCTTTGCAGTCAAAACAAGGCCCGTTGTCGCCGAACAACAGTTTCTGGGATACCGTGCCTACCAAAAATGGATTTAAGAGCTCAATGCAAGCTTTGCAGTTTCATTCTTTACCCATTGCACTTCAGGATATTTGGAAAAAGTAGTCCACACACAAAATATATGGTCTGCCTTGATAGTGGAACATATCTGTTCCAACTTTGGCCCATGCCCTGTCTGGAATTTCGTGAGGTATTAATGGTTCTTTACCATTTTTCTCACGGAAATCAGCACAGATGCTACATGCTGCTATCAAGTTTTCTATGTCAGAGTTTATGTTAGGCCAAAACAAGCATTCTTGGCGCCCTGTTTTTACATTTTTCAACACCCATGTGTGACGCATGTAGCAAGTTTAACATTTCTTTCTGCATTGCTTTTTGGCACTATCACCCTTTCTCCTTTGTAGAGAACACCATCATAACATGAAATCGTTTCTCGCACTGGACCAAAATGCGTGTACAGATACAGGACATTGTTGTTTGTTGTCGGGCCAACCAGTCATTACTATTGTAGTCAGGTCTTGAAGTTTGTCATCTTCCCTGGTAGCTTTCTGTAATTTCAAATACATTTGTTCGGAAATTGGCGACCTATTTATCATATTTACTTCAAATGTATCATCATTTGAATCTGTGTTTTGTAGAAATGCCGGGATAGAGCATCTGCCACTGCCAAGGTTTTTCCTGGCTTGTACTGTACCTCGAGCGAATACTTCTGTACACTTAGAAGCATTTTTTGCAATCTTAGTGGTGCTGTGTGTAAAGGCTTTTTTGAATATATACTCTAATGGTTTATGATCTGATTCTACTAGTACATTTGGTTGTCCAAAAATGTATTCATGAAATTTCTCACATCCTGCTACAATCGCAAACATCTCCTTTTTCTATCTGAGCATAGTTTTGTTGAGTCTTAGTCAATGCTTTGGAACCGTATGCTACTGGATGTGAATCCTGTAGTAGGACATATCCGACCCCTTTCGAGCTAGCATCAACTGAGAGTACAACAGGTAATGATGGGTCAAAAAATTTCAGGACTGGATCTTTGACTACAATATCTTTCAGAATTTCAACACTCTCCTGTTGCTCTTTTCCCCAATGCCATTCTACATTTTTGTCAAGTAATAACCTAAGGGGTGCTGTGATCTGGGAAAGATCTCTTATGAACTTGCTTACAAAAGTGATCAGACCAAGAAATCTTTGAACGGCAGCTTTGTCATTTGGTTGTGGCATGTTTTTTATTGCGTCTATCTTTTTTTGGATCTATTTTTATCCCATTTCCGGATAAAATGTGTCCCAGGTATGCTACCTCTGTTAGTCGATACTGACATTTTGCTTTGTTGAGTTTTATGCCTTGGATCAATGCATAATCTAATTTTCCCATTTGGTTTTGTGACAACTACCATACTACTGACCCACTCAGTCGGTTCACTAATAGGTTCAATCACATCTAATTCTACGAGACGGTCTAACTCGTCTTTTACTTTGTCCCGTAGTTTCACAGCTATTCTGCGTGGCGGATGTATGACAGGAGTTACATTTTCATCTATTGACACATGATGAACAATATCTTTTATGCAACCTAGTCCCTCAAAACATTTGCTATACTGGTCTAAAATGGACATTTTACCCATTGCAAGAGACTTACTACACATATTATCACTCCTTAGACCTTTTGAGTAACTTTTTCTTTTTTATCACTAAACCTTTTTGTTTGTATCTATCATGTTAACTCTTTTTATCAGACCCATATCATCACTAGTTTTTGCACCTAACAATGTTGGACCATCATGTTCTACCACATGAAACATAATGACATAATACAGGTTTTTGTACCTCACAGCTACTTCAATTTTACCATACATTTTTACATTATGACCACCAAAGGTATTTGCCTTTGTTTTACACTTTTGATACTTAGGAGCTTTAACTACTTTTTCCAACGTACGTTTACTTATCAGGTTTATGTCAGCCCCTGTGTCTATTTTACAACTAACCGGCTTATTTTGAACATACACAATACACTTAAATTTATCACTTTTTGTGTCTGCTTTAACCATTCCAACAAAAAATCAGAGTCTGTGTCAAGTCACTGTCACTTACATAGACTTCGTTCACTTCTGCTGCACCCCGACCTGATTCTTGACGTCTTGGTTTGCCTTTACCTATCTTGTTCTTTGTTCGTTGTCTTACTTCTGTTGACGTTGACTTCCTCTCCTTTGTTCGGCAACATCTCTCATAGTGTCCAACCAATTTGCATTTCCTACACTCTACTTTGCTTGCTGGACACTTATCGTACGAATGTTTATAGAACCCACATGCACTACACTTTTTTCCATTAACTTTTACTTCGTGGACACTGGTTCCACTTGCCTGGTCTCTGTGAGTGACTTCAGGTGTAATTTAGACATTTCTTCAGCTCGACACATGTCTATACACTTTTTCAAGGGTTAGCTCACTGTCCCTTAGAAGCCTGATACGCACTTCATCACTTTGGACTCCACAAACAATTCTATCACGAACCAAGGACTCTTCTAAAGCACCAAATTCACAGTCTTTCGCCCTGCTTTTCAACTCAGTGACATACAAAATCAATTGCCTCACTGTCACCTTGATTTCTAGTGAAAAATTGGTGTCTCAGATACGTTATCTTTTTCTTTGGCTCACAATATTTTTTAAACTTGTCTTTCAAGGGTTTTAATTTTGCCTTCTTCTGCTTCTAGAAATGTCATCGTATTGTGAATCTTTATGGCTTCTTCTCCAGCCACATGTAGAAATAATGCACATTGAACATCTTCAGCTTTTATTAGCATAACCACTGGCTTTACAATAGAGTTCGAACCTTTGTAACCAATTCTGGTAATTCTGGGCAACATTCCCCGACAAAACTCAGTTCTCAATTAATTATTATTCATGCGACGACGTGAAAAGCATTTTTCAGCACGCACCTGCGAGCACCTGCAGTATTCAAACACGGATGTGAATCTACATCCGTGTTTGGTCGAAGGCTGCGGCCTCTTTACAACTTCAAATCGATGCAAACGGATAAATTTTATGATGTACAATGTTTGTTCGGTGATAATTTAGGTTGTCATAGAATCTAAACAACATATAAATGTCTATTATTGTCGTGTATTCTAATATCGGCAGGTGCCCGACAGCATGAACATCGACAAAAACGGCGCTTGACATTGAGAAGCAATGACATATGTATATCGATCAGTGATTGTTTTTCTGTTTCTTCTGTTTTCTGTTCGGATAATCGCAAATTGGCCATTACTGGCACTCATAAGAGGCAGCACGCGAAGGTGAGGTGCGCACATTCATAGTTATGGTTCCTTGAGTCTTCGACTCTCTTGAAGGTGTCGAAAGGTCGGCGTCCACCGATGACTGTTAAAGACGGTTCCACTGTGGTACAGTTCGTGGTATTGTGGCGTGCCACAGGGGAGAGTGTTTGTCACTGGCGCTGCTCGGTTCAAATTTCAATGGTGTGCTCCTCGCATTGAAGTTCTTCACTGGTGTCTATGGATGCCCAGGCTCTCCCAGGGGATTGGCCAGATCACCATGTAGGATCTTGAACACTATGCCCAGTCTCTGGTTCCTACGACGGGTCTCGAGGGGTGTGGCCCAGCCGAGCTCTTTTTAAGGGGCCGTAACCGATGTAGTGCCTCGGATACCCCTGGCCTGGCCCGAGCTGCTCTGCGCTACACACGTTCAAGTGCATTGATGTCACTCTTTCGACGTGGGATCCCAGATCGCACCACAGTAGTCACGGTCGAACCAGTGTATGGTTTGGCTATTTCCCAGCGGAGTTTATGGGGGGCTCCTTTGAGTTTCCTCACAAAAAGCCCAACCTCTTGCTTGCTTTTGTCTGCTGTGTCAGTGATGTGGATTTTCCACTGGGGAGGCTCTCGTGCCATGACTACAGCCGGATAGAGTCGCCTCCCCAGGTACTTGGCGTTGGACACTGCCGACGACTGCTCCACCGAGGGGTATAGAACCTCACTGGTCTAGTGGTCTGCCTTGCAAGGTGTAGGATGTTACATTTCTTCACATTGAATCAGGCCCATATGCCATGCCCCAGTCATGGGTGCTCAGATCCCTTTGCAGGTGACCTGGTCTCGTCGGGATCTGTGGAATTAGGCAGTCGTCGGCGAATAGGCGGCAGGCGGTTGATGGAGGCTGAGCTGGTGGCGGGTCATTGATGTGCAATAAGATTGGACCCATAACTGTTCCCTGGTACACCTGGCAATTGCAGGATCACCATCAGTACGACACCTGGGTGGGAGCGTACCATCCACCAATACACTTTGGAGTGCGGCCGTTGAAATTCAGCTATCAGTCACTGGTTCGCCCACTAATACAGAGGCGGATCTTCCTCACAGCATCAGTCTTTGGTGTGGCACCACATCAGGCAGCTTTGGAGAGTGATGCAGCTAATGTTATTTCTTCCTTTTGATGACTGGACATCAGATCATGGGTGGTTGCTAGTAGCTGGGACTCGCCCAGCTCAGCACTACGGAACCCATGCTGGTATGGTGACAGCGTTTAATATTTATCAAGTGGTTTTGTATGTGGCTTTTCTTTATGTGTTCCAATAGTTTACGGCAACACATGTCGGGCCCAGAGCAGGAGTCAGAAATGATTCGCCGCCTCGCACTTCGCTCCTTCTTGAATACCGGGTGATCCATGCGGTTTTCCACACTGAAGGGAGTTTTCCAGAAGATGTAGGAAATTCTATAAACAAAGCTGTGAAGACTGGCTTAACTCGACAAAGCTCATGGGTATCTGCGACATGGAATCTGGTGGGGATACAGCTTTGTGGGTTGGCAGCCCTTATTAGTTTCATCACTTCTCTGCTTCACTGATGGTCACGTCGGTATGGTTGATGAGTGTTTTGGCTGCATGCATCATCGATGGTGAACACGGAAGCTGAACTTACAGCGATGCCTTACTTGGGATAGGCTTTCCTACTGGAATTCGGATGTACTTGGCGTTTCTTCAGCGGGGCTGCCGCATTCTTAGTTCTCTGTTTTGCCTTGAACAGCACTTCCAGAAAGGTTTTAGTGGATTTTTGCCGAGACCTCGTTCTAGAATGCCGTTGTTATACTGAGGCAGCTGACTGGAGGCTTCTCAGTTTCTCAGTGAAATACTGGCATGACTCTCTGAAACTTTGAACATGGTTTTGCCCTGTTTGCTTCAGTTTCGCTTCCACTTCGGTACAATGGACACTTCTTCCCACCATCTTTTCAGTTCTCTGGTAGGCAGATGGTCGTGCCTTGTCCTTGTGCCTTGTAAAGGGGCAGGTGCAATATTTAACAGGTAGGGGGCAGGTGCATATCCAAAAAGCTTTGTCACGAGTCTTGTCCCCTGCTGATGTGATGAAAAAAAAACTGATGTCCCACTGGCCTCTGCCAAAAAGTCACGTCCCTCCATGAATATTCGCGTGATTGATTAATTTGTGCCGATTCGCTCTCGTCAATAGTGATGAAAGCAAGCGCTATTAGACCGCAAAGATATAACCAACGCAAAAATATAACCAGTTATGATTTGCGTTAACGCGCAAAATATAACCACAGCCCCAGTAAACTAGTGACGCAAAGCCGCGCTTCCGCAAAATATAACCAGGTGTGGCCGGTCATAATTCAAATCCGTCAAGTGGCGAGTGCAGTCATTCTTTGTGTCAACTGTTTTCACATGATCAATAACTACTTGTTAAATCAGGTTGCCCCTATCAAAATGTAAATGTAATGCCTGGTTTCGCGGTCTTTCCCAGTAGGATTAGACGACTCTACCATCTGCAAGTTATTGGCATCTTTGTCACGTGTATCTTTCTCCAACCGTGGAGCATACAGCACAGTTGTTACCGTGGCTGCAGAGCATTGCTAATCACTCATTTGCATTCACTCGCCTGGCCTATGCCTATTTAACGCTGAGTGCCACGGAACCAATGTACCTGTCATAGATAAGTTTTATAAGCACTTCCACAGACCTGTCGAGATCGAACCCCGCTTGCAAGACACATATCAGAGGGTTACAGGTTATTTCGAGATATACATAATTGGCAACTATGAACTGGCATTAGAAAGACAAACGACTGAAAGGTGGCAGAATTTGTAGTAATAAAAGAGTGACACTACCCTGAATTCTAAAATAGATCATTATTTATAAACCACCTTTCAACAGAGTTGGTTTTACTTCCTATTACAATGGCATTGTCTAATTAAAAAGATTATGCTTGTCCTTAATTAAGCATATTTCAATTATTAACATTGATATGATGCATAACAGCCAATATTAATCTCTGTATTCAATATTTAATCTATGTGCTGTAATATTTAAATCTCTTACAATTATTGTGATGCAGTACTTTGCTAATTTTTCTGGAAACAGCTTTTATTTGATAGAGCCTTGAGGCTTGAAAATGTTTAAATAATACTAATCTAAAATTACTCTTTCTTGATTATTGTACAGCCAAAAATAACACAAACGACGAAACTATCATGAGATCAAGTGCTGGAACCGTCTATTGGATTTTACCCAGAAAAAACATCTGTGGAATAGAAATTGAATATGTTTATTACCATAAGAACTTTGATATTAGGCTGTGGTATGCAATACGCATGCTTTTTGATTTGACAACAAATTGCGATGACGTTCACCAGTAAAGTTTTGTAAGTACTCTAATTTCTTTTTCGGCTAAATCTAAAAATCTAAACGTGATTTCTCCAAACTGTCCTGCATCTTGTTTGCATTTTGAAAACAAAGGTAGATAATATGTTGTATAAAATTGCTTGTTTATATAATGCAATTTTATCAACTGCAGTCACTTATTTGATGTCGTTTGCTGATACTAAGGCCCAATATAGAAAATAAGTAATCGGGGCTTTTAGTTCAACACTTTTCTTGCAACCCTTTTTGTAATTATTTGTGGAACCACCGACATTAAGAACATATTGTGTTCGTGCTTACACACATCATCAGTGTGTTTGTTTGTTTTTTTTCTTTTGTAATTTTTCGTGTTTTTGCACAATTATTGAATGTATCTATTGTCAGTAATCAGTATTTCCAAAATATGTTAGTCCTTACCATGATTTATTCAATTTTTTCCATGTTTGCTAGTCTATTGTTGTGCGTGATTTGGCGGCTTAATGGCGGACCTTTCTCGTGTTCCCTCTGTGTCACTGTGTTTCTTTGTATGTGTGTTTCTGTCTCATTTTGTGTGCAAAATGAATAATGTTGTCATACAATTATATAGGTCTATATGTGTATGCCCCCTTGAACGTGTCACAGGCAGCTGAACGTAGAGATGGGCAGACCCTTTGGGCGGTAGTTCTCGTACGTTGATTGCGATGACGTCATTGTGGCTGTGCGCGGTGGCGGCGGCCAGAAGACACCTGCCGGAGTCATATGCAGGGTTGATTAAATCTAAATTGTCAGTTTTTACGAGTTTACAAAAAGCTGTTATTGTGAACAGAATGATTAGCTCAAATGAATTCAAGGCATCAGTATGGAAGAAAATAATTAGAATTGTAAACACATACATGTGTATGAACATCTCTTCATCTTCTGCTCCCTATCCACAGTTTTAAATGGTGTTCTTTCATCTTACCTGTGTACCCTCATTGGTACCTGCCATCTATGGTGGTGTAGCTTGCTTCAGAGGTGTAGCCAATACTGTGTTAACACATGGATCAATCGACTTGCATGTGGCATGTATTTACACTAATATAAACTAATATAAACATTGGCTTGCCTGTGCGCGGACAGTTGCTGCACCTCATTTTGGTATTCTTTTTCCTGCAGCAATTACAAGAAACATGGTACAAAAACTCAGCGGGGACATCACACTTCACACTTCACACTTATTTTTGTCATATGATTTACCTGCGAAGAACACTCCCAATGGACATTTCACAGTTTATACTTCACACTTCATAGTTCGCAGTTCACAGTTCATAATTCACAGTTCATGTTTCATACTTCATATTCATTCATACTATTTATTTGACTTCATTAGTGCCTTTAATACTATTTCAACCTCATATATTAATGGAAAAACTTATTAAGATGAAAGTAAAATTTATTAACATAGTTTTGTGGATACATAATTTTCTTACCAACCGTATTCAATATGTGAAATTCAATGGTGTTAAATCTGATATTCTTGTTATCAATACTGGAGCACCTCTTGGGGCTGTGTACTGAGTGCTTTTTCTCTACCATTACACGACTGACTGCACAAGTTCATCTGGTTTCCATTGTAATTATCAAATATGCCGATGACACTGTAATATTGGTTTGCTTTAAATGTGATGATGATGTTAAATATAGAATGAAGTTGATCGTTTTTTGTAATTGGTGTGATGACAATCATCTGAATTTTAAATGTTTCTAAAACTAAAGAAATGGTTATTGACTTTAGGAACTGTGTGCTAAAGCTAATATTAATCCTCTCCATTATATAAAAAATCAGCAAGTGGAAATAGTCAAGACCTATAAAATATCTTGGTAATATTATTGATGACAAACTGTCTGGTTCACCCAATGTGGATACACTTTTTTAAAAATTAAATAAAGAAAATGTATTTTGTCAGAAAATTGAGGTCACTCAAATTAGTAGAATACTTTATCGGCGTTCTATAGATGTATTATTAAATCAAACTTTACTTTTTTTTGTCTATCCAACTGGTATAAACTATGTACTGCAGCTGACATAAAAAAATTAAACAAAATTGTTGTATCGTGTGCCAAAAAATTAGGATGTATAACAACTAACCTGTCCGATCTTTATATTAATTGCCTTGACTCTAAATTGAAGAAGATGTGGAAAATAACAACTTCACCCCATTACATTACAAATTTTCATATCTGCCTTCGGGTAGAAAGATTACGTTCAATTCCATCAAGAACCAATAGGTACAAAAACTCTTCGTTCTCTCCGCAATTCGTTATCGCAATCTCTCCACATAAGTTCCTTTTCATGTATTGCATTGTATGAAGGTATATAACTTTCTTGTCAGTATTATCAACTGTATCCGTCCGTATTTGTATAAAATACCAGTCTATATTGTTATTTTTGTTACTTAAATGTTATGTATTGTTATAGTTACTTGTTATTTTCAACTGTACGTACCTACCTCCATGACAAGTTTCACGAATAGTGATTAATAAAGCTTTACTTACTTACTTACTTTTGCTTACTTATGCTTTATAGTTTATACTTCACGCTGTGTAACCCATTTCAATGCCCATTTCAGTCAAGATTTCTAAGTGATGACAGGTGATTTTATTTTTTATTTAACTGTTAACCCTTCAAAGCAAAGTTAGATTTATATTATTTGAGTTGGCCCTATGCATCATTACTATACTGTACTATATAATTTCCTAGCTATACCTTTATTTCTTTTATTATTTTATAAGTCTTAAACTATAAGACTTTAATTCAACGTATGTACATGTTTGCCATGCTAAAAGTACAATTAATCATTGCGTCTATTCAGCAGCTGAAGCAAAAGCCTTGTGATCACTTCGTTTGTATGTCAGTAGTATGTCATCAGTATGCACCGTATGCACATCAGTATGCACATCAGTATGCACATCAGTATGCACATCAGTATGCACATCCGTATGCACATCAGTATGCACATCAGTATGCACATCAGCATGCACATCAGTATGTACATCCGTATGCACATCCGTATGCACATCCGTATGCACATCAGTATGTCATCAGTATGCACATTATTATGTCATCAGTATGCACATCAGTATGTCATCAGTATGTCATCAGCATGTCATCAGTATGTCATCAGCATGTCATCAGCATGTCATCAGCATGTCATCAGCATGTCATCAGCATGTCATCAGCATGTCATCAGCATGTCATCAGCATGTCATCAGAATGTCATCAGCATGTCATCAGCATGTCATCAGCATGTCATCAGCATGTCATCAGCATGTCATCAGCATGTCATCAGCATGTCATCAGTATGTCTGTCTGACTGTCTGTCTGACTGTCTGTCTGTATGTCTGGTTTGCTCACTATTTTGGTGTCCAAAAAAAGAATCACCATCACTTTCCTCTTCGTGTGTCAGCAGCCGAGGAGATTAGCTGCCTGTTATGGACAGTTGGTCATTTGAATATGTCAAGAAATTGTCAATAATTTCTAAGTTTAATGTGTGTTGTTAAACTAAGACTTGGCTGTAAATATGACCAACGGGATGAAGCATTCAAACTTGGTTGAGAGGCCACATATGTATCCAATTTTGGCACTTTGCCTTCTGGAAATCACATTTAATTGGCAATTTCAGTTCTTTTTTTTTTCATTTTCTTCAATAGTTTCAATACAGCTGGAATCATTAGCTTCAAATTTTATACACTGCTTACATATGTCATGAGCTTCATGTGTTCAAATTAAGCATTTCACCAATTAAAGTGCGCATTCCATAAGGTCATTTGTGTCAATCTATCAATTTTACGTGGTAGTGTTCTATACAGCTTGAAACATATCTCCGTATTTGATGCATATGTTTATGAGTGCTAACCATCACCTACGTTCACCTACTTTGAACTTGCCTCTTTGCTAGCTAGATGGAAAGTGCTCCGAGAGCACAGCATTGGTAGAACCACATTGACTCAGGCGTAATATAGAACTTACATCACTCATCAAATCAAATAATTGACCCTATATTCATAATCTTTACATTTTCACGCAACTTCAATCAATATTATAGAGGGTGGGCTTTTATTTAATATCATGATTACTGATAATTGGTAAGATATTTGTTCTGATGTTTATTGTATTGAGTATATAAGCAGAAGCCTCCATTCCTTCACCTGATGGGACATATACACGTCAACGGCACCATCTTTGCCCTCCGCACGTCTCCGTGAACACCGAGGGGCACGGGGACTCGCACGAGTAACCCTCACGGTAAGCACCCTCTACAGACGACAGACACAGTATCAGAGTGCACTTTTGTCAGAAATCAACAAAATTAAGAAAAAAGTCTCAGGAAGGTGGAGACAGATGTATTGAACAATTTGAACCGTAGACCCAGTAAAGTGTGTATGATTTGGTTTGTGGTTATGATATCACCTATTTCATCAACTATACACAAGAGCCTCTTCAAGAGAATAATAGTCTGATCAGAACAGTCATAATATACAGTATATAATATACATAATAAACATAATACAGGAGACACTATCCATGGCACATCTCGTGGTTCTGATCTCAAGTGATCTCACACATGGTTTTGCTTGCGTTTACAGTACTTTCAATTATGGGTATGAGCATGAAAAGCTTTTTTTACAACACACGTTCTGACTATTGTGGTGTTCCATGCCCGCATCATTTTACTCTATACCCCCGCTTGGCACCACACAAACATTGTATACCAAAGTGACCACTAGTGTGGAGCACCTACTGATGGCCGCAGTAGCACTGGTATTTCTCCCCCGCGGCTATCACGGGCCCATCGTAGTGGTTGATGCAGTGCTGGGCGCAATCCTGAGGTGTCAGGAAGTCAATCGGTTGCTGGTGCTCCAGGCTGGAAGGATACACCTGTGGTCAGTTAGCTGTAGGTGGGTGGTCAGTGAATGGAGCACTG
Source organism: Streblospio benedicti (assembly GCA_019095985.1). Classification (NCBI taxonomy): domain Eukaryota; kingdom Metazoa; phylum Annelida; class Polychaeta; order Spionida; family Spionidae; genus Streblospio; species Streblospio benedicti. The sequence goes on along the minus strand of CM032661.1, from coordinate 9,496,113 downwards.
TATGGGGCGTCAAAAAAATGGCCACCGAGTTGGTTGGCCCGGTTGGTTGGCCATCAGCATAGGCTGATACGGGGGGGGTTGCAGGGAACCCCTTTTCCCACCAAAATACTTCATTTTTACACCTCCGCCATCGATGGCGTGCACAAAACCCGTAAAATCACTGAAGTGCGCCCCCCCCCCCCCAATTCTAAAAACCTG
>CM032661.1:9464151-9495815 GCA_019095985.1 Streblospio benedicti | reverse complement strand
CCATAACTGTAGAAGAACGAAAAAACTACAAGACCATTTTATCAAAACTGTCTTAACATTTTGAGCCTAAGAAGAACACTATATATGAACGCTATATATTTAACTGTACAATACAAGAACCTGGTGAACCCTTTGATACCTTTGTAAATCGGTTGCGAAAAAACGCATCAATGTGCGAATTTTGCCAACTTTTTGACCAGATGATTCCAGATCAGATCGTGTTTGGTCTGCGCGACAATCAGCAGCGTGCCTGACTGCTACGTGAAGCAGACCTAACACTAGAAAGAGCACTGACCTTGTCTCGCACCAGTGAAATTGCCCAGCAGCAGTTACAGAAAACTGAAGGTGAAACTGTGCATTTTACAAAATTGAAGAGTAAACATAAAGCAAACCAAATAAAGAATTGCAAGTATTGTGGAGATTCACACCCTAGAGGTAGGTGCCCTGCATACGGCACCACCTGCAGCAAATGCCACCGTGACAATCATTATTTGACCGTGTGTCTCAGCAGTGCCTCAAAAATACAAGATGCAAGCAATCAGATGTCAAGTCGTAAGTCCTACAAAGGAAAGCGTGAAAAATCAACAGAGAAAATACATGCAGTTGGTGAAGACCAGCTTGGTGACTCTGAAGATAGCATTTATGTGTTGTCAACAGACAAAAGCAAAAATATATATGGCAAAAATAAGGGTAAAAGTGCCAGGCAGTGAAGAAACACAACATCTTGAATTCCAAGTGGACACAGGTGCATCATGCTGCACCATGACAATAGCGGATTTCAAAAGTATCACAAGTCTGAAACTTGAGCCATCAACTAAAATGCTAACACTATGTGATCAGTCCACGATTACTCTGCTTGGAACTGTGCGTCTAGAGTGTTTTGCGAACAACGTTCGAAGAAAAATACACTTGTAACGAAATTCCAGAGACAAGGTAAAGTTATTTGGAAGATCGTGGATTCGAACTCAGCGTCTCCCGTCCATGATTCAGACCGGTCATATGTCATGGGCGGATGCTCTACCAACTGAGCTAATCTCCCAGGACGAAGTAGACAAGTCTCTTGATTTGCCTATATGCTGCCACGCCGCACCGCCGACTGTCTGACACATCAGGCTATTTATAGCCTAAGTAGCCTTACTAGCCTTTGTCCCCACATCACGTAATTCGCATCGGGCATGTTGTAATCTCGGCAGGATGCATTGTGCATGTCTCTGAAACTCGCTTTATCACATCTAGTGTGCGCTACCTGACGGAAGGTTGTGTGCCCTGTTTCTCTTTGTTTACAGACTCCCCCAACTCCCATCTCCCCGACAACCAGTTGGCCATGAGCGGGACTAATTCCTGAGGGACAACTGGCGCCTGTCGGCTTGGAGAGACAGGTTCTATACCCCCAGTGAACCAGGGTCACGACTAATCTCAGATCAGGAATTCCCCAGAAGCGGAGCCGTCCCATAGTCAGCTTTCGGTGACCGAGAGACCCGTAGGAATTCACATACCTAGCTACAACCACCCGTCAGATCACAAACACCCAACTATCTTTTTGAGTTCGAAATTACCCAGGTGGTAGCCCCCTCCCCCACTACCTTGTTCACGGGGAGATTTAACTAAGCGGGGCACTTTTTACAGGGAGCTACCCGGTGGCGTCACTGAAGCACCCGGGTCCACCTCATTCCACCATGTGTAACGAAATTCCAGAGACAAGGTAAAGTTATTTGGAAGATCGTGGATTCGAACTCACGGTCTCCCGTCCATGATTCAGACCGGTCATATGTCATGGGCGAATGCTCTACCAACTGGCTAATCTCCCAGGACAAAGTCGACAAGTCTCTTGACTTGCCTATATGCTGCCACTCCGCGCCGCCGACTGTCTGACACATCAGGCTATTTTTAGCCTAAGTAGCCTTACTAGCCTTTGTCCCCACATCACGTAATTCGCGTCGGGCACGTTGTAATCTCGGCAGGATGCATTGTGCATGTCTCTGAAACTCGCTTTATCACGTCGAGTGTGCGCTACCTGACGGAAGGTCGTGTGCCCTGTTTCACTTTGTTTACACACTTTCAAGTTGTCAAAGAAGCACCAATTTCATTGGTATCAGGCCGAGCAAGTGAAGCCCTGAAGCTGCTCGAATTCAGTGTGTGCATTTTTCAGCTGAACCAGCAACCCAAGCATGAAAGTATAAGCCAAGAACAACTCAAAAAGCAATGTTCAGATATCTTCACAGGACTGGGCAAACTTCCAGGTGTTTACAAAATCCAAATGGACCCTGATGTGAAGCCAGTGCAGCATAACCCTCGCAGTGTACCAATCCCTGTGAAAGCTGAACTTCGAAAGAAAATCTCAGAACTTGAAAAAGCTGAAATACAACATGTAGTACAAAAGGCGACTGAGCCAACACCATGGATCAGCAGCATGGTAGTTGTCCGCAAGCCAAATAAGTTAAGAATCTGCTTGGACCCAATGGACCTGAATAAGGGTATACTACGTAACCATTATTCTACTCCTACCATTGAAACACTATCACCAAACCTAGCAAAGGCAAAAAAATCTTCTCAGTTGCTGATGCCAACGATGGATTTTTACAGGTAGTTCTGGACTCAAAATCAAGCTATTTGACCACATTCTGGACACCGTTTAGGTGTTACCGGCAGTTAAGAATGCCATTTGGAATTAAATCAGCACCAGAAGAATTTCAGCGCAGACTCGATGAATGCCTAAAGCCCCTTTCACAATTGATCGCAACCACTTGCGACCAAAAAGTCGTACGACCATGCGTGTTCAAGAGGTGGTCGCCAAAATAATCGCAATAAAAATAGGGGACGTACAACGGTGCACAACAAAGTTTTAGTGGGGCGCGCCTATTGGCGTCTGGTGCACGATACAGTCGCCATTGTTTTATAAAAGTCACATATCCCGCTACAATGTTGTGCAACGTAGTGCAACGTATTGGGACATGCAGGTTAGCAGTTTTTTCATCAAATCCAATACTCAGATGGGAAGATACTTGGTCGTGCAACATTACGAGTGGTTGTGCAAAGGTGCACGTCCAATCGCTAGGTCGCACGACAATATCGAGTATAAAAGTGACATACTTCATTTGTTCACAGCACTTTTGTTCATGAAGCTCAAGATGCCAGCGAAAAAGAATACAAACACTATCAAGAAGAAGGCCAACTGTGGAAAGAAAGCAGCAAGGCAGCCGTTGAATGTGAAAGAAGATAATGCAAATATCCCATCAGTGCGGGAAGATGATGAATGGATAAAACGGTCGTGCAACACACGCTCAGGGACATACGATCGTTGAGCAATAGTCTCATGGTCTCACGAGCATATACAACATTGTGCAATGCACGTACCAACGGTCGTGCGAGCGAAGTATGAAAAAAATCAATAGATGCGCCACTCTACGACCCAAACTGAATTTTGTGCATGTCCGAAATTCTCTTGCGATCCTAATCTCACCTGCAACGGAAGCGACCGCACGTGCGACTTGTGCGATTTGCTCGTGCAACGTTTGCGAATGTGATCGCCAAGTGGTCGCTGACTGCTCGCAACGCAATTGTGAAAGGGGCTTGCACAGGGCTCGAAAACATCAGTGTAATAGCTAATGACATACTCATTTATGGCACAGGTGACACTGCAGAAGAAATTGAAGCATCACATAACAAGGCCATAATTGCTCTGTTTCAATGATGCAGAGAGCGAGGACTTTAGCTTAACGAGAAAAATATTTGATATAAGATGCAGAACACAGTTCACATATTGGAGCAGAAGGCATGAAACCAGATCCTGAAAAAAAAAGCTGTATTGGAAACCCCAAAAAACCAAATGTTGCACAGAGAGTGCAGCGCATGATTGAGTTATAACCTACCTTGCCTGCTTATGCCACAGCTCAGCACCAGGAACCATTACGACGTCTCACTGATAAAGATTCTGAATTTGACTGGTTACCACAGCATGAAGAAGCACTTAGACAGAAAAAAGAGCTTATATCTTCAGCTCCAGTCTTGCGCTATTATGACGTGGATCTACCAGTTACTCTCAAAATCCGACAGCTCTGACGTGGGCCTCGAAGCAGTGATCACCCAACAAGGACAGCCTATAGCATATGCATCTCGAACTCTTACCAAACAGAAACAAGACACAAATTGGACTTTGTTTGTCCATTCTTTTTCCAACAAATTATGCACAAATTCAAAAAGAAGGAGTGAAAACCATTCTTTGCCAGCACACAATTATGACAAGCCCCAAAGACTTGAATGCGAATTTCCGCCTGCAGAAATACTCTTTGGACATTGAATACAAACCTGGACCAACCATGCACATAAGTGACACACTCTCATGAGCAGCACTACCTATCAAAGACAATGATGAGAAGGAAACTGATTGCATAGTTTTTCAGCTTGCAAGTGATAGCCACGAATTTGAAGACAGACTTTTAAGACTCACTGTTTGTAACGAATGATAGACTAAATGCCATAAGAGAGGCCACACGGATGCCACGTTAACAACACTGATGAGCATCATCAAACGGGGATGGCCTGATGACAAATCTCATAGCCCCCTCTGTGTTCGTGAGTATTGGCCTTACAGGGATGAGTTAGCAACTCAACATGGGCTCGTATTCCGAGGTACAAGAATTGTTATCCCTGCATAAATGTGACCAGAATTAATCAAACGGGCGCACAGATCTCATCTGGGAATCCAGTATACGCAAAATACAGCCAGGGACATTATGCGCTGGCCCCGAATGACCGCTGATCTTGAAGATGCTGTACGAAAATGCCAAACATGTCAACAAGCCAGCCCAGCCCAACAGAAAGAAACCATGATGAGTCATCCGGTTCCCAAGCTCCCGTGGCAAATACTTGCTAGTGATTGTTTTGAGGAGAACAACAAATACTATCTAGTTGTTGTTTATCTATATTCAGATTATATTGAGTATTGTCACCGACATCACCGACCAGGTCACACATTATACATCTCACGAATTTACGAAGTTTGCCACTGAGTGGGAATTCCAACATGCATTGACATCCCCACATCAACCCGAATCCAATGGACGTGCTGAGGCAGCCGTGAAAATTGTGAAGAATATGCTCCAGAAGGTTAACAGTGAAAATGGTAACATGTATATATAAGTATGCTTGAATGGAGAAATACAGTGACGCCAGGCGGTGAAAGCTCACCAGCACAACGCTGAAAGGACTTGCCAAAACTAGTCGTAGGTCAACCAGTAAATGTAAAAACCCACCCCCAACAACGTGGAACCACCTGGAAACCAGGTTGTGTTGTTGCAGTCGAGCCTCACTGCCGATACACTGTTGAAATGGATGGTCGTAGATACCATCACAACTGGATACACATATGTAATCGTGCAGAATACCCACACATTCCTGATCCACCAGAAGCTTTGGCTTCCACAAAACCAGTCTCTGAGATCACCAATACGACCACTCCTGCTCAACCAGACATTGAAACAGCGTTGAGTCCACCAGCAGAGCGTGTAGATGATTGACAAGAGTTTCAAAGGCACCCAAATACTATGATCAGTACTTGGAAGATAACTTTAGATCTGAAAATCATTAATTGATCAGGGAGAAGAGGACTCTTAATAACTCTATTCTATGTGTACTGTATGATTAAACCTTGTTTAAAAGTATGAGTCACTGTTCTATGTACATTGTATGTAATTTGTATGTATTTTGTTTAAAATACTTTGTTCATAGTAATCTATTTTAGTTCCTGAAAAGGGAGATGTTGTGGGTTGCAGACTATGAACTGTGCAATCCACAACAGTACTATATTTGATACACATACCTTACAAGTATTTCATGTCCCTACCAATGCTTTTAATTCAGATGTACATAAGTTGTGAACTGGAGAACAATAACAACACTTTAATGCAAGCAGGCTCCATTGTTCTTTAATACAAGCTATAAAACACATATATTCAGAAATCAATTATACCAATGTCATTTATTCTTTTCACTTTTTTCTATTGGTATATAAATCTTAAAACATTTGTTTGTAATGAAATTGGCAGTGTCCGCCACTGCCCAACCTTGTCTGATCACCGCCTTCCACTTGACAGCGCCGTCCCTGGGTGACGTGGCGGGCGAAGCCCACGAACGGGAGGGAACAATATGCGGTTCTCTAGATGACGCGCTTTGTTCTTTAATGCACTCCATACGCCCGGACTGGGTTCCGAACCCATTGCCAAGGCGCTGTTCACGAGAGGCCTCCCTACGAGGAGGACTTCCGCACCAGTGCTGACACGTCCCCTACACATAGCCACGCGGGACTTAGACCACGAGAGGGAAGGAAGGCCACCGCCAACCTTGGAAGAACAAGTGAATGTGAGCTTATTCCGAGGAATAGGTCGACAACCCTACTTTGCTGCCCATCCAGCATCTAAGAGAGAACTGTCACTATCAGTACAATAAGTACTGATTCCCTAATCCTACAGTGGCCATAACAATCGACAACATAAGCCTAACAAGGTGTGTGTAGCCAAGGAAATCTAACCTACTCCAGTGCAACCTATATTAAGGGGGTGTTTATAGTCTGCGACCATGCTACAATGAGTCACGCACTGGAGGCCTACTTTACTAGTTTTGCTACACAGTAATAAAAAACGACATTCTTAAACAGTACCGAACTTTTGTAAGTCTAAATGGACCTGCACTTGCTGGTGTTACGAGAAATAACGTGACGTTGTTGAAAGTATGTTACTAAATAAATGCTATTGTTCTGTCGAACTGCCACATCCATTGTATGGATCGGAAGCAGATTTTAACAAGGATTTCTAGCTTCGAAATTAACCAAGTTATTAGCAAAAAACGAATACCAAAATGGCAACCAAGCACACTGTGGATTGCGCATGCGCATGACAGCTGCGACATGAGTAGTCAGTTTTCTGGTAATAACTTCTTTAATATTAGAGCTAGAAAAAAACGCACACCCGGGAATGATCGCTCAAAATGCGTTTCAGACATATGCGATATATATGGTAATAAGCCCAACTTTATTATACAAAACATCTTCGAACTTCACGGGCTTTTAAAAGACTGTTCATTACGTGTTATGCACATGTGCGAATATTATCATAATTTATTACAAGCTAGCCTCGTGCAATCACACTCTTTCTTGCATACGTGGTGGTCTAACGCCATAACAGGGCTGAGGATGATTGAGATTAAATTTATGACGTCACTAATGTTTCTAGGCCGTATTTGTTGACATCGTATGTAACAGAGCAATTCTCAAATTAATTAGCAATATATATGAATACCATGAACTGGTGGCCAGTATTATATACTAGTATTGCATAAGTTACTTGATACATGTAGATTGTGTATATGTAAACGATTTAGAAAGTTTGAACTCTGTTACTTGATCTAGCTAAATGGGGTTTGCATATGATGAAGAATTTTTCTTTTAAACATAAATTGCAGGACTTTGCTGATGGTGAATATGCATTACCTTTTGCTAGAATTTTCCATTTTATATTGTATGGGATATTTATATTTTGATCTTTAAGTTTCCAGATGTATTGACTCAGTGTTGCTCTATGCCTTTTATTATTTTGCCTAAAAGAGTTTGTATGCACATTATATCTTGTTTTAAAGGTGTTTTCTGTTAAGCCCACATAATATTATTTTTTGCTGTTGTCCGCCCTATGCTTGGTATACTATTTTACTTACGAGGCAATTACCGTCCAGGGGACAACTATCCTTAATTCTGCAGTTACATGAGTTAGTAATAGTAGGACTCTATAGGGATGATGGTCTTGCAGTCTGTCATAATACACCAAAAGATATAGACCAGATAAAAAAAGAAATATGCAAAATATTTTCTACAAACGTTAAAATGTTAATGGAGGGGTTGGTTAACTTTTTCTTGGAGCCCAAAAAAATGGACGACCCCCCGGTATCGTTATTTATGATGTTCCCTTAGGAGATATAATGCATTTTGAAATTGTCAAGATTCAAGTGGTTTGTTCATTTTTCAGTAATAGCATGAAACTTCCCAATAATGAAGGATGGTATGTGGGGAGTATTTCAAGATACAGACCCCAGCTGACCAGTGGTCTTTAGGGGGTAGTTCAAAGTTCAAATTTGTTGAAAAAATGCCATAATGTTGACTTTAATGCCAATCTTGATAAAATAATACCTCATTTGGATAGAAGAGAGGGTTTGTCACCAAAAAACCCCAAACAATTTACATATACATGTGTAGGCCAAAGTTGGAAATTTTGCCTAAAATTTATCACCAACTTTTGTACTGGTCATCATGAAGGTCAATTCAAGTGTAAAATTCTAGCTTTTCTTGTGCATATTGTGCTTACATATGGAGTCCATTACACGAAGAATCTCGCCAACAGGTATTTCCAAACAATTCTGACAAAAAAACCGTTTTAAGATAATTTTTTCAGCGTAAGCATTCTATGCAACTTATGTATGTGATGATCAGTTTCTGTTGGTGTGTGCTATTTGATTTCACTTTTTATTCTCATTTGGTAGATTGTATACACATTATGATATGATGTGAAAGCAAAGTTTTGTAGATTATTATCAAAATACAGTTCATGAAATACCAATCGAACGTAATCACACACGTACAGATATGCGGCGCATGTGTCCACCTTCAATCGGTGTGAATTTAGACAAAGGGGGCCCTGAATCAAAAGATTTGCGGGTGCTAGTTCCCTACTAAGTGGTCACTCCCACTTCCAAATCTAAACTGACGTTCTGTTGACAATGAAACTGTGACACCTGCTATATTGTCCTATCTCCATTGGCAACTAATACGTAAGGGTAGAGTAACCTTAAACGTACGAAGAGCGTGAGCGGGGAACATAACCTAACTAGGCCCGGGGCAGTCAATTTACTTAATTGCCTCACTAATTGGGGTGGACGCTAAAGTCCACCTGTCCCGGGCACCTACTCTAGCTTTGCTCACACTAGCATTTTTTGAAAATTTTGAACTTTGACCTACTTTTTGACCCCCTAATGACCACTGGTCAGCTGGAGTCTGTACCTTGAAGTACGCTCCACATACCATCCTTCATTCATGGATAGTTTCATGCTTTTACTCAAAAGTGAACAATGGCCAGAATTTCAAAATCCGCTAAAAGGACATTTCTCAGGTTGGTTGGTTGATCATATAGGCATAGTCATACAACCTCTGAAACTGAGATGAAAACTGAGTGAAAAACAAGCGAGACCTAACGATGACTGGACCTGCTGCGTCGCATGTAACAGGAATGTTATATGAATATAACATTCCCGTTAATATGCACATCTACATATGAAGTTCATGTTATAAACCAAGTTTCATTGCTGTATGGTGAGTAGTTTACAGGAGTAGCAGAGACAAGCTATTAGTATAGGAGGTAAAGAATTTCTCAGTTCAAAGTGGCATAACTGCTATAAAATTATATTCTTCTCTCCCTCTCTTCTATGGCAAGCAAGCTCATACCCAATATATTGACATAGCTTGAAGACACATCTTCCATTTGACTATATCACGTGGCCCAGATGGGACTCGAACTCACGACCCCAAGGTTGTGAGACCAGAATGAACTTGTAGAATATAATATACCTGCTAATAAGAAGCACAAAAATTTCTTAAGTTCAAGAAAATAAACTATCTTTACATTTGGGGAAAACGGAAAGTATTTTGTTTGCTACTAAAAAAAGAAATTGAGTAAATGCAATAGATTGAATATAATGTGCAACGACAAAGAAATTGAGTCAAAAAGCTACTTATAAAATATTTAGGTGTTACTTTTGATCAGGATTTCAGTGGGTTGTCTATGGCTAGCTTAATGTTGAAAAAATCAATGCTAAATTGAAATTTTTTGTATAAATAATATGTATTTTGGGTTTAAAAGAGGTTTCTACTTTAGTTGTCTAATAAATTAGATACATTTTGCAACCTTTGTTTTGAGGATTTTAAATTAGTTGGATGGTTCAAAATGTAAATTGACTTGTCTTTTGTTTAATTAACAAGATGCCAAACTCAGCTGTTGCAATGGTGATCAATAACACAGCAGCGCCCCTAGTGGTCAGTGTTTTCAATACAGTTCCAAGCATAGACTTGCAATGGTACATTCATTAATTTTACTGAAGAAAATCATTTAGATAGTGCTTAATGAATTTGCTATTTTCAACAATTTTATATAGTTTATATGTTATTAGCCTGTGTTATCATCACCATTATGATCACTCTTTGTCTTAGATATATTTAAAGTCTGTTCAATGTCAATGTATCAGAGCACTACATGTAAAATTGAGCAATGGTGATTTAGCTGCATTACAGATCTTTAGCTAAAATTTCAATGAGCTTATAATTTACAAAAAGAGGGAAAATGCCAATGAAAACACAAGTAGTATTATGTTCAAAGTGATTTCATTGACTATACATACACATGATATTGCAATCTTTATAAGATTCATACGGGTTTAGTCCATTCATAAAGGTTTAGTCCATATAAATTTCCTGACTAAGTACGTTCATAATGATCTTGACATAATCTTGCATTTGTGTACAATCATCCTGCAGGTTTCAAGTCTTCTCTGCTGCAGTTTATCTCACATCTTTTACATCTCTATGAGAAAAAAATGTATCATATTAAACTAGCGGATTAATTTATACATATATAAAAATATAGCGTTGCACATGATTGGTTATTTCACTGCCAGATATTGAAATTTATTCAATTTAGATGGTTTGATGAATGGAAGCGCTTTTAACATATTCTTATTCATTATAGAACCTTCTCATATTAGAAAATTTCTCAAAAGATGTACAAGCATTCAAGGGTCCGAAGAGACATAAGTTAGCAACTTTGTTATAACAAAGATAACATAGGGTAAGATGCCATTAGATGGCCTATATTGTCCTTAACATTATCTTATATTATCTTAGACTTAGTAGATGGCGAAAACTAGTTAATTGTACTTCATGCACTTCAGTGTGACCGTCTAGCAGATCTAGTTAGCAACCTTTACAAGTTATTATAGAGCTAATAATTAGAGCTAATGATATTGATATGAACCTAGACTTAGATCCTCTATTCCTTTGACTGTATTCCGTATAAATGTGCACCATCTAAACTATATATTTAACTTATATTCCTTATAGATCTACATGTAGGTATTGTAGGACCTATCAATATCCCAGTTTTATACAAAGTTTGCCGTACTAATGAATAGACAACAGTTGTTATTTGTAGATCTAGGCTTCATATTATTGTTAACACTCATAAATCTTCCCATTTCCATTCATCAACCCATCTAAATTGAATAAATTTTAATATCTGGCAGTGAAATAACCAATCATATGCAACTCTATGTTTTTTAAAAAGTATAAATTAATCTGCTAGCTTAATATGATACATATTTTTTTTTAGACTTTTTGAAGAAACCATTGCTCAATTTACATGTAGTGACTGCAGTGCACTGATACATTGACATTAAACAGACTTTAAATATATCTAAGAAAGACGAAGAGTGAAAACAATGGTGATAATAACACAGGCTAATACTATATAAACTATATAAAATTACTGAAAATAGCAACTTCATTAATAAACACTAATAAAATCGTTTTCTTCAGTAAAATTAATGAATATACCATTGCAAGTCTCTGCTTGGAACTGTATTGAAAACGCTGGCCACTAGGGGCGCTGCTGTGCTGCAGCACACATTTTCCATAAGGCTTGCTGGAGTTTGGCATCTTGTTCTACACCTGTTCATGTCTCTTTAAATATTGTAGCATTAAATATTGAATAGTCTGACCTCTACCAATACGAAAAAGTCAAACTGTTTGGTGTCTTTTCGATTAAAATGTAAGAAATATTATATGGACCATTTTATAAAAGATTAATAAGAATATAAGCCGTAAAGGTTAATCATTAGTAATGTAATTATTATGTTCTATGCCACACAATTTAGTCAGTTGTTTTTCCATGTTTTTCATAGGTCATGGAAATATACTCTCCATTTTAAATGGATACTTTTTAGTGCTCCTTTTTTTTATGGTTCTTATTTGTATATCATATTAATCTATTTTACATTTTTACTATTTGAATCTTTATCTTTTTATGCCTGTGATAAACGAAATAAATCAAATCAAAAATAAAAAAATGCTTTTTACCATAGATAGATAAATGCATATGTTATTAGTTTCACTGCTGAAAGTCTCCAAAAATCACCCTCCGATAGGTGAGATACAGTAATTAAAAAGAAATATGATATTTGTACATAATGTACACTGCTTTTTCCCATCAAATAAAAAAGTGTGTGAAGGTCAATATTCTATAATGAATATACCCCAATTTTTCGGAAATGGATGATGATCAATAATGCCCCAATATATAGACAGTGACATTCTAGCTATTAGGCAATTTCTAAGTTCAAGATGCATCACTCCCTCAAAAACATGACATATTTCTTCAATATTCCTGTTTGGTGGGTTGGCAACAACGATACTATCATTTATAGGCGTTCTTTGCTATACATCAGTTTTTTGCTTGGTCTTAAAACCTTTATGGGCTGTAAGCAGTGGAAGTAGGTTTGAAGCAGGACTTTTCAATGTTTCAACTTGTCCCTCCAAGGCAATATTAGTTTTATAAAGAAACTTTGTGGGAATTGACCAGCTGGTTTTACAACCAAGATCTCACAAACGTGCCAAACGACATCTTCTACCACTGGGTTATAACCTGAACAACTTGATATATTCTTCTTGCATTTTTAGTGAATTCATCACATATTATGGCAATCTATATATGTAAAGGAGCTTTTATCTAAAATAAATCCATTTTCTTCCAGTCAACATTTGCCTGAATTTAGTTTTGTTTTAAATAAATTAAAAAATGTGTCTTGTTTTATTTTTTGTTCGGCAGATTTTTATAATCTAAATTTTAATAATCTCAAAACAAATTACATATGCAAATTGCCCGACGTCAGCGGCTGATTTGACCTTTTGAGGTTAGACTAACGCAGGTGGATTTCCAGAGCGCATGTTTCCATGTGAAAATTGATTCAAAGACAAATACTACTTTGTAAAAGGTTACACAAACAAATACTACTTTTGTAAAGAATGTGCAACCAAATAAATACTACTAGACACGACAGATTTTGATCAAAAATGCCTCAGATGCCGTGTGGGTGGCTGCAAAAATCACACCAGGGAGCTATATATGGACAAAAAACATTTCATGTTTGGAAAACTCCGCCGTGTAATTACAATTTAATGATTCAAATACTGCAGTAGCACTCTTGTAACACTCTTTCACCTGTTTCATTGACGTGGAGTTGAGTATTTCGTAGATCTAAACTCTAGTATTTAGGGGCAGCTAAAATTCAATATCACAACGTGCACAGGTCACATTGTGATTTCTATGTAAATTCAAACGATGATTATAAAAGATTTGATCATTAGATAAATTATGAATAAAGGATATACAAAGGTCTATGTAAATTGACATATAGATATATTACCAACAGAACTAAAATAGAAAAGGGACTGCCATTAATTTTTGTTGGTATTTGTGCAAATTTTGGTCAGATGTTTTAGTACAAAATTCATTGATTATATCTTTTTTATATGTTACAAAAAAGTGCAGCCATTATTTTCATGTACATACTAAATAGGTTTGGTTCATAATCAAACATTTTTTTGGCCAGGAATTATTTTATATAAATTAGTAGATAAAACCTGTAAAAAGGATGGGCAGTTTTCGATACAAAAAGGCTTTTTTATCCCAAGACGTACACATGTAAACTATTTCATAAATAATGACATCTTGGTGATATTTTAACAGATATTTCAAACCAAATAACTTGGGTTTTCTATAAAAAACGATAAAAAAGTACTAAATTTGTCCAAGAATTATATTAAAAAAAAATGTTTAAATGATCGTTTCCACATGGTTCAACCTGAAGGTACGTTGGGCTCCGACTTCCTCCGGTCCACGAGCTTGATCGGTCCATGTAATTATGAAGCTCCCTCTGGGTCGGTCCATTAAAGGCAAGCTTCCTCGGTCCATTAAAGCAAGCTCCCTCGGTCCACCAAGTGAGCTTTCCTCGGTCCCACCATATACGGCGCTGTTTACGTTGGGTAGGGCATTCCAATGTTTTTTAGCTGCAAGAACGGCAAATCCCATTTGGGCTAGTGATTGTATCATATATGGGCTCAAGTGAATGCCTTACATAATCATGATACTTTTTGAAAATGGTTCCATAATTATATATTAATGTCTACATCTTCATTCATTGAAGCCTATCACTTTAAGCTTGTCAACCTCCTTATATACTAGCCAAAAGATCCCATTTAAAAGTTACAGTTTGCAATTTAAAGCATAACCCACTTTTTAGATTATCTATTTTTGTAATAGAACCAATCATCATTTGTTGCTGTTAATAAAGAAATGGTTTTTGTGAATATCTACCATACACTATTAGAGACAAACATAAACAATTTTCACAATTTTAATTAAATAAAAACATTTTTTCAAATTTTTTTCATCAGCTCAATTATTTTATAAAATTAATTTTTAAAAGCTCATAATTTTCTTGCCACTAGATGGCAGCACATGTATTGATGACATCACAGGTTGAAGCACAGATTGTAAACAAAGATTTTTACTGCAAAAACAGTATTAGCAACTATAAGTAAATACCCATATTATTTTTGAAGATTTTGTGGTTTTGTTGAGTATTTTAAAGGGGCAACTTTTCTCAAAAGATTTCTTCAATGTTATGCTATAAAATAGATGATAGATAAAGGGGTCAGGCATTTAACAACTGTGGTAAATATAGATCTAAACTTGTGCATTGACTATAGACAGTGTTATGTAGCATATTGCCATTATGGGTCTGAGAGACATATCTATATGCATGGGTTATCTCCTTGATCCAGTTTATATTTATTCCTTTTTTAAACATTTGATGTAAAGGAAATGTAGATCTGTGTCTTTGGAAGTCATTTTCACATCCCATACCTTGCACATAGATCTAGAGTCTAGATCTACCTAGACACCCTATATAAGTCTATTTGTAATCTATCTACTGAGTACAAGTAGGGGCCTATATTCTTATGAGATTTGAGGATCTGGTCTATGAATAGTGAATAGAGTCTGACCTAAGCCAAGCATAAGTACAGTTCATTAATACATGTACAATGATGCATCGCTATACCTACTTATTCAAGCCTCCACTTAAACCACACTTGCTTTCTGATTCTGTTCCATGTAAGAAGATGCCAAAGAGGTGCATTGTAGCTGGATGCAGCAATGAATCAAGCACTGGATATGAATCTTCTTCCTTAGTAACTGAAGTACTGAATGAATTTATGGCAGGAAACTTTGTAGTAAAAATAGGGTAGAGTGCATTTAATCAAGTAGATCCTGACCAAGCTCAAGAATGGATGAACGCTGTTAGAAAGCGTGGTGGGGGCATTGTGGGCATTACAAAAAGTCTTCCAGCTCTAAGTAGATGGGCACTCAGTTTTAACTTGAGAAGTGACATTGGGAAACGAACCCGTGAGATGTATGACGAAACCAAAAATATGTGTACATGCTGATGAGTCAACACCAGAACCAGAACCAGCAGATTATGAATGGGGGAGAAAGTAGATTTTTTTAGCCCTTTATTCATCACGCTACCTACAATTCCAAAATCTTGTGTCCACCTTGTCAGCTGCAGTTGCACAGGAAATTGCACTACAAAAAGATGTAGCTGTCGCAAATCTAAACTAACTTGCACAGGCTATTGCAAATGTTTAGATGTTTGTCTGAACAAAGCATAAGTGTATAGATGTTGTGTATTAATGCCAAGATATATTGACACTGTGACATTGTTTTCTTCCTCATTTAGACATGATAGATACATGATATGTGTAAATATGAAATATAAAGGGTCATTTTCAATCAAGTTAAAAATATATTGAGCATTGCATTATTGAACACTTGAATAAGCTCAAGTAAGTGTGTTTACAGAATTTGAGACTATATCGCTTTAGTGATAATTAAGTGTACAGTTTTATTCCTAGTGCCTGATAATAGAATAAATCCTGCTATGTGAGATATTCTTTAAAGCATGAATTAATTTTGAAATGATCTAATTATAGCAAAAGGATCCATTTCATCATGATGGAAATCCATCGATCAAAACGTAGTGTTATTATTAATTGTGTGAGTACATTATGTTTAAACTCGATTTTTGGTTCTTAACATTCAATATGGACAATGTTATGTGGCAGAAATGAATTCAGAGCATCCAAATTACCCTTTTTCCACTTTATTACTATGTTTCAGTCTTGTAAAAGTTAAATAAAGTATTATCATTAACTTTGTGAGTACATTATGTTTAAACTTTATTTTCGGTCCCCAATATTTGAGATAGACTATGTTATATGGCAGAAATGAATTCAGAACATCCAAATTACCCTAAATCCACTCTATCACTATGTTTCAATCTTGTAAAAGTTAAATAAAGTATTATTATTAACTTTGTGAGTACATTATGTTTAAACTTGATTTTTGGCCCTTAATATGCAAGATAGACAATGTTATACGGCAGAAATGGACTCAGCACACCCAAATTACTCTAGAACCACTGTATAACAAATTCTACTATGAAATGCCTTGCAAAGTTTCCTTCCTCAATTCTGTGTCCAGACTATGTAGTATTGTTTGTTATTCATCCTGTGATGTCACACAACCACCTGCCAGAGCACCTGCTAACTTAACAGGAAGTGGCATTTTCAAAATATGCAGGTGACTAAAATTATGAAAATAAATACCTTTTAAAAGTATTCTGGATACACCTATTGTTAATGTGATTGATGATAATTGCAGTATTAGGTATGGTTATAGATTTGCTACATTGGCTAAAGTGTTAGATGTGTATATATTTCTTAATCAATCTGGATACATGGCAAGCCCCTTTAAAGGGCCTTCTAAGCCTTGCACCATGGCTTTTAGATACTACTATATAAAAAAAATGATGTTTGCCCAAAATATTTGATTGCAAATTTTCGGGGTCAAACAGGGGTCATCGGGTCAAAATTTCATGAAATTGCATTTATCTTGGATTAATAACAAATTTAGAGTAAAAACTTGTATTGACCTTAGATAGGAACATGTGTATGTGGAATCCAAATAAAACATCGTATTTGACCTTTGACCTCTCCTTCAAGGTCAAACAGGGGTCATCGTGGTCAAAATTTCATAAAATTGCATTTATCTCGATTAATAACAATTTTAGAGTAATAGCTTGTATTGACCTTAGATAGTAACATGTGTATGTGGAATGCAAATTAAACATCACATTTGACCTCTCCTTCAAGGTTACATTAGTAGGTCAATTTCCTGGAATTTTGTTCATTTTTGAGTTTACGAAAGAAATGAGCAGCTTTAAACATTTTATTTGTTAATAATCCATGATAAATTAGTTTTATTGATATAAGCATTTGTATTCTAGATTGGGATTACCCGGTACTTTTATGTTTTATTTTGATTAATACTTTATTAACTAATTATGCAAAAATATACGGACTGAATTAATATGATGGTAAATGCCATGGTTATCTCAGAGAATGCTACAGCAAATTCACAAATCTCAAATATATTTTAAAACAACTAAAAGGAAATCACATTAAGATCCAGAGGTTGAACTAAGAAAATGATGATAAACCATTTTGGACCAAAGTTAATTTATTAGACACCCAATCATAGGAGTTAGCTTGTCTACTCTGATCATATTCATAAAGAGAAGCCATTGAAACTGCCTTTGAATATGTTTCATCAGATTACAGAAAACTTGAAGATGTTGGATTTTTAGTGAATGGTACCGTAATAGATTAATCTTGACCTACTAAGGTTCCTGGGCGCAGCCTGTGTACTTGTCCTGTAATTACAAGTACTTAAATATTTGCAAAAAGGATTTTTATATCATTTATGAAGTTAGTAAATCACTTACATTAATTATGTTAATGTAGAGAGAAACTAAGAGCTGAACAACGTTGATCATTTGTAAAAAAAGATCACTTGAGTAATAGTGATGGACATTTCTGTTTTGTCTTGAACATATTTTTTTCTATGACTGGCAACTAGAATAGAATATTTAGATATATTGGAATTAATTGGCTAGATGTAAGTATTGACATCAGAGGATTATTTCTCCAAGTTTATAGGACTATATCACATAGCCTTTACCAGGACTTAAACCCTCGACCATTACCACTGGGGCACCTATTCACAAAGTTACATAGGCAGATTAACCGGGTTGGTCTCGAATGTCCGACATGGTCTAAATGCAACAGTTATACCTGTCTTAAGTGGTTGGTGAATAGGAGCCTCAGTACAGTGGTAGCGTGCACTCAGGTGATACGGCTGTCAAACTCATTTAATAAACATTTCTAGTATCAAACAGGACATGCATTTTTCTCTATTCGCGGTACAATTCAATAAAGATCCAACATCCTCAAGTTTTCTGTAATCTAATGAAGCATATTCAAAGGCAGTTTAAATAGCTTCTTTTTTAATATGATCGGAGTTGACCAGCTCACTTCTATGATCTGGTAGCCAGAACTTTAACTTTGGTCAGAAATGGTTTATCATCTTTTCCGCATATCTGTCTTGTTACTACTATACACAGACACAGATGGAATTTTTTTTCCTGCATATATTTTGCATCCTTGTCGCTGAATATTTATGTGCGTGTCTACATTCATCATGGTATTTTCTCTTGCCTTCAAATCTACATATATCACTTTACACAGCATCCTTTCATAACTTTGTCTCTCTGAACCTGCTTTTAAGGTCTTCCCTGCAGTTTCTGTTTTACATGTCCAACTTTCACCAAAAAAAATTTGCCAGGAAGAATTAATTCTGGAGTATTTTCACAAATAAACAGAAATCACAAGTGAATGCTATTGATAAATTTGATCTTTTTTCTTTATTGATAGTTCAACCTCTGGATCTTGATCTGATTTTCATTTTATTGCTTTTTAAATATTTGAGATTTGTGAATTTGCTGTAGCATTCTTTTGTGATAACCATAGCATTTACTACCATATTCAGGCAGTACACTTTTGCAAATTTCATCATAATGTTGTTTTAGATCCTTTAAACTTTATCTCACTTCAATCGTTTTTTTAATTTTCCCCAACTTGAATCTGATAAATTATCTATTTTAAAAAGACACATACTTCTAAAACGTATGATGCATGATTTTATATTGCCCTTTTGAAGATATCAATGATACTGATGATGCCTCCAAATTCTATTATTAAGGGTGGAAACCCATTGATATATTAAACTATTTAGTAAAATATTGATTAAGATAAAACATAATGCAATTTAATCTAGAATACAAATGCTTATATCAATAAAACTAATCTATCATGGAGATTAACAAATGAAACATTTTAAATTTGTTATTAATCGAGATAAATGCAATTTTTATGAAATTTTGACCCGATGATCCCTTGTTTGACCCCAAAAATTATATTTAAGCCATCAAATATTTTGGGCAAACATCATTTTTTCATAAGAGTAGTATCTAAGGTACAAAAAATATGTTTGCGAAAACTCTAAGGGGAGTGTTTCCATACGGGCCAGCGGACTAATAGTATGATGTCATCTGCCAACTTTTCCTTGAATCCGCTGTGTAAGAGTTGGGTGTTATTATCTTTTGAATCGAACCTCTGTTAGAAGCAGAGCAGCATATGTGTAAGGGACCACCTTCTGTGAAGCAATGGTATTTGCTGACTTGATTTCAGGATCTCCTTTGTTAAGCGTGCTGTTTGGAAGCTCTACTATACAACTTTATGACAATTGATGTGATGGTTATCTCGTGAGATTGCCCTATTTGTTTCCTTGGGTATTCCTTTCTTGGGGACTGGACAGACACAACCTAGTTTTTACGTTGTCAACAAGCCAGCCCAGCCAACAGAAAGAAACCATGATGAGTCATCCGGTTCCCAAGCTCCCGTGGCAAATACTTGCTAGTGATTGTTTTGAGGAGAACAACAAATACTATCTAGTTGTTGTTGATCTATATTCAGATTATATTGAGTATTGTGTACTCAAGGATAAGACGTCCAATACACTAATTACTGCACTCAAGCCAATCTTCGCTACGCATGGTACTCCTAATGTTATCATCACCGACCAGGGCACAAATTATACATCTCACGAATTTACAAAGTTTGCCACTGAGTGGGAATTCCAGCATGTATTGACATCCCCACATGACCAAGAATCTAATGGACGTGCTGAGGCAGCCGTGAAAATTGTGAGGAATATGCTCGAGAAAGTAAAAAGTGAAAATGGTGACATGCATAAAAGTATGCTTGAATGGAGAAATACAGTGATGCCAGGCGGTAAAAGCTCGCCAGCACAATGCTTAATGTTACGACGCACACGATCCTTCATGCCGTGTGCAGACAGCATGTTACAACCTACAGTCATCAGTAATGTGCCACAGGATATCATGAAACATCGCAAAACTAGCAAACAGCATTATGATAAAAAACGCTAAGGACTTGCCAAAACTAGTCGTAGGCCAACCAGTAAATGAAAAAACCCACCCCCAACAACGTGGAACCAACTGGAAACCAGGTTGTGTTGTTGCAGTCGAGCCTCACCGACGATACACTGTTGAAGTGGATGGTCGTAAATACCATCGCAACCGGATACACATACGTGATCGTGCAGAATCCCCACACATTCCTGATCCACCAGAAGCTTTGGCTTCCGCAAATCCAGTCTCTGAGATCACCAATACCACCACTCCTGCTCAAACAGACATTGAAACAGCGTAGAGTCCACCAACAGAGCCGTGTAGACGATCGACAAGAGTTTCAAAGGCACCCAAATACTACGATCAGTACTTGGAAGATAACTTTAGATCGGAAAATCATTAATTGAACAGGGAGAAGAGGACTCTTAAGAACTCTATTCTATGTAGTAGACAAGATTACTTTGTTTAAAAGTAGGAGTCACTGTTCTATGTAGATTGTATGTAATTTGTATGTATTTTGTTTAAAATACTTTGTTCGTAGTAATCTAGTTTAGTTCCTGAAAAGGGAGATGTTGTGGGTTGCAGACTATGAACTGTGCAATCCACAACAGTACTATATTTGATACACATACCTTACAAGTATTTCATGTCCCTACCAATGCTTTTAATTCAGATGTACATAAGTTGTGAACTGGAGAACAATAACAACACTTTAATGCAAGCAGGCTCCATTGTTCTTTAATACAAGCTATAAAACATATATATTCAGAAATCAATTATACCAATGTCATTTATTCTTTTCACTCTTTCTATTGGTATATAAATCTTAAAACATTTGTTTGTAATGATAATAAATTGGCAGTGTCCGCCACTGCCCAACCTTGTCTGATCACCGCCTTCCACTTGACAGCGTCGTCCCTGGGGTGACGTGGCGGGCGAAGCCCACGCACGGCCCCAGGGTGGTTATATGCGGTTCTCTAGATGACGCCTCGTTGTGTACTAATGCACTCCACGTACGCCCCGGACTGGGTTCCGGTTACCCATTGCCAAGACGCTGTTCACGAGAGGCCTCCTTACGAGGAGGACTTCGCACCAGTGCTGACACGTCCCCTACACATAGCCACGCGGGACTTAGACCACGAGAGGAAGGAAGGCCACCGCCAACCTTGGAAGAACAAGTGAATGTGAGCTTATTCCGAGGAATAGGTCGACAACCCTACTTGCTGCCCATCCAGCATCTAAGAGAGAACTGTCACTATCCAGTACAATAGAGTACTGATTCCCTAATCCTACAGTGGCCATAACAATCGACAACATAAGCCTAACAAGGTGTGTGTAGCCAAGGAAATCTAACCTACTCCAGTGCAACCTATATTAAGGGGGTGTTTATAGTCTGCGACCATGCTACAATGAGTCACGCACTGGAGGCCTACTTTACTAGTTTTGCTACACAGTAATAAAAAACGACATTCTTAAACAGTACCGAACTTTTGTAAGTCTAAATGGACCTGCACTTGCTGGTGTTACGAGAAATAACGTGACGTTGTTGAAAGTATGTTACTAAATAAATGCTATTGTTCTGTCGAACTGCCACATCCATTGTATGGATCGGAAGCAGATTTTAACAAGGATTTCTAGCTTCGAAATTAACCAAGTTATTAGCAAAAAACGAATACCAAAATGGCAACCAAGCACACTGTGGATTGCGCATGCGCATGACAGCTGCGACATGAGTAGTCAGTTTTCTGGTAATAACTTCTTTAATATTAGAGCTAGAAAAAAAAAACGCACACCCGGGAATGATCGCTCAAAATGCGTTTCAGACATATGCGATATATATGGTAATAAGCCCAACTTTATTATACAAAACATCTTCGAACTTCACGGGCTTTTAAAAGACTGTTCATTACGTGTTATGCACATGTGCGAATATTATCATAATTTATTACAAGCTAGCCTCGTGCAATCACACTCTTTCTTGCATACGTGGTGGTCTAACGCCATAACAGGGCTGAGGATGATTGAGATTAAATTTATGACGTCACTAATGTTTCTAGGCCGTATTTGTTGACATCGTATGTAACAGAGCAATTCTCAAATTAATTAGCAATATATATGAATACCATGAACTGGTGGCCAGTATTATATACTAGTATTGCATAAGTTACTTGATACATGTAGATTGTGTATATGTAAACGATTTAGAAAGTTTGAACTCTGTTACTTGATCTTTAAGTGTAGCTAAATGGGGTTTGCATATGATGAAGAATTTTTCTTTTAAACATAAATTGCAGGACTTTGCTGATGGTGAATATGCATTACCTTTTGCTAGAATTTTCCATTTTATATTGTATGGGATATTTTGATCTTTAAGTTTCCAGATGTATTGACTCAGTGTTGCTCTATGCCATTTATTATTTTGCCTAAAAGAGTTTGTATGCACATTATATCTTGTTTTAAAGGTGTTTTCTGTTAAGCCCACATAATATTATTTTTTGCTGTTGTCCGCCCTATCTACCGTTGCTTGGTATACTATTTTACTTACGAGGCAATTACCGTCCAGGGGACAACTATCCTTAATTCTGCAGTTACATGAGTTAGTAATAGTAGGACTCTATAGGGATGATGGTCTTGCAGTCTGTCATAATACACCAAAAGATATAGACCAGATAAAAAAAGAAATATGCAAAAATATTTTCTACAAACGTTAAAATGTTAATGGAGGGGTTGGTTAACTTTTTCTTGGAGCCCAAAAAATGGACGACCCCCCGGTATCGTTATTTATGATCGTTCCCTTAGGAGATATAGTGCATTTTGAAATTGTCAAGATTCAAGTGGTTTGTTCATTTTTCAGTAATAGCATGAAACTTTCCAATAATGAAGGATGGTATGTGGGGAGTATTTCAAGATACAGACCCCAGCTGACCAGTGGTCTTTAGGGGTAGTTCAAAGTTCAAATTTGTTGAAAAAATGCCATAATGTTGACTTTAATGCCAATCTTGATAAAATAATACCTCATTTGGATAGAAGAGAGGGTTTGTCACCAAAAACCCCAAACAATTTACATATACATGTGTAGGCCAAAGTTGGAAATTTTGCCTAAAATTTATCACCAACTTTTGTACTGGTCATCATGAAGGTCAATTCAAGTGTAAAAACTCTAGCTTTTCTTGTGCATATTGTGCTTACATATGGAGTCCATTACACGAAGAATCTCGCCAACAGGTATTTCCAAACAATTCTGACAAAAAAACCGTTTTAAGATAATTTTTTCAGCGTAAGCATTCTATGCAACTTATGTATGTGATGATCAGTTTCTGTTGGTGTGTGCTATTTGATTTCACTTTTTATTCTCATTTGGTAGATTGTATACACATTATGATATGATGTGAAAGCAAAGTTTTGTAGATTATTATCAAAATACAGTTCATGAAATACCAATCGAACGTAATCACACACGTACAGATGTACGCGCATGTGTCCACCTTCAATCGGTGTGAATTTAGACAAAGGGGGCCCTGAATCAAAAGATTTGCGGGTGCTAGTTCCCTACTAAGTGGTCACTCCCACTTCCAAATCTAAACTGACGTTCTGTTGACAATGAAACTGTGACACCTGCTATATTGTCCTATCTCCATTGGCAACTAATACGTAAGGGTAGAGTAACCTTAAACGTACGAAGAGCGTGAGCGGGGAACATAACCTAACTAGGCCCGGGGCAGTCAATTTACTTAATTGCCTCACTAATTGGGGTGGACGCTAAAGTCCACCTGTCCCGGGCACCTACTCTAGCTTTGCTCACACTAGCATTTTTGAAAATTTTGAACTTTGACCTACTTTTTTGACCCCCTAATGACCACTGGTCAGCTGGAGTCTGTACCTTGAAGTACGCTCCACATACCATCCTTCATTCATGGACAGTTTCATGCTTTTACTCAAAAGTGAACAATGGCCAGAATTTCAAAATCCGCTAAAAGGACATTTCTAAGGTTGGTTGGTTGATCATATAGGCATAGTCATACAACCTCTGAAACTGAGATGAAAACTGAGTGAAAAACAAGCGAGACCTAACAATGTCTGGACCTGCTGCGTCGCATGTAACAGGAATGTTATATGAATATAACATTCCCCGTTAATATGCACATCTACATATGAAGTTCATGTTATAAACCAAGTTTCATTGCTGTATGGTGAGTAGTTTACAGGAGTAGCAGAGACAAGCTATTAGTATAGGAGGTAAAGAATTTCTCAGTTCAAAGTGGCATAACTGCTATAAAATTATATTCTTCTCTCCCTCTCTTCTATGGCAAGCAAGCTCATACCCAATATATTGACATAGCTTGAAGACACATCTTCCATTTGACTATATCACGTGGCCCAGATGGGACTCGAACTCACGACCCCAAGGTTGTGAGACCAGAATGAACTTGTAGAATATAATATACCTGCTAATAAGAAGCACAAAATTTCTTAAGTTCAAGAAAATAAACTATCTTTACATTTGGGGAAAACGGAAAGTATTTTGTTTGCTACTAAAAAGAAATTGAGTAAATGCAATAGATTGAATATAATGTGCAACGACAAAGAAATTGAGTCAAAAAGCTACTTATAAAATATTTAGGTGTTACTTTTGATCAGGATTTCAGTGGGTTGTCTATGGCTAGCTTAATGTTGAAAAAATCAATGCTAAATTGAAATTTTTGTATAGAAATAATATGTATTTTGGGTTTAAAGAGAGAAAACTATTAGTTTCTACTTTAGTACAATCTAATTTTGATTAGGGCGTCAACAGCTGGTTTAGAGGGTTGCCCCAAAAAGTGAAAGCAAGATTTCAAACAACACAAAATAGGCTAATTAGATACATTTTAAACTATTATGGAAGGCACCACCTTTGTTCTGAGGATTTTAAATTAGTTGGATGGTTAAATGTAAATGATCGAATTGAATACTTGTCTTTATGTTTAATCAAAGATATTATAGAACTATAATATCTTTGGTTTAATGTATAAAATACATATCAAAAAGGCTCCTGCATATTTATGTGATGTTAAACTTGTGATTCATTCATACAATACTAGGAAGAAAGAGTTGTCGTACATTGTACCAAAAGTTAAGTCCCATGGACAGAAAACATTTAAATATTGTAGCATTAAATATTGGAATAGTCTGCCTCTACCAATACGAAAGTCAAACTGTTTGGTGTCTTTTAAATCAAAATGTAAGAAATATTATATGGACCATTTTATAAAAGAGTAATAAGAATATATTTGTTAAAAGGTTAATCATTAGTAATGTAATTATTATGTTCTATGGCACCAATTCTAGTCAGTTGTTTTTCCATGTTTTTCACCGAGGTCCACTATGGAAATAAGACTCTCCATTTTAAATGGATATCTTTTTAGTGCTCCTTGTTTGTCACATGGTTCTTTTTTTATTATATTTGTATATCTCTCTTCAATTTTACTTCTATTTATACATTTTTACTTATTTGTAATCTTTTATTTACTTTTGAATTAATATGCCTGTGATAAACGAAATAAATCAAATCAAAATAAAAAAAATGCATAACTACCATAGATAGATAAATGCATATGTTAGCTACTCATTGCTGAAAGTCTCCAAAAATCACCCCTCCGATAGGTGAGATACAGTAATTAAAAGAAATATGATATTTGTACATAATGTACACTGCTTTTAATTACAAATTGGGAATATGGGGAATCAATATTCTATAACCCAAACCCCCAATTTCTTGGTAATGGATGATGATCAATAATCAACCAATATATAGACAGTGACATTCTAGTGTATTATAATTTCTAAGTTCAAAGATGCATCACTCCCACAAAAATTTGAGAATCAAAAATTCCTGTTAATATGCAAATCTACATATGACGTTCTTGCTATATACCACGTTTTTTTAATGTATGTTGAGTCGTTTAGGAGGAGTAGCGGAGACAAGCTTTTGGGACGGACGGACAGGCGGAGTGCCCAGACTCCTAGACCTGCTCTGCCGTTGGCGACGCAGGTTATAAAGAAACTATTGTAGGAATTGACCACGAGATTGTCGTGTCAATCAAAAATTGAGCATGCTGACGTCTGATTTACCCCAGCAAAGTGAGGGTAAATCAGACGTCAGCATGCTCATTTTTGGGATTGACACGACAATCGAGTGGTCAATCACCATTCTATCATGACTAAAAGTCCATTTTATTTTAAAATAAATCATATTATAACATTCAACATTCAAGTCAATTTCGTTTGTTTTGATGGAGACGTCAATTCCTACAGTTTTGAGCGCGCAGAGGCGTTAGTCTAAACTGTTGATCTCCGCAACAACGAAACACGCCTTACTACGTCAGCGGCTGTATTGATATTGTGAGGAGTTTAGACTAACGCCGTGGTTTTTTTTTGGAGCGTGTTTTCCATCGCAAAATTGAGCACAGAGATTGACCAATCAGCGTGGGTTATTGGCGGTGATTTTTGCACAGAATGATAGAATGTGCAAACATGAATTGTTGACGGACGGACGAAAGGTGATCACAAAAGCTCACCTGCTGCTTCATAATACTTAACAAAATCACACCAGGGATCTATATATATACATAAAAAAACATTTACGTAATGTATTGAAAAATTAGCTTAATTACAATTTAACATCAAATTATTGACTCACCTAACATTCTTTCAAAATTTCATTGATATGCTAGGTAATTATGAAACTCCCGAGTATTTATGTCAGCTAAATTCAATATTTGAACTGCAGCAGGTCCTCTATTGTTGTTTCTATGTCATAATATAACTGCTGGTGAAAGATTTGTCAAAAGATAAATTTGAATAAAGTTTGATAAAATTTATTGGTTAAGTACTTTCGAATAGATATATTCAACAGAACTAAAATATCTTAAGGGACTGCCCATTATTTATTGCCGGGGAGAGTGCTAGAATTTGGTCAGATGTTCATGAACAAAATTCATGAACCCCCTCATTTTTATTTACAAAAAAGGCAGCCCCCCTATTTTTCATGTACAAAATAGGTGACCCCCCTTATCAAATGTTTTTTTGGCCAGGATTATATTATATAAATTAGTAGAGAAACTGCTCACCCTATGGGCAGTTTTCCGAAACGTCCCACTTACTATGTAATTTCTTTCATAAATAATGCATACATATGATATTTTAACAGATAATTAAAGTATACTTCATTTTCTATCTTTTATCGATAAATCAGTACTAAATTCGTCCAAGAATTATATTTAAAAAAATGTTTTGATGATCGTTTCCACATGGTTCAACCTGAAGGTAGGTGGGCTCCGGGCTTCCTCGGTCCACGAGCTTCGTCGGTCCATGTAATTATGAGCTCCCTCGGTCCATTAAGGCAAGCTTCCTCGGTCCATTAAAGCAAGCTCCCTCGGTCCACCAAGTGAGCTTCCTCGGTCCACCATATACGCGCTATTACGTGTAACGTACAATGTTTTTTAGCTGCAAGAACGGCAAATCCCATTTGGGCTAGTGATTGTATCATATATGGCTCAAGTGAATGCCTTACATAATCATGATAGTTTTGAAAATGGTTCCATAATTATATATTAATGTCTACATCTTCATTCATTGAAGCCTATCACTTTAAGCTTGTCAACCTCCTTATATACTAGCCAAAAGATCCCATTTAAAAGTTACAGTTTGCAATTAGAAAGCATAACCCACTTTTTAGATTATCTATTTTGTAATAGAACCAATCATCATTGTTGTTTAATACAGAAATGGTATTGTGAATATCTACCATACACTATTAGAGACAAACATAAACAATTTTCACAATTTTATTAAATCTTAACACAATGACCAACACCTTTTCAGATTGCATTGTGATTCTGCAAAACGAAAAAATGTCTTTTTGGAGTCTTTTCGTTTTGGAGAATCAGACATAATGTCACACATGATAATGCTACAGCAGGGCCATAGCTAGTAGCTACATATGAGACGGCATGGCATTCATGGCGGGAGTGAGGTGGGAAAGATTTTTAGTGTGGTCACTATGACGACAGCGGTGTAACTGACGGACGCAGGAGAAGCAACCACAGCCGGCATGGTGCGGGGGTGGAGCCTGCTGCCAACTGGCGTATGTTAAGTGGTCAGTCAGTGGGTCATTCAGCGGTCAAGCTAGTGATTGACAGGAATGGTCAGTGATAGTAGAAGCGGCGAGTTTACAGGAAGCATGCACATCTTAAATGCCTTATAATTACCAAGTTAAATCAATCCACATTATAAAGATATCTGTTGGTAGAAGCGTCGTCAGGCAGCTATGTTTAGGCTGGCCTGCATGCTGAAATGTGCTGTGGAGGATATAGTCCGCGGGCTCCATATACCCCTCCCCCCCCCCGTAGGAGTTTTCGTAAACATGTTTTTTTGTAGTTTAGATACTACTATATAGGAAAAATGATGTTTGCCCAAAATATTTGATTGCATTTTTCGGGGTCAAACAGGGGTCATCGGGTCAAAATTTCATGAAATTGCATTTATCTTGATTAATAACGAATTTAGAGTAAAAACTTGTATTGACCTTAGATAGGAACATGTGTATGTGGAATCCAAATAAAACATCGTATTTGACCTTTGACCTCTCCTTCAAGGTCAAACAGGGGTCATCGTGGTCAACATTTCATAAAATTGCATTTATCTCGATTAATAACAATTTTAGAGTAATAGCTTGTATTGACCTTAGATAGTAACATGTGTATGTGGAATGCAAATTAAACATCACATTTGACCTCTCCTTCAAGGTTACATTAGTAGGTCAATTTCCTGTAATTTTGTTCATTTTTGAGTTTACGAAAGAAATGAGCAGCTTTAAACATTTTATTTGTTAATAATCCACGATAAATTAGTTGTATTGATATAAGCATTTGTATTCTAGATTGGGATTACTTTTATGTTTTATTTTGATTAATATACTTTATTAACTAATTATGCAAAAATATACGGACTGAATTAATATGATGGTAAATGCCATGGTTATCTCAGAGAATGCTACAGCAAATTCACAAATCTCAAATATATTTTAAAACAACTAAAAGGAAATCACATTAAGATCCAGAGGTTGAACTAAGAAAATGATGATAAACCATTTTGGACCGAAGTTAATTTATTAGACACCCAATCATAGGAGTTAGCTTGTCTACTCTGATCATATTCATAAAGAGAAGCCATTGAAACTGCCTTTGAATATGTTTCATCAGATTACAGAAAACTTGAAGATGTTGGATTTTTAGTGAATGGTACCGTAATAGATTAATCTTGACCTACTAAGGTTCCTGCGCAGCCTGTGTACTTGTCCTGTAATTACAAGTACTTAAATATTTGCAAAAGGATTTTTATATCATTTATGAAGTTAGTAAATCACATACATTAATTATGTTAATGTAGAGAGAAACTAAGAGCTCAACAACGTTGATCATTCGTAAAAAGATCACTTGAGTAATAGTGATGGACATTTCTGTTTTGTCTTGAACATATTTTTTCTATGACTGGCAACTAGAATAGAATATTTAGATATATTGGAATTAATTGGCTAGATGTAAGTATTGACATCAGAGGATTATTTCTCCAAGTTTATAGGACTATATCACATAGCCTTTACCAGGACTTAAACCCTCAACCATTACCACCGGGGCACCTATCGGTTACGGTTCGGTTACATAGAGCCGATTAACCGGTCATAATTTTCTCGAACCGTCCACACACTAGTCTAAATGCAACAGTTATACCTGTCTTAAGTGGTTGGTGAATAGGAGCCTCAGTACAGCGGTAGCGTGCACTCAGGTGATACGGGTGTCAAACTCATTTAATAAACATTTCTAGTATCAAACAGGACATGCATTTTCTCTATTCGCGGTACAATTCAATAAAGATCCAACATCCTCAAGTTTTCTGTAATCTAATGAAGCATATTCAAAGGCAGTTTAAATAGCTTCTTTTTTAATATGATCGGAGTTGACCAGCTCACTTCTATGATCTGGTAGCCAGAACTTTAACTTTGGTCAGAAATGGTTTATCATCTTTTCCGCATATCTGTCTTGTTACTACTATACACAGACACAGATGGAATTTTTTCCTGCATATATTCGTGCATCCTTGTCGCTGAATATTTATGTGCGTGTCTACATTCATCATGGTATTTTCTCTTGCCTTCAAATCTACATATATCACTTTACACAGCATCCTTTCATAACTTTGTCTCTCTGAACCTGCTTTTAAGGTCTTCCCTGCAGTTTCTGTTTTACATGTCCAACTTTCACCAAAAAAAATTTGCCAGGAAGAATTAATTCTGGAGTATTTTCACAAATAAACAGAAATCACAAGTGAATGCTATTGATAAATTTGATGTTTTTCTTTATTGATAGTTCAACCTCTGGATCTTGATCTGATTTTCATTTTATTGCTTTTAGATATTTGAGATTTGTGAATTTGCTGTAGCATTCTTTGTGATCAACCATAGCATTTACTACCATATTCAGGCAGTACACTTTTGCAAATTTCATCATAATGTTGTTTTAGATCCTTTAAACTTTATCTCACTTCAATCGTTTTTTAATTTTCCCCAACTTGAATCTGATAAATTATCTATTTTAAAAGACTGCATACTTCTAAAACGTATGATGCATGATTTTATATTGCCCTTTTGAAGATATCAATGATACTGATGATGCCTCAAATTCTACCATTAAACGTGAAACCCATTGATATATTAAACTATTTAGTAAAATATTGATTAAGATAAAACATAATGTAATTCCAATCTAGAATACAAATGCTTATATCAATAAAACTAATCTATCATGGATTATTAACAAATGAAACATTCAATTTGGATTCCACATACACATGTTCCTATCTAAGTTTTTACTCTAAATTTGTTATTAATCGAGATAAATGCAATTTTATGAAATTTTGACCCGATGATCCCTGTTTGACCCCGAAAAATATATTTCGCCATCAAATATTTTGGGCAAACATCATTTTTCCTTAAGAGTAGTATCTAAGGTACAACAAAATATGTTTGCGAAAACTCCTAAGGGGGGGGGAGTGTTTCCATACGGAGCCCGCGGACTAATAGTATGATGTCA
>CM032661.1:9383107-9455994 GCA_019095985.1 Streblospio benedicti | reverse complement strand
ATGGTATTTGCTTTGACTTGATTTCAGGATCTCCTTTGTTAGCGATGCTGTTTGAAGCTCTACTATACAACTTTATGACAATTGATGTGATGGTTATCTCGTGGTGCCTATTTGTTTCCTTCGGGAGTATTCCTTTCTTGGGGACTGGACAGACACAACCTAGTTTTTACGTTTCTGTAACGTTTCCTGTGACAAGCAAATGGTTGACAAGGAATTTCAGTGATTTGTACACCGTACTGGCTTTTCAGCCTTCTTTATTTGCTCTGCCACTACCCCATAAACGTCATGTGCTTTGTTTGATTTGGCTAATTTTCTTCACATTCTTTGTCACTGTACTCACATGCACTGCAGGTAATGTCACGTTCTTTGCACCAATGGATTGCAACAAATAGTTTATGTGCAGCATCCTGTTAACTTGTAAAAAGTGCACTTTGGCAACCTTGTTCCATCTGATGCGTGTGATGGTGGATTCATAGATGAATCAATATTATAATAAATGTACACAATGTGTGTAATATTTCAAAAGTAACCACAATCAAACATTCATAGAAATCATTTGTAAACTATAGATTTTGTTCATAGCTGCATATAGCCTATATATATATCATATGCTATTTCATATTGTTTGCTACTTGTTTGTAGAAAAAAAAAATTTTGTATTTCTGCTGATGAGGTTGTAAAATATATATAAAGATAATGCATATATAAAGATTAATATATAAAGATTAATATATGTATAAAAATTAATTAGATAATAAAATATTAGAGAATAAAAACTTTTGATTAATTTTTTTAATTGTTATTTTGAACCTTAATTTTATATGGTGTAAAGTACGATAGCTACAAGAATGAAAGAACCACCTACAACCAAATTATACATTTTAGTAATTTTATTTAATTAAAGAGACATGAACAGGTGAATTTCATGTCATATAAACTTTTTATGCCCCATAAATAGTACTTGCTGAGCCATTTGAATATATACATTTTTATCTATATGCAGCTTTTCATTTCTTCATAATTAATCAGTTCCCTATTTCGGTTTCTTGAAATGTACCCACAGCCCAATGTTCTGTAAGCAAAGAGGGAATTCCATAACATCCAGCCTTAATAACTATTTCCGACACGCGAATTTCGGCTTGCGGCGCACGAGTGATAAAGGCTACAGTCCTGTTTTTAGTACGGAACCTTCCAATGTCAATCCACTCGTTTTTCTCTCTGTTATTTATTTATATTTTTCTATCAAACGCGTGTTTATGATTGTAAAATTGGAAGTTATTAGGTGCAACATGTCAAGAAAATAGAAAAATAAAATTATGAAGTGAAATTGTCAGAGGAGGTGGTTGCTGTTCATGTCCCTTTAATAATGTTACAACATACTAAAGATTGTTTGTCTACTGTATGTAAGAAATTTTGCTTCGAGCCAAAACATGGACTGATATGACAATACTTACGCATAAATAAACAATAACTTATGTACTAGTCACAGTAGTATATCTTAAGCTGTTGACGGAATTTTCTTTAGGTGAAAAGAAAGCTACACACCCAAGATAGACGGAGAATTCTATATATATATTTCATGATTATTCATTAATCTATAAATCAAACATTGGCAGTGCTCCATTCATGTATGATACAAATATAGGCCTAAGCTAAGTTCAAAGAAATCCATATAGTACATTACACGTAATAACGCGTATATGGTGGACCGAGGAAGCTCACTTGGTGGACCAAGGGAGCTTGCCTTAATGGACCGAGGAAGCTTGCCTTAATTGACCGAGGGAGTTCATAATTACATGGACCGACGAAGCTCGTGGACCGAGGAAGCCTGCAACCAGATGGATGTGCCCATAACGTGAGCACTGCTCATAACGTGAGCACTTCCTAGAGGTGTTTTACCCATGAGATGAAGGTAAAATGAAAAAAAAAACTTTAATATTACCGTGGCACAAAATAGACACCCCCCCTTTAACTTGGTACAAAATTGATGAACCCCCCTAAAATATCTGTACAAAAATAGAGAACTCCCTCTGGATTTCCTCAGACTCCCCCCTGACTTAAATAATGAGCACTTCCTAATATAAAAACATTTTCTGATTATATGAAGCCAATTGTCTGTCATAAATCCAAGTTAAAAATATATCTCATTGGTAAGCTAGTATAAAAGTAGGCAACTGATATTAAAGGGACATGAACAGCAACCACCTCCTCTGACAATTTCACTTCATAATTTTATTTTTCTATTTTCTTGACATGTTGCACCTAATAACTTCCAATTTTACAATAATAAACACGCTTTTGATAGAAAATTATAAATAAATTACAAGAGAGAGAAAAACTAGTGGATTGACATTGGGAGGTTCCGTACTAATAACAGGACTGTAGCCTTTATCACTCGTTCGCCGCAAGCCGAAATTCGCGTGCCGGAAATAGTTATTAAGGCTGGATGTTATGGAATTCCCTCTTTGTTTACAAAACATTGGGCTGTGGGTACATTTCAAGAAACCGAAATAGGGAACTGATTAATTATGAAGAAATGAAAAGCTGCATATAAATAAAAATGTATATATTCAAATGGCTCAGCAAGTACTGTTTATGTGGCATAAAAAGTTTATATGACATGAAATTCACCTGTTCATATCTCTTTAAGAACAAAGGGAAATTCACAGTGGTTATCTTTTGTTGATTTTTCTCATGTCAAGCTGTGAGACTCGCAATGCTATCACACACCGTTGTAAAGCTGAGATCCTGCGCTTTCCAATGGTTTATCAAATCTTTGCTGCCCTCATTACCATTCACTATTCTGCCTAAAAAGTGGTAGGTGAATAGGTGCCACAGTGGTAATGGTTCAGGGTGGGGTCCTGGCAGTCTATGTGATATAGCCCTATTGCATTGGAGAAAGAATCCTATTAATCCCAAGTCAATTAATTCCAAATTTATCGATGTACTTATAATCATGTAATTGTAGCTGCTGAAATCACTTCATGGTTTCCAGATTTTGTCCATTAAAATTCAATGACTTTTTAAGACAGATTTCAATTTTTTCAAAATATTCTTCTGGATTCCTAGCCAAAATTATATTTTTTCATTGACTAGAAATGAGGGTCTTGTAAAATAAACATTTCTTTTTAAGTATCCAAGGGGATCCTGAGGATTATATAGAAAATTGATTATCGAACAAGACAAAATTACCTTACATAGAGATAAAAACAAAGATTCATTTATATGCAGATTTCAGTAATTTATTTATACACATTTGTAGATTATTTTATACATTGTTTGTTCTACAATAATACAAATAATAGAATTTCATGCAACATAATTGATAACATCCTCATTGAGAATATAAGCACCTCATCTTAATCAAGTATTTATAATAAAAATTAAGGATTATGAAAGACTTTTGATTGAAGTGCAGTACAATAATGATAAAAAATTGTATATATATATTTCCCCCCTCACCCCCCCCCCACCCAAGTTTGCTTGTGACTTCAA
This sequence comes from Streblospio benedicti, assembly GCA_019095985.1. Classification (NCBI taxonomy): domain Eukaryota; kingdom Metazoa; phylum Annelida; class Polychaeta; order Spionida; family Spionidae; genus Streblospio; species Streblospio benedicti. The sequence goes on along the minus strand of CM032661.1, from coordinate 9,452,499 downwards.
TTTTTCTCTCACTGTTCTGCCAAGATAAGAAAAAATTAATATGCATAATCTCTCAAATTAATATTTATTTCTACATAATCTTGACTTGCAATCCAACACAAAGGAATAAGCCTTGTTTGGAAGAGATTCCAATTTTGAAAATTTACCAAAAATTCAGCACTAGGAATGTTACTTACAAATCCAGCATTTGGTGCTATGAAAGTTCAGTTGAAATGATGAAATGGTTTATATTTTTTCATTTCAACATTGCATTTAAATGGCAGTGACACTAGAACATGTGTATAAAAATTAAATACTCCATATTTTATAATACATAGTATTGCAGATACATGCATATATATAGTGAAGATAATTTAAAAAGAAATGTACAATTTGTAGAACACACAAAATGTTTTTTTTCCACAACTCATAGCATACAAAATTTCCTAATAGCTTGTTTTTTTAAAACGTAGATATTTATATACACTCTACAACTCCAACTGTTCAATCATGAGATCAAAAAACAAAAATAAAAATACAAAAAAATACAACAAAAAACAACTCCAACTATATTCACCATTCACATTTGAAACATTCATTTTCACTTCAGACTATTTCATTATATGTAGTATTAAATATTTAAATATACAATAACCCATCACTTTCTATCAACGTAGTAAAATATTTTAGAAATCTATCAGTTACAAATTGTTCTCTCATCACTCTCTCATCTCTCCATCATTCACCACTTTCAAGAAGGAATATGCATTGTAAATATTTCTGCGACACCACCATCAAAATCGTCATTGTGAGTTCCAGGTAATTCTAGATTAACATGACTTTAAATATTTAAAGGTCAATTTCAAATATCATTTATTTTATGCCATTTGTAGAAAGTACTTTCCTAACAGGATTTTGAATGAGGATTCTAAATCTGTAATCAGATTTTAGTTAGCATGAAAATTGGTGAAGTTATGGGCAAAGACTGGTCTTAATCAAATTTGCAGACTACAGGTGATTGGAGCAAAGTTGGGCACTTCATTATTATGAAGAATAAATGCATCAATCAGATGTATACTTCATTTTCCAAAGTTTATCAGCGTGACACCCACCAATGTTATATGCAATACACATTTTGTATGGAATAGCAATAAATGCGATTGTAAATGGCCTTAGAACACATACCGAAAGTAACCATGAAGATTTATGTCTCAAAATCAAATAAATAAAAAAGCTGAGTGCCCAGCTTTTTTGCAGTACTTGGAAATGAAGAATCCCTTAACAGTAATTAAAGGTGTTTGAAAAACACAAGTCTCCCATTATGAAGAAGAAATTTGAAAGCTAGCTCCAGTAGATTATGATAATAAACAAAAAATAAGAAATATTTCTAAATAGCCATGACTTAACGAGACTTTCTGGAGATGATAAAAAATTTCTCAAAATGTGTTTGTTTTTTATTTTAGTATAAAAGTACATTCATTCACCTTTTTAAAATGTATAACACTTTAGGGGTTTCGGGAATAGAATTTGGTTTATGAACCATACAAAAGATAATGTATAGGCAAAATGAACATTGACTGAATTTTTTGTCTTTTGTATGATCCTTTGTATTTGTATGGTCCATAAACAAAATTCTATTCCCAAAACCCCTAAAGTATTATACATTTTTAAAAAGGGAAATGACTGTACTTTTATACTGAAATAAAAAAACAAGAACATTCTGAGATTTTTTTTATCTCCAAATTTGTTTATCTCCAGAAAGTCTCCTTAACCACTGCAAACTTCTTATGTTCATGACTTGAATAGTTTTCACTCAACTTTGCTTGCAAGCCAAAATTCAATAGTCAAAACAGGGCGAGTTGTTAGCATGACTTATTCTATCGGGCTGGCCGTGATACGCCCCAAGAACGAATCCCTATAAAACAAGTCATGTTACACAACGAGCCTGGTTTCGTATTTATTAGTATTTTCTAGACAATTACAATACTGTTTAAAAATAAACTGGCATATATTCAACACATTTAACACAGTAATTCATTAATAAATTACCAAATGCAAAATGCACTGCATAATCATAACAGAAATCCAGGCATTTGTCTCCACTTCATTTACAAAACCAAGCATTATATATCATCTAGATGTTCATCATTATTGGTTTGAATTATTTCCTTGTTTTAAATAGTTGTTGAATGAGATAGAAACAGAATTTATAAAATCATCACGTTGCCGTGGTTTCTACGCTGTCAAAAAGTGAGTCACGGACCAATGTTCTTTGGCCTGCAAGCAAATATATGCAGTAACGTTGCAAAGTAGTGTTGAGCAGTTAGTACTAGGCTTTTTAGAAATGGCATTTTTGCCTGAGATTTTTGCTTAGCAAATACAATATTGTCGAACTATCTATGGATAATTATTTTATATTAGGATACATTATTGTGAAATGTGCATGCTGAAAAAGTGGATGGACTATACATGGCGTTTTAGTGAATGCAATAGTTTTTTTTTTCTGTAGGTTTGACGTATCTAGGCCTATCATTCTTGATTTATGGTGTATATCAATTTTAATATTGAATATAACACAGGGACGTTTAAAAGAACTTCCCCTGTACTAACATTTCTGTTATTTTATCTGAAAAATTTGAATCAGTGCCTCTTGAAAGTGGGGCAATAGTAGTTCGGCTGAGAACTAACCATATACAAACTGTACACGGACAGTCCTGATACAACTTGTTTTTTTCAAGACAGTTCTGGAGATTGATATCCAATGAAAATACGTGCAAAAGACTGATAAAATCTATCGTGACATAATAAGTAGACTTAAGTTCACCTGTAACCACCCGAATGAAGCATCTTAAGATGTATTTTGATGCCAATGGTTAAATAGTTTTCCTCAACTTTGTTCATGAGTCAGATTTATAAAAATTTAGCATAAAAACAGAAACATAACATCATTAATTCATTAAAAATAAATCACTTAAATCTAATCATGTCTTTAAACATATCCATAGATATGTAATTTAAGTCTCTTGGTCAGTTATATAGTCTTTGCTCGATTTTGTCCACAAGCTTGAAACTAGCATAATTTGGTATAAAAAAAACCCACAAGTAGTCGTCTGGAACGCCGTAAATCTCCCCTTCCCCGATCAGCCCATTTTAGGTCAATCAATTTTAAAATTAGTAATTCAAATTAAGTAGACCAAAGTACACCAAACTAAACAAGTAGTCGTCGGGAACGCCGTAAATCTCCCCTTACCTGATCAGGCCATTTCCCCGATCAGGCCATTTTTGAAAAGTAGGCCAAAGTACTCAAATATCAAATCACATGAGGAGAGTGATATAGTCCTACAAAATGTCAAGTTTGGTGATGGTAGGTCATAAAGTCTTCCCAGAAAACAGATAAACTCATATTCATAATAATTTGTTTTGAAAAACACATCGTAACTTCATCAAAAGTAGGCCAAAGTACACCAAAATCTAACGAGTAGTCGTCGGGAACGCCGTAAATCTCCCCTTCCCCGATCAGGCCATTTCCCCGATCAGGCCATTTTTGAAAAGTAGGCCAAAGTACTCAAATATCAAATCACATGAGGAGAGTGACATAGTCATACAAAATGTCAAGTTTTGGTGATGATAGGTAATAAAGTCTTCCCAGGAGACAGATAAACACAAATTAAGTAATAATTTGTTTTAAAAAAAACACATCGTAATTTCATCAAAAGTAGGCCAAAGTACACCAAAATCTAATCAGCTCTGGAGAGAGGTACAACGAAGCTAGATATGAAGTTTGGTGACCATAGGTCAAATACTTCTCCCTGTAGAGTGGTAACAAGGTTTATTATGTAACGCTCGTAAGTTCAAAAAGTAGGCCAAAAGTACACCAATATCAAATCACGTGAGGAGAGTGATATGGACATACCAAATGTCAAGTTTGGTGATGATAAGTCATAAACTGTTCCCACAAGACAGATAAACACAATTACGTAATAATTTGTTTTTAAAAACACATCGTAACTTCATCAAAAGTAGGCCAAAGTACACCAAAATCTGATCAGCTCTAGAGAGTGGTACAACGAAGCTAAATATGAAGTTTGGTGACCATAGGTCAAATACTTCTCCCTGTAGAGTGTTAACAAGGTTTATTACGTAACACTCGTAAGTTCAAAAGTAGGCCAAAGTACACCAATATCAAATCACGCGAGGAGAGTGATATAGACATACCAAATGTCAAGTTTGGTGATGATAAGTCATAAACTGTTCCCAGGAGACAGATAAACACAATTACGTAATAATTAAATCATCGTAACTTCATCAAAAGTAGGCCAAAGTACACCAAAATCTAATCAGCTCTGGAGAGTAGTACAACGAAGCTAAATATGAAGTTTGGTGACCATAGGTCAAATACTTCTCCCTGTAGAGTGTTCACAAGGTTTATTACATAACGCTCGTAAGTTCAAAAGTAGGCCAAAGTACACCAATATCAAATCATGTGAGGATAGTGATATAGACATACCAAATGTCAAGTTTGGTGATGATACGTCATAAACTGCTCCCAGGAGACAGATAAACACAATTACGTAATAATTTGTTTTTAAAAACACATCGTAACTTCATCAAAAGTAGGCCAAAGTACACCAAAATCTAATCAGCTCTGGAGAGTAGTACAACGAAGCTAAATATGAAGTTTGGTGACCATAGGTCAAATACTTCTCCCTGTAGAGTGTTAACAAGGTTTATTACATATCTTTATGTAGACTAATACTAGTAGTAGGACTATTCATCTAGATTATATTTAACTACACTACACTACTACTTACTACTCTGTTGAAGGCACCGCGATGGTCGCCGCAACGTTAGTGTGTTGTAAATAGTAAGTAGTAGTGTAGTGTAGTTAAATATAATCTAGATAAGGTTTATTACGTAACGCTCGTAAGTTCGTCAAAGGTAGGCCAAAGTACAAACAAAATTTTTTGAGAGGTACTTTTTTCCTCAAATAAGACATATTAAATTTGCAAATCAATAGCTCAAGTAGTCTTCGAGTTATCAGCCTGTTTATTTCGGATGCACGCACGGATGGACAGACAGAAGCAAAGCAAGAAATCCCCCTTCGGACTTCGTCCGGGGAGATTTAATCAGCTCTGGAGAGTGGTACAACAAAGCTAGATATGAAGTTTGGTGACGATAGGTCAAATACTTCTCCCTGTAGAGTGGTAACAAGGTTTATTACGTAACCCTCATAAGTTCGTAAAATGTAGGCCAAAGCACACCAACGTCAATTCAATTGTGGAGACTAGTATAGTGAACTTAACTGTAAAGATTAATGACCATAGGTGAAATACTTATCCCAGTGCAGTGGTAACAATAGTTTTAATCGAATATTTCATAAATCTTTTAAAAGTAGACCAAAGTACACCAATATCAAATCACGAGGAGAGTGATATAGACATGCCAAATGTCAAGATTGGTGATGATGAGTCATAAACTGTTCCCAGCAGACAGATAAACACAAATTCATAATAATTTGTTTTTAAAAAAACACATCGTAACTTCATCAAAAGTAGGCCAAAGTACACCAAAATCTAATCAGCTCTGGAGAGTAGTACAACAAAGCTAGATGTTAAGTTTGGTGACCATAGGTCAAACACTTCTCCCTGTAGCGTGGTAACAAACTCTATTGCGGAACGCTCGTAAGTTCATCAAAAGTAGGCCAAAGTACACCAACGTCAATTCAACTGTGGGGACTAGTATACAATACAATACAATTTATATAGCATAAATTCAACTAAATGTTCATGTATGCTTGAGGCCTCCTTAAATAAATGGTGCTTTAGTTGTGATTTAAAGGATGCAAGAGTTTTGGATTGTCGAATGGCCAGTGGAAGTTTATTCCATAATTTAGGTGCTGCTGTTTTAAATGGTCTATCACCATAAGACTTGGTTGTTAGTATAGTGAACTTAACTGTAAAGTTTAATGACCATAGGTGAAATACTTTCACTAGTGCAGTGGTAACAATAGTTTTACTTGAATATTCCCCAAAAATTTCAAAAGTAGACCAAAGTGCACCAATATCAAATCACGTGAGGAGAGTGATAGACATATCAAATGTCAAGTTTGTTGATAAGTCATAAACTGTTCCCAGGAGACAGATAAACGAAATTACATAATAATTTGTTTTTAAAAACACATCGTAACTTCATCAAAAGTAGGCCAAAGTACACCAAAATCTAATCAGCTGTGGAGAGTGGGACAAGGAAGCTAAATATAAAGTTTGGTGACCATAGGTCAAAAACTTCTCTCTGTAGCGTGTTAACAAACTTTATTGCATAACGCTCGTAAGTTTGTCAAAAGTATGCCAAAGTACAAACAAAAATTTTTGAGAGGTACTTTTTTCCTCTAACAAGACATATTCAATTTGCAAATCAATAGCTCAAGTAGTCTTCGAGTTATCAGCCTGTTTATTTCAGACGGACAGACAGAAGCAAAGCAAGAAATCCCCCTTCGGACTTCGTCCGGGGAGATTTAATTCAGCTGTGGAGACTATTATAGTGAACAAAATTGTAAAGTTTGATGACCATAGGTGAAATACTTTTCCCAATCCAGTGGTAACTACATGTATTGTTTTATTCAATATTCCAAAATTTTTTTAAAAGTAGGCCAAAGTACTCAAATATCAAATCACGTGAGGAGAGTGATATAGTCATACAAAATGTCAAGTCTGGTGACAGATAAACACAAATTCATAATAATTTGTTTTTTAAACACATCGTAATTGCATCAAAAGTAGGCCAAAGTAGACCAATATCTAATCTTTTTCATGGCATATGACTCAGTAGAAAAATCTAGGTCACAAAGCTATGGTATTGAGTTTACTCTTTTACGGCTGCGAGACATCGACACAATAGAGGCGTCACATCAAAATCTCGAGCAATTCAATCAACACTGCCTGAGAAAAATATGCAAGATAAGTTGAAAGATAACTTGGACTGACAGGGTCTCAAATACGAATGTGTTCGATCGCAGTAGAGAAGCAATGATTATGCTGATTATGATTATGTGTTTAGGTATCATTTTGAAGCTTAGTATTAGTTCTATCACATAAACACTTGACGTTGCTTACAACTCTTATCACGAAAAAATATTCCGCCAGTTTTAGGATACCATTGTGCCAGTTGATTTTAGTCAGAAAATCAAGAAGATGAGATAATTTTTGCTTCTCTTGTCCAGATTACTTCATCTCTTATATTTCTCTTTATTGTAGTTTAAACTTGTTACATTTTCAATCATGTATGGATGGTCATTTTGTTAAAGGATTAATTGTGAATGGCATAAAAGAGACATTTTAAAATTCATACCATTAACGCCAGTTCAGCGTTTAACGCATACCAATACGCCAGTTCAGGATACCATGTTCACCAGTTAAAATCATAGGTGATTAATATGTGTAGACACCGAAATGATTTGATTTTGGGCACTCTGCCTATAAAAGTGTGCTTTACATGAGGCCACTTATGGTCCATTTTTGACACTGTGTGCAATATCTTTAATACAGCTTGAAATAAACCATTCAAACTCGGTCCAATGTTAACATACCTAGAGACTATCATGTGTAGCCAATTTTGGCAATTTGATATAATATACTGCTTACATACCTAGTGACCATCATAAGTGTCCAATCTTTGCACTTTGCCAACTTAAAGTATGCCTCCTGAAGACCATTTTTAGTCAATTTTGTCATTTTACACAGTAGCTTGCTTGACAGAAAAGTGAGAATACAATTGAGCTTGAAACATGGCCTCCGTATTTGATACAATGTTTATGTTAGTGGTGACCATCACCTACCTGTGTCTCCCTAGTTTTTATTATCAAAATAAATCATATAATGTTCTCATTCTTAGTTATTTCTGAACACACAAATTCATAAGCAATCATTGAATCTTCAAACGTAAGCATGTTCTGAGTTAATAGAGGATTCTGTTAAGTTGTTAAATGGATAGTTTGGCACGGATATTAAGGCAACCTTCTACAGGTTCCCCTTTGATTTTCTTCAATAATACTGGCGTTCATGGTATCCTCAACTGGCAACACTGGTATCAATATGGGTACCTCATTTAAATCTTAAATTGTAACCTTAATATTTGACTTTTAATGGAAATGCCTTTTCTATGTTCTCTATGAATGTTTATTCAACATAAATCAATACATATAGTTGACTTAACACACAAGGATACTCCTATATTTATATAATACTGTGATTGTTGTGAAATGTTGCCTCCAAATCAACTGGCACAATGGTATCCTAAAACTGGCGGAAGGGTATCTGATGGGATAGGTGTGCATAAATAATTCATGCCATAACAACTGCACCATAGATCATCTAATTTCAATGAATAAAAAACTGTGTTTATCATAAGAATATATAAGTACCTTTATTTTGACACATTAAACACTATTGTGTGTTCATTCATAGCTGTGCTATGATGGTTTAAACATTAAAATGCACAAAGTGGGTATGTGGTGTACTGAGTGAATGTACAACTTGTATAGCTTTAGAAATTAGTTTGATGCTGAGCACATTATATATCAAAAATGTCAATATGCCATTCTATCATTCCGTGCAAAAATCACCGCCAATAACCCACGCTGATTGGTCAATCAGCGTGCTCAATTATACGATTGACTGAACGCTCCAGAGCGCACGGAGACCACTACTACGGCACTAGTCTAAACTCGTCACATTATCAATACAGCAGCTGACGTCGCAAGGCGTGTCCCTTGTAGAGGAGAGCAAAAGTTTAGACTAGTGCCGTAGTAGTGGTCTCCACGCGCTCTGGAGCGCACAAATTGACTTGCAATGAGAATGTTATAATATGATTTATTTTAAAATAAAATGGATTTTAGTCATGATAGAATGGTGATTGACCACTCGATTGTCGTGTCAATGGGAAAAACATGTCAATTCCTACAATAGTAACTGTAGACAGCCAATGGGTTTAAAAATTGGAGGGGGTAGGAGAATTTGCATACAATTGCAGTGAAAATATTTCCAATAAATTTTCTAGTGAATGCTAATAAAAGCAAGCGCACGAAGAACTGATACACCTGTAAAAGGTGATGTCCTATTGAATGGATTGGTCAAAAGGAGTTAAAACAGGAAAGTGACTGCAGGCGAATTTCCAGAAGTAAAAAACACACAAAAACATGGGCGTAATTATACATAGATACCTTTTTAATACATTACAATCTTTGAAAAACATAAGTTTCCCTGAAATTCCGATGCAAGGAAAGTGCAAGAGAAGATGTCAACAGCCACAATTTGCCACTGCAACGCGTTGCTTGGGAAAGCTAGTTTGGCACAAAAACAACCAGTGTGCAGATAAGCTGGCCAAAGTTTACTAACCTCTATTCAATTCTTGATACAAACCCTATGAAGCATTCTGTGAATTGTGACAGTAATGACTGGAATAGTTTTCCCTCAACTTTGTTAACAAGCCACAAAATAATATAAAGTAGTAAATACAATACACAAACCTTTATAACTTTCTCAAAATTAAGTCAAAGTTCATGAAAATTAAAATCTGAGATTTTTTGGCTAAAATTCAAGATATTCATTTTATAAGCCTATAACTATAAGCATTTTCATAAAGTGAGCCTGTTTCTTGGATATGCCGACACCAACAGAAGTAAACCTAAAAGTCTCCCTCCAGAGCCATCTTGGGGTTATGTCATTACGTAACAATGCTACATCACACTGATGAAATATGGTGAATGCTATATGAAACATCCATACTATATGATATAATGTTGATGGCTGTTGAGCTTGTAGGTTCTGAGATCTTTAGGACAATTTCTTTAGACCCCCAAATAAAATGCAAATCTTTACATCTAAATCATACATTATAGTGTTTTTTCTCCATCATTCATATAGACTACAATGTTTATAGTGAATTTTGTTTTCATTTTTTTTCATTCCAATCCGCCCTGGATTCCCCTGACTCCTCGCTATATATACTCTAAAAAAATCTCAAAACAAGGATTCAAATTTTATCGGCCTATGCATTCACTATTATGTAAACCAATCAGAATAATGAACGTTACAAAGTAGATGCTGCAAAAAATAGAATATAATTACTACAATTTTTATTTTGAAAATCAGTACCATTTTAGTTCTTATAGAAAATGTTAATCCATGAATTTGCTGTCAGCACAATCATAAGCAGCTATTGTTAGAAGTATATCATGGTGCAATAAAGCATGTGAATGAAAAGGGTCCATTACAAATCATCAACAAAAATAAAAATCAAATTCAAATGTTATCTCAATGTTAACTGTTGTAGAAACTGATGAATCAGTTAAAAAGTCTTATGTATTTTAAGACACTGTGTAATAACAGTATTTTGTTCATAGAGAAAAATAATAATTTTGACGGCATTAAATAAAATCGATTTGCAAATGATTGAGCGTTAAATCTGTAATATATATCAAACTTAACAGCATATTGTATCAAACAACATCTTCATTATTTCACTGGAAATTTAGCTACGATGATTCTATAAAAGCATTTACAACAGTTATAAATCAAAATGTGAAATTATAATATACTTAAAGAGTTCTTTTCTACATGCATTCATGTAATTGGTTTTATTGGAGTTAAGTGATTACTATTTTTTTTTCAAATATTCTTCGTAAAATTATCTATAGCATCTATCATGATTTCAACTTCGATTTCAAATTGATTAGACTACTCAACATTGAAAAATATCCCATAAATATTATCTATTTATCTATTCAGGTGCTTGCTTTGATGAAAATGTCTATCATTATACAGTTGGGAAGGTCAGTTATGCTATGCAACCATTTAACAAAATGTGTATTATTCATTACAGATCATTTTATAAAGGCCATTATGTTTAATTAAAAGAATTTCAATATGTAAAATTTGAACATTACATGCTGTAAAGACATGTCTATACCTTAGGGCTGTGACAGTTAGACAAATAACTGACGTTGGGTAGGTTTTGGGTAAGTGCCGGTTACAAAATGGAACATCGGTTAACAGAAATGTATGTCTTTAGCTATCATGTCATGTGCTCACATTATATTGTAAAAGTTGCTGACTATTTCACTAAATTATTTTAGTGCCCTAAGTATATATTTCTTACCGGTCGTTTTTACAGATGCCGCTGTACAATAAAACAATTTGTAAATAATTGCTGGTAGGAAAGTTTTGGAGCTAAAAAAAATCATTAATGTTCGATGTTTCATGGCTTACGGCAGACGTCACCCAATTACTTGACTTCCAAATAATTCACACAACCCGGTAAAAATTCAACGTGTTGTGCTATGGTATTTCGAAGGTGTCTATAAGTTTTTTTACACCCCATGGTTTGGATATTATATTTAATGTGCACTAGAAACAAATAGTAAGCACTGGAAACGGGACATACATCTACACATTGAGTAATCGATCTATGCATGAAATAAGGTGCAGAGCAAACGCCATTCAATTAACAAAGCTCAGTTCAGTTTTACTATGAAAAAAAAAACGTAACCGAACTGAACCGTAACTGTCACAGCCCTACTATACCCATTAAAGATATTAAAAAAAAAAACAAGAAAAAAAATCCCTCAAACAACTTATAAACCTATTGAACATTATAAAACTGCAGCCAGAAGACTTCCTTAACAGAACAACAGTTCATACCTTTAAATTTAGAAATATTTTGACTGCAATGTCAGTTTTATAGGAATGATTTTTTTATGCACATATAACAAATGTAATCTTACTGTACAGTCACTAAAATGAAAATAAACTGTTTCAATAATGATATCACAGTCCAATCTGCTTTACAAATGGTGAAATTATGATCAACCATAACACAAACAGATAACTTAACAATTTTTGTCCTCAGTAGAGTCAGTACATTTAATACTTACCTTAATCACCAGTAAATGTTTAAACCCCTAAATTAGCAATTTAGTTGCATGATTTTATATCTATCATTTTGATGATCACTGTGATGCTCTAGATCATTTAACATGAGTAAATACACATCTTCATATATTTGTATATTCCTATCAATGATGCACAGTTTGTGTTGAAATCTGTCAGAATATTCACACAGCATCATTAATTGTAAAAACCAAAGGCACATAAGATATGTCCTTGGCTTTGCCATTATCAGAACATGGAAGGTGGGTTGCTTCTAAGGGAACGAGCAATTGATGCATGCTATTTAAGGTAGGACCTGTACAATGTATTTGATTTACTACATTCCTTTTCTTGCTCTAATAAAAATATCAGGTCCCTGAGATTTACTCTCTTCAATCGAGGTCGCGTGATCTGAAAACATTAGAAAATTAAAATATAACAAACAAATAACTCTAGAGGAAACTTTGTTATATGGTTTCTGAACAGTAAACCTTTATTGTGATAGCTTGCTTTAACTTGAGATCACTTGTTTATGTCACATAGCCCAGCAGATGAGATTCCGATGCACCACCAAAGCGATTTTCGCTTAATGCCAGCCAGATACTGCGATCATTGGCTGCTTTTATAGAACCACATCGGTGGCAGCTATGGAAAAATTTAATATGGGAGTCAAATTTTGACGTGCTCTCTGCAAGCTAACCATAACTCACAACCTCTCTCATAGTAATTTCAGTATCCCGAGGTCTAAATTTCAGTATTTTGACAAACAAATCAGTGTTTTCATTCATTTTGCGAATTTTGTTTATTTCCAAGCAAAATCCTATTTAAATCAATTAACATTGTAATAATAACACAAAAATCATTATTTTTAGTTACTTTGGCAATATTTCTAATTTAAATATTTATTTGATAGTGTTTTTGATCATTCCGATGTTTTTCTCGTAGTTATATGGTACAGAGGCAAAGTTATAAAATTTTTGCTGATTGCTTCAAAACAAAATTATTAATTGATCTGTATATTTCAACCCCCCATGCTTTATCATTAGATAAGATTATTACCTACACAACGAGGTGTAATTTGAAAAAAATATCAAGTACTAAGTAATAAGAGAAAATCAAAGTTTAGTAAAAGCCAGAAATAACTTCGTCCCCTTAACAAATCTAAAAATAGATTTTCTCGCCAATCTCACCAATGAATATTATCTAATGCAAATATCACAACAGATACATTACTTAATACACATTAGTTTATGGATAACGATTAATGAGGTGGGGTTGATTCCATTTTGTCAAATCCAACTCCAATTTCATTTTCCCTTTAACCTTTTCACTGCCAGACTGCTATTAACCATCAATTGCCAAAGCAATTCTACTAAATTGCCAACAAAAATTAGCTGGAGCATAAAACGTTTTACGTGTTCAAACTTTTCATTCAAAAACTTCACAGCTATTACTTCAAACTGTCATAAAATCCCTTAGAATTACCCTATTTGAACAAATTAAAAACTTTCTGGAAGTAAAATCTATTTTCCATCCTGTGTTGCATAAAAATATTCAAGACATTTTAGTTTCTAAAATAACCAATGGTGTTGGGAGGTCATTATGTACACGTTTTTTGCAGTGTGTTTCACAAGAAAATTTCCTTGGAATTAATAAATCAGTGGGTGGAAAATTAACTAATCTTTAATCAATTTGTACTATGATAATCCTTAGGCGAATCTATGAAGATATATATTTTTAATATTACAATGTCCCCTTATAAAAAAAAATGAGCCTCAACATTTCTCCACATGACAACTCAAAACAGGTAATGGAGGATTTGTTGCATTTTAATCATGGTTTGCCAAATAAATCAATTATGTGAGGTTATTACCCATCATAAACTGACAAAAATTACAGCCGTGTGTTCCTCAATTACTTATACAAATAGTTATCAACATGTCAAGTCAATTACAGCCACTTACTACTACTGCAAATGAAGTGATTATCTGTAGCATATTCTAACTGTCATATGGCAGATGTCTTGGATTTTACACGAACGAAATCATTGTATGTTGGCAATATCAGATGTGAACCCGTCAGCGTTAAAAATCCTAATCACAGCAAAGAAAAAATCTTAATTTCAAGCAAAATCTTAATAAAAAATATAAAAAATCTTAATTAAATCTTAATGTTTTTCTACTTATAATAAACAATAATAAGGGCAATACTACTATATTTACTAGTATTGTAAACTATAGTGAAATGAAAAAAAAAAATAACTGGAAAAAAATCATCATCATCATCATCATCATCATCATCATCATCATCATCATCATCATCATCATCATCATCATCATCATCATCATCATCATCCATGTTTAGTTTAAACTGGACTAATTTAATCCCTGAAGCAGGGGTGGGTCCAGTCTGACGGCACTTCTTAGTGTACCACTCCAAGCTGTCCTGTCGGAAGGGTGGGTCTCAGCCATACCCAGCGCCAGCTGATCCGCGCGGACCACTTCCGCCCATGTCTTATTTGGGCGGCCACGGCTTCGGCCTCCACCGGGGTCAATGTCCTGTACTCTTCTTAGCCAGCCATTACTGCGCTCGATGTGGCCGTGCCATCTGAGTCGCCTTGTGCGGAGCACCTTCACTATGTCATCCAGTTGCAGCCTACCGAGTAGGTCTTGAGAGCTGGCCTGATCCTTGGTGGTGACGCCGCACATCCAGCGGATCATGGCCCGGTCATTGCGTTGCAGTCGATGCAGAACAGAAGAGGTCGGGGCCCAGGTCTCACTTGCATACAGCATGATGCTCCTGACACAAGAGTTGTATACAAGTCCTCTCGAAGTGATGGGGATAGAGCGAGAGGTGAGGATGGGCAGGAGCTCATTGAATTTGCCCCAGGCTGTGCGACATCTAGTGATGGAAGCAAGCTCACAACCGCCGCCAGAGGACAGGGTGTCCCCGAGGTAACAGAAGGATGGGACCACCTCCAGTCTTTCTGTGCCGACTGTCACTTCAGTCATAGGTCTGCTGTCTATTGGTCTAGCCAGACCACTGCACCTGTTACACCGGAAGGTGGGGTCGGGGAGCAATATGCCAGTGATGCCACTGCATTTCTTGTGGACCCAACAGGAGCAGCCAGTACAGAGGATGGAATTTGTGCCGACTCCTCTGAGGCACACAGCACAGGGGTGTTTGCCGGTTTTCTGGAGCACGTTAAGTCCCGGCCCTGATATCATGATCTTGGTTTTCCCCATGTTGACCCGGAGCCCTTTGGCTTCCATGCCAGTCTTCCAGAGTGCCAACTTGGCTTGAAGTTCCTCCAGCGAAGTCGGAGATGATGACCAGGTCATCAGCGTACAGATCTTCCCATGGGCAACCCGTGCGGAACTCTTGGGAGAGTGCCTCCAGCACAGTGATGAACAGCAGGGGACTTAGACATGAGCCTTGATGCACTCCCACTCTTACGCTGAATTCGTCACTTAGGTTGCGACCAACCCGCACCCTGCTTCTGGCATTGTCGTACATACTCTGGATGAGTAGTACTAGCCACTCCTCGACTCCGAGCTTGCGGAGGGCCCACCAGATGACACGTCTGGGGACACGATCAAAGGCCTTTTCCAGGTCGACAAACGCCATGTACAACGGCTTGTTTGCGGCGAAACTTTTCCTGTAGCTGGCGCACAATAAATATGGCGTCGGTTGTACCACGGCCGGGCATGAAACCGAACTGCATGTCATTTATGTGCACTTGTTGACGGAGAATGCTCTCGCGACAGCGTTCTAGCACCTTCATGACCTGCTCGAGTAGCTTGAGGCCTCGGTAGTTTCGCGCTCGATGGCGACGCCCTTGCCCTTGTAGAGAGAGACAATGATGCTCTCTTCCCAGTCAGTAGGAATCTTCCCGTAGTGGATGATGGCCTCTATCAGGTCGCGGATCAGCTGGGCACCTTCTACACCTGAGGCTTTGAGCATCTCAGCTATGATCAGGGATGTGCCAGCAGCTTTACCACACTTCATTGACTTGATTGCTTTCAACACCTGTTCCAATGAGATGTAAGGTGCCGGGCCCTCCACGGGATGGACTTCTGTGAGGGATTCGGGATCCCACTCGAATTCTACATTTGAGAGGCGTTCGTAGTGCTCTCTCCAGGCATCCTGCATCGCCTTGTCGTCCAGACACAGCTTGCCGGCGTCATTGCGGACAGGTTTCTCACCTTGGACGTCACGGTTGGCGCGTCTCATCTGTTTTGCCAGGCGGAACAGGTCGGAACTGCTGGGTGATGGGTCTTTGAGGGCTACTTGTTCTGCCTGTGACTTTGCGAGGTAGACAGCGTGTTTGGCGAGACGCTTGGCCTTCTGGTAATCCTCTTTGCTGCCCCCCTTCTTCCAGGCTTTCCAACATCTCCTCTTCTCCTTCACTGCGCAGTCGACAGTCGAGTTCCACCACCAGGTCTCTTTTCGCCACCTGTGTTTCTTAGTGAACCCACACACACCCTCTGCGACCTTCAGAAGACTGGACTTCAGTTTTCCCCAGATCTCCTCAGTTGCACCACTGCTAGCAGTGTCAGTGGATATCTCCGCGATGAAAGCCTCGTGGAACTCTGACTGAGCCTCGGGGTCGTTAAGACGCCAGGACCTTAGGCGAGGGGAGAAATTCTTTTTAGGCATAGGGGGGATGTCAGCTCGGAAGTCACAGACCAACAGATGATGTTGCGGAGCGATCTCCTCGCCCGGTATAACCTTGACATCGCGCACCCACTTGCGGAAGGATCTTTTAAGCAGCACGTAGTCGATCTGGGTACTAGCTCCTCCAGAGGTGTACGTGATCAGGTGGCTTGGTCGCTTTTGAAAGCAGGTGTTGCCGACGAGCATACCACAGGACTCCGCGAACTCCAGAACTCTCTCGCCTTCAGCATTTCTAGTGCCCCAACCGTGACCGCCATGCACACCCTCATAACCAGCACTCGCGCTGCCTACATGCCCGTTCCAGTCACCCAAGAGGATGGGGATCTCAGAGGGGGGAAGTTTTGCAACTACTTGACGGAGGTCGTCATAGAAGTTGTCCTTTGAGGCGTCGCTGAGGCCGACCTGGGGCGCGTAGACGGAGAGGAAGGTGTAGATGTCTGTGCCGATTGCAAGTTTCAGGAGGATAATCCGATCCGAGACGCGTGCCACTTCGAAGACGTTTGGCACCCAGCGTTCAGCCAGGAGAATGCCAACACCGCCACTTCCCTCTTTGTTGCCTGCCCAGAAGAGCTTGTAGCATGAGTCCTTGCCGGTGAGCATTCGATTCTGAGTCGGTACCAGACCACCCTTCCATCTGGTCTCTTGTAGGCAGCACAGGTCGATACGCCTTCTGGTTACTGTTTCGACGACCTCGGAAGTCTTCCCTTTCAGTGTACCGATGTTGAGTGTACCGATCCTGAGCCATTTTGAGTGCTTGCATGATTTACCACCATGGAAGGATCCTGCAGACCGCACTCTGGAGCCTGCCAAACCCGGGACACTACTGGCGGAGGCAGCCACGGTGGGTCCGTGACTGCGACCGCCAGCACTGCCTGAAGCTTTATTCCTTTGTAGTACCTTCATAAGTTTTGAGAGCGAGGTTTTTACCAGGGGCCGGCCGTCCTACCTGTCACCCCAAACTTGGCTGTTACTGGCCGCCAAGGTTGCCACCGTAATTTTCAATAATTCTTATCAGTGTCACTTTCATATGCCGTTGACAGGTCTTGTTGCAGGTGCAGGTGCATTGTGCACATTACGACAACCAGCAGAAACTGTTAGTCTCGGTCATCGAGGCTGTCTGTCGTATAAGTGACAGCACGCATAAACTGGGCCTCGCTGATCAATGTTACAAAACATCATTTAAATCAAGTACATTTTTGCGAGCCGGTGAAAGCCTTACATGGATGAGTTGTTCAATCGAGTACATTTAACCCTCTTAGTGCCGCAGCGCATATATGCACCCCAGAATATACGTCCCTTTAGTGCAGGGGCGCATATATGCACCCGAGTTTTCAGAAAAAACAGTTTGAGTTTGTCTGCCATATTCGTATATAAACACTTGTGGTTCTAGTCTCAAATTCCGGTGTGTCAACGACAACAACTTTACCTTGACATTGCGATGCATTTCTAGAAGTAAATAAGCAGCAGTGTTAATATTTTAATTATATTAGTGTGAACGAATATTTACCCACCAAACACGCATTATCTGCTGCAATTTTGAGCCGTGAAATACTCTTATTTGTGTTCGCAAAATCATGGCTTGTCATACATGGTTGGAATCCTCGTGAAACCAGCTATTCATCGAGACCTTAAACAAATGTGAAACTAGACTCGTCAACGTCATATCCAGATATATATTTTTGGCCTTGAAAGTGGTATTCTTAGGCTCAATCGCCGGCAAAACACGTTGACACTGCTAAGGAAACCCCAATTAGCCGTAATCAAGAGCGCTCTTAACGATTCTATATCAGCGACGCACGCTGCGCAAGGCTGATTTTCAGGAAATACCGGTTTTTGCTAAGAGTGACGAACTTGGAACATTTTGAAGAAGAATTATCATTTTATTCGTCATCCATGCCCCATCTTATTGTATCTTGGATACCGAATCACAAATAAACCATATGGCAAACTACCCAATAAGTGTGGACGTCGGAGATCTAGTATTTCTATCAAAACTGATGATGTTTTTGTTGGGTTGTCGAGTGGTGCCTGTAAAACTCACGCCGAATCAGAAATCAAGGTTTGAACATGTTTTTGGTTCGTAATATTGTGAGTAAAAATATATTATTATGAAATATGGGTGGTTTATATTGTGTTTTGTATGTATCCTCGATAAAACGTTGCTACAATTAAAATCACTACTGATATTACGACATTTAAAATCGCTCCCGGAAGTTGTCAAATGAATGGACGATCACTCGAAATTGTTAAAATCGAACGTGATGCTGTATGTATCTTTATTTATAATGGTGAAAATAAGAAACTAGACCGTCTCCTGAATATGTACTGTAAATGTGAAAATGTTATGATGAAAAACGTAAGAGCTTCATAGGATCATATTTCAACTATGACAATTGAAGACCCCCACAGTGAACAACACGTCGCGCAAAATGCGTGTCTGGCACTCGGGGTATATATAGTGGATTTACGGCTGGCGCCGAGAGGGTTAATAATGGCTGCGGCCATATTTGCGAAGCAAAAACATCATTATTTTTAAAAAAGTACAAGTTTTACATATTTCTCTGGCCCTAGTAAAATCCCGTAATAAACCCATGTCCCGGACGTAATGAATTTTCATGGGTCAAAAGTCGTAAAAATACGGGAACAAAACGTAAGTTCACATCTCTGACTTTGCAGCAGCAGCAGCAGCAGCAGCAGCAGCAGCAGCAGCAGCAGCAGCAGCAGCAGCAGCAGCAGCAGCAGCAGCATTTTGGCAATATAGGCCTAAGGCCTGTAACCATTCTTAAACAATAATCATTTATCATAGTTTTATACACGATAAAACATTAACTTTTACATGCACCACAGTCATATCTATTATTCACTGTATATTAATCATTAATATATCACTTAATCACAGTAATACTAAAACATGATTAAATTAACAAAGAAAATATTTGAAGCAGACGCCATGACACTTTCAGTGCAAGTACAGTGATCGGCACCCGACGACCGAATGCAAAAACAACAGCCAGACAACACATTTTTATGCACTATATGCAGGCGGGAACCAGCCAAATTTTGTTCATAGAATGGAGGTCATTATGAACATCACAATACTGGACAATCTGCCGCTAATTTCAAAGAAAAAAGTCGGTTTTGTGCTCATCTTAAAATCCTGGAATAAACCACTTTCCCGGACATAATGATTTTACCGACCTCAAAAAACGTAATTTTACATTTTTTCCCGTAAGTTCACATCTCTGTGGTTAATAACCTGGCGGGTGACTGACTGTAATTTGTTCTGTAACCTGCTTGAGTACCTGCCGTATACCCCATGATGTCCCTCCAACCACCGGCCGTAGTTGTTCCCACATCCGAAAAAAAAACAAAAAACAAAACAACAACCAAAACTTGTCAACAAGAAAAGGACCACCGAAGCTCCCCGATACCAGACAACTGCCAGGCTATGTGACATATACCCAATAGTGTGATCAATGCTTGTTGCTGGAAGACAAAATAACAATATAGTTAAATAGCTATTTTTTCAGAAAAGAAAACAAATTTACAAAACGCAGAGAGAAAAGATTAGCTCTAAATAGCAAATGACTATGCATTATATTTTGTTTATTAAGCTTATGTAAAACAGGCCAGGTTACAAAATAAAGACCTTCAGGTGGCTAATTTCCGCATTGTAAGATTATGGCCTGAAGGAGAGGATGAATGGGCAGTTTGGCACAATTAAAGTACAAAACTGATCCACAAGCTAAACAACACATACCGAAGTCCTGGCGTTGGTGGAAGATGATGAAGCTGCAGCTGACATGCTCCCAGCACCCTGAAACAGGTGGTTTATGAGTTAATAGTTACTAAATACTATATTCTGATACTTAGGCGATATACACCAAGGTGGTAGATTTATCCACACAATTTGGTCTCCATACAAAAATTACGTCCAGGTGATTCCAGCCATATGTGACAAGCCATGATTTTGCGAACGCAAATAAGAGTATTTCAGGGCTCAAATTTGAAGCATAGAATGCGTGTTGGGTGGGTAAATATACGTTCTTGCGTATAGAATTAAGATATTAACACTATGCTGCTTATTTCCTTCTAGAAATACATCGAAATGTCAAGGTAAAGTTGTTGTTGTTGACACCGGAATTTGAGACTAGAACCATGAGTGTTTACATACGAATATGACAGACAAACTGTTTTTTCTGTAAACTCGGGCGCACTAAAGGGACATATATTCTTGGGTGCGTATCTGTGCCCCGGCATCGAAAGGGTTAATGTCTGTATCGCCATCGTGTGTTATCAGTTTTGACGACAGATGCCCCTCGTTGGAAACACATATGATTGTTTATTAGGTAAAGTCGATGGCTGCTTGAAAGTTTTGTATTTTATTAAAAATCATGGATATTTCCCGGAATTGGGTTGTTTTTCCAATTTTTAAGTACATTTCCCGTATATTTTTGATAGTTTCACAGTTCCCATGTATTTCCCATATGTGTGGCAGCTGTACAGTGCCTACATGTACGTAAAACTAGATAGTGGCCTCCACGCCCTCGAAATTTAGCAACGAACGTTTATTCCCGCCCTCAGTTCCCTTAATTAAGACTCAATTTCTTGGAATTATATGTAGAGGACATTTTCCATAAGGTGAAAGAAACTTCATCAGCCATAACCAAATTTCTAGACAAATAAATCCATAATCCTACTGGTCTACGTTCACCATAGATCATATAATTTTTATGACTCATAAGTAATATTTATCTTTACGAAAATATAAGTAAGGGATGATGTATATTTTGTCACCCTTCGCAAAAATGGCACGATATTCCATTTCAAGCGAGGGGGGGTTTCAGTCAAGTTTTGGATACACCACTTTTTTTGTGGGTCTAATATTTCATCGCACGCTCTAAAACTTTTCATACCAGAATTCTAATATTTTCTATTTAATTGTGGCATTAAAAGGATACAGAGCAGATATCACACATTCATGATGTACATTCCAGATATATAATAAGTATTATCTTATGGCATATATAAGTAATATTTGAATGAATATCGCGAAACACTATGTAGATATCTGTCTATGCCAAATAGTAGCTCTAGTCTAGATTGCAGAAAAATGCATCAAATTTTCAAAAATTTTCGGGGGGAGATCCTCCTCGCCCCCAAGCGCAGGAGGGCGGTGTCCCCCCTCCCGCACCCAACCCCCCGCGGCACCGCTATCTCGGCTTCGCCGACTTTATTACATTTAACAATTTCATTAGAGATTGATTTGACACAGCACATGAAATGTGCAAAAACACGATTATCGCAGAAAAAACTGCTTGTAAAAGAATGCTATTGCCACCTAATCGAACGAATAAAATTTATCCGACACGATTAAACACTAACACGTTTAAATAACGATGTAATTTAAGAAAAATGTAAAAAATACCTAACAAAATTTGTAACATCCGCCATATCGATGTGCATTTCGTCATCATAAATCACGCTCACACGAGAAATGATGACGTATTTCTGACATCGAACAAACTAATTATTGCGCCATCTGATTGGCTAACAGATGGCGCAACTACCAATAATATTTAACGTTACATTCGACTGACTACGCTAATCAATGATTAGCCTTTATTACACACCGAAACATGTCAACACCGACCATACTGCGATACGATTAGGAGTAGCGCTACAAAAGCTCATTATCATAATATATGCATATGTATGCTGGTTTCAGAGAATCAGCCTTAGTCAAGCGCGCATCGTTGTTGCATATTGTTAATATAGCGCTTTCGATAAACGATATGTTAGCAGACAGGTAGGGCGATAATAAAGAGCATTATTGCTAATCTTGATCTGGGGATTATTCGATAGATTTCTAAAAATATGTAGAATATTATGGTCTCAAAGTGTGATAATAAGAATCAGCATCAATACTTTGAATAGTAGAACCTTTTAAGTGCAACCGGCTGGTGCAGGTAACAATATATTTTGATTTTTTTAAGTGGAAGAACTTTATCCTGCTGGGTTACTCTGATTTCCGGGTAAAACGCAGTATGTTGCTTTATTACGAGTGAAATTATAGCGTTTATTGTATTGCAACATCGAATTCAATTCTCCCATGAAGTTATAATTGGCCACGAACAAATGCAGAATAAAATACATATATCACAACAACGACATTACTATATTTATTTCTTAGTGATGATAAAGATTAAATGTTGTAAAATTAAAGAACTGCCAAATTTTCGGGCCTGACGTGTACTTCAATACGATTTCCACCAAAAAACAAAAATCTCGAAAATCCCTTCTAATAGAAACATATATAAATTTACTTTGAAGCAACCTCTCTACCCTCCCCCCAACCTCACTAATACAATCATTTAGCACGAACAAAGTTCGTTGCTAAATAACTATAAAAAATGGACAATTTAGTCACGTGGACCTTGCTTTGGTTAACTAAATTGCTTACAGGAGAGCCGCCGCCATCATCAATTTTGCGTTTTTTCCGAGGACCAATTGCAGCTAAAGCTGTCTGGTTGGCTTCTTGCTGACGCATTTGCTCCATCTCAGCAGCTTGTAACTGAAAAGCAAAAGAAGTTTTGAGCATAACTAAGTATTGCTAATAACCATTTAACTTACAAGTGTATAAGGGTGAACGGAAATATGAATTTACAACATAATAATTTGCATATGAGGTAAGAAACTCACAAAAATTTTCCCACACTGGACACTATGAAAAGAAGCTCACAAAAAGTGTCCTTTCAGTACCAAGAACTGATCTAATTATTCAATCATTTTGGGTGTTCAAATGGAATCCCCAACCATGACTACTTTCTGTGAGTGAACTGTATGTCCAAACATGTCGAGTCTCATTCTTTACTGCTATTAAATCTCATCAACATACACTAGTCTACATTACAGAGACAATTGTTCTTGACAAATGACAACACATTCAGCCATCTTCGCTTTTTACAACACGTGTTGTTTAAAGGTTATGCTGAGTGGTCAAACAAGTATGTTTGTAAAGAAGCATTATGATGTGTTCTGTGCATTCTGAAAGTGTCTTTCATTTAAACATCATATCAAAGTATGTAAAACAATTTAAATACCACGCAATAAGAGGCCGGTATATACTCAACAAAACACGTGAACGCGAGAAATGTCAACAGAATGATTTTCGTCAGACGTAACTCGCACGGTGCACGTAAGAAGCTGCCTATCTTTCCCATGTTAAATCAGACGTCTGTCGTTAGAAATGCACGGCACGTCTGGCGAAAATCATTCGATTATGCAATATCACGTGACTTTGTGTTTTATTTGACGAGACGGCATGGTATTTTTAAAGGTGGAAATAGTATTAAACGCGGAGAATGTGAATATTATTTTCATCACACTTGCAATGGATAAGGCATCGTCTATTGATACTGAATTTTACAAAACAAATATGATTTTGACTGAGCAAAATTTCTGAATCCCGAGGCCAAAATTTCTGAATTTGGGTCAAAATTTCTGAATCTTACATTAAATATGTATTTTTAACTTATATTTAAATAAGACTATTTTATAACACTGCTTTGTGTTTAGAAGGGTCAATGGACAGTAAAAATGCACATGAAAGTGTAATTAACTTGGTTTCAACATATTTGATTAGAAATAAATACGAAGGTTTGGACGATAGTCGTCCTACTTTTTGCGAAAAAACGTTCAAAGTAAGGAAAAATCAATGACAAATGTACATGATGTTTTTTAATTTGAACCATTTTATTTTAACTATGTTACATATAGTACGACCGTTTTGAAAGTTATGAAATGAATCTTGTTGGACATTTGAAAAAATTAAAGATCTATTTAAAGTGTTTCAAGTCCCAAATTTTGCTGTAATTTATACACTGGATTGCAGAAGAATGCATCACATTAAAAAAATGGGGGATACCCCAAACCCCCTGGCACAAGAGGGGGTTACTCCTCCCAACCCCCCCCCCCCCCCGTGGCGCCATTGGCACACCCTGTAGGCTTCGCAGAGTCTATTGACACTCAAAATGATACAGGCATGTAGAGTTGGAAGAGCACACAGGATGTGCAAATGCACATTACCTTAGAAAGTCAGTCGTGTATAACAATAACAATGCATCTAGTGTCTTCTATCCACCACGAATTTTCACCATATCCATAATTATGTACTTTTGATTTCTCATGCACAATGACAACGTCGTATCTACCACTATGTTTGTACTAAAATCACCCAATATCGGGCGTGACACATACTCTTTTTCTATGCAGTGATATCATTGTTATTTCTTTAATACTCGTCCCTTTAATTTTGCAACATTACGTTACTGGAGAGCACAAAAATTAATTAATTTTCAATAATATTCTCAGTCTTTTAACTTTCATATACCGTTAACAGGTCATGTTGGTGCATTTCACGACACCAAGCAGTAGTCTCAATCATCGAGGCTGTCTACCGCATAAATCACAGCACACGCAGCCTGGGCTTCTTGATCGAGACTAAATCTTTCTACAACACGTCATTTAAATCGAGTGCATTTTTGTGCGCCGGTAAAAGCATATACACGGTGCGTAGTTCAATCGAGTACATTCGATAATGGCTGTGCCATATGCGAACAAAAATATCAGTATTTTATGGAAAAAAGTACAAGTTTTTATAATATTTGGTCATTTCCCCTGAATTTCGGAATTTCTCAATTCCGATCGGAATGATCGGAATCGACTTCGTATTTCGGAATGATTCCGAAATTTCGGAATACTTGGCAACTCTGTTAGCAACGCAAAGAACACCATGATGTCACAAGCTCCGCCCCTTAGTTTATTACCTGCAGGTAAAGCATGTGGATGTTGCGAGCATCAAGAATGTGCATTTTAATACATTTCCGTCATATATTTGTGTTTTACAATACATACATACAATGAATATTGCATTAAGATACTCCAGCAGCTTTTCAAAGTAAAATAATGTATAATCTTGTTACAACGAGCAAATCTGGACTGACCACATGCGAGACAGTTTGTGAGGACACCTAATGCATCTGCTTTTCTTAGAAAAGTGATGTTGTGTCAACAAGAACGGAGGCGTTGTATGTTGTCCAGTATCTAGTAATTTACTAGGAATATTGGACCTCGTTTCATACACAACATATATCATCATATCAGAGATGCATTTTTCTAACCTCGCTGGAGGTTTTACGAAATATCATGCAATGAGTTTAGGTAAAGATGTTAAATTCGGCAGCATGTTCTTTTTTCACCTCACCATCTGTCAAACCGGCAAGTGTACAAAGATTGATTGCTAAATAAGTACTACTATTTGTTCAAACTGCCATATCTATTATCTGTATCTAAGCAAATTTCTAGAAGGATTTCAGGTGCATGTTCCATTTATGTCTAGCTTTGATATCAATCGTGATATTAGCTGGTTTTAGTTTGAGATGTTTAGATCGACGCCATGGACCATGATTTTTTGCTTTTGCCTCCCGATGCAAATATATATATAGCTAAGATTGGAGATAGCTAAATAAATTATATTATTTGTTCAAACTGCTAGTGATGCACCGATCGATAGAAATATCGGTATTATGCATCGTTTGGGGGCCCCGATTCGATTATTGAATGCAACAGTTGATCGATATTATACACAACAATTAATAGTAATAAAAAACATTAAAATGTGTTCATATCCCTTTGGGTGCCAGACTCCTATCAACTATAATTTGCCAAACCAACTTCCCTGCTCAATTGCCAACAAAAATTAGCTGCAGCATGAAACGTTTTGCGTGTTCAAAGTTTTCATTTATGAACTTCACAGCTGTCACTTCAAAATCCCTTAGAATTACTATATTTTAACAAATTAAAAACTTCTGTTTCAAACTTCTGTCAAAAAAATTCTGTTTTGCATCCTGTGTTGCATAAAAATATTAAAGACAATCTTTTAGCATCTAAAATAACCAATAGTTTCGGGAGGTCGTTATGTACACGTTTTTTGCAGTGTGTTTCATAAGAAGAAATTTTCTTGGAAGTAATAAATCGGTGTGATGTGGAAAATCAATTAATGTTTATATAATTTATACTATGATAATCCTTAGGCAAATCTCTTCATGGTGATATATTTTTTGTAAATATTACAATGTCCCCTTATAAAAAAATGAGCCTAAACATTTCTCCAAGTGACAGCTCAAAACAGGTAATGACGGACTTTGTTGCATTTTAATCATGGTTTGCCTAATAAATCAATTATGTGAGGTTATTACCAATCATAAACTGAAAATAATTACAGCCGAGTGTTCCTCAATTACTTGTACAAATAGTTATCTAAATTCTAAGTCAATTACAGCCATTTATTCCTGCAAACGAAGTGATCATCAGTGGCATGTTCTAGCTGTCAAATGGCAGATGTCTTGGATTTCACAGGAACGAAATCATCGTAGCTCGGCAATATACCACTGTGTTCTGTACACTGATAAGATCGTTGTTTGGCAGTTTATCTGCTGCTTTTAAGATACGATTAGATCGTTATTTGGCACCGAAAGGGATATTTTATCAAATTTCACTCGATGTATTTATGTTTGATAATGATCAAGTCGCACCATTTTTTTGGTTTACATACAGACACCTGCAGCGCCACACCACAGCATCTTTATAATCTAACATACGGGCGATAATACACGTATCTACAATGGCCACGATAGAATATATTTAGAAATAAATATTATACCACGCATTTATACGACAAATACATTACTATATGACAGTATAGAATGAAAATAGCGCAAATAATTGAGGATTTGCCAAATCGTAAAGAATGCACTGTGTGGTTCTATCGCATATGGCCCAATTGACTAGTCCGTGTGCTTGACACCCAGTGACACTTCCCGGGATGTCTATGAATATCTTTTTGCTGAGGTGGACAACGTGGACATCGATAATGTATCGATAATCGATGATGCCAGGGCTACCGATTATCGATAGTCAATACTACCTCTGATTCCCATCACTACGAACTGCCATATCCAACATACATATCGGAAGGATATTTAAACAAGGATTCCAGGTGTACTGTAACTAGGACTGTAACGGTTAGACAAATAACCAATGTCGGGTAGGTTTTGCACAAGTGCCGGTTACAAAATGGAACGTCGATTAACCGAATTGTCGTATGCGTTCAGTCATCACGTTTTATTTGCATTGGTCATGATAATAAAAAATTCAATATCTAATGTTGTTTGTGAATTATTTCAATCAGGAACACAACTAGTATTTATACAAGTTAGTGCAAAGAACTATTTATATATGGGCAAAGCCATCATTAATTAATTAGACAGTGCATATTAGCCCTTTGGCTTAAAGCCTTTCTACAATCAATGCACTAGAAATAATAATATTAGACAGGTATTGAAAAAAAGTATGCGTTTTGTTGTTTAACGCTCAATCAAGGAGTTAAGTGTTCTCAACCTTTTATGTTTATTAGATATAAAAAAAAAAAACATTATCGTTTTGAAGCTGTAAAATGCTTTAGTGGAGCCATTTGAAGCATTTACAACCAAGTATCATTGATGAAATCAAAATGGTGGAAGCAACATCACACAAGCAATTTAATTAACATTTAGTTTTTTCAATATTACTATTAGTATTTAACCAAGATTATTTGAGTAAAACCAATGATTGATTTTCGTTTTAAAAATTCTACTTTTTTACTTAATTCCAATGCCAAACCATATAATAATAGTACGTCAAAAAAGCGGCGAGTATTAAATATAAATAGTTTAAATAGTTTAATCAAGTATAGTGCAACAAATGATGTATTTTTACATTTTTGCCAGACAGACAAACAGTTATGATTCACCATATCGCCCCCCCCCCACTCCCTCTGCCTTAATTGTGGTTTCTCATCCCACTTATATAAAACAGATGGCCTAAAAGAGATTCTGAATAATTATGATCATTGCAATATTGCGGTAAGCAAAGATTGCGTCATAATTTGAAAGCCCACTTCCACAAACTTGGGAATTTGGATCTCCTAAAAACTGAGGACACCTTTAGAAAGCGAGGGGCACCTTCCACCTTGCGGCGGTGGTCGCTGCAAGGCGTGTTGAGGTCTGCGGCGTCTACGGCGTTTTCCGCAAGCATTGACAAAAACACAATTGTGGGCACATACGTACGGGCTCTGTGCGTTATGAGTGCGTCCGCACAGGGAGTGGTTTTTATTGAGGTGGCCTTGCCCTCAACTTGCATAGAACTTGCGATGTACTCACGTATAACTTACGTCCTACGCACCGTGTGATTACAAACGTACGGGATCCGCAGGTTCATGGTACAGGCAACGCACGGCCCCAGCACGGTGTCTGTGCCGACAACTTGCGGGTAAATCATCTGCATTACTTCTGCGGCCACCGTACTGCCTTGAAAAAACGTACGTTTGCCGCACTGCACACTCACGGATCATTACGATTTCAATGCGGTTTTGGTCGTAGACTGGCTGTAGACCCACCTTGCGGTGGAATGTGCCCCTCGCTTAAGTGGACTAATCGTCTTTGTAAGGATATTTTGGGGATAAAAAAAACAACTTTAATAAATAATATATGCGATGATAGACAGTAGTCCGTATTTCACATTCTGCATATTGATCAAACAATAAAATCCCTTACCGCTTTTGCTTTCTCTTTTAACTTTAGCTGTTCAGGGTCTTCATTTTTAGCACGACTCTACAAAATGCAAAAATCAAATGTAATCCCTGCTGCATGAAACATTTTAACCCCATTTCAAAGTTTTCAAGCTTTTCTCTACCTCACATCTTTCTCTACCACAATAAACATAGATCAAGACAGGTTTTCTAACACTAAGCTTCCATTACATATCAAGTGGCCCTGGCGGGACTTGAACTCACGACCGCAAGGTTGTGAGACTAGAATGATACCAAGCAGTGAGCTGTTAAAAGGTTACACGGCTGAATCGTCGTCTCTGTAATCCCCAGCTTACATACTTGGTCAGTTATGATTTCAACCCAGATGTTGTGGGTTTGAATACCACAAGGTCCAAAATTTGGGAATGTCTTATAAGCATTTTTGGTACTTTTGAATCGATATGTATGTGTTCCCCAGTGCTTGCGTATTCATTTTCAAGTCTGTCTCATAATAATGTTTTTAAAAACACACCGTAACTTCATCCAAAGTAAGCCAAAGTACACCAAAATCTAATCAGCTCTGGAGAGTAGTACAATGAAGCTAAATATGAAGTTTGGTGATAATAGGTAAAATACTTCTCCCTGTAGAGTGGTAACAAGGTATTTACACCTAACGCTCATAAGTTCTTCAAAAGTAGGCCAAAGTACAAACAATTTTTTTTGAGGAGTACTTTTTTCCTCAAACAAGATATATATTTAATTTGCAAAGCAATAGCTCGAATAGTCTGGAACGGGGAAGATTTAACAAAACTACGGTCACAGGATGATGTGGACAAAAAATTGCAATTGGTAGCAAAGAAATATGTTTGTCACCAGCACACGTATAAGCAATTCCAAACTGGGCATATATCAAGAGGGTAAAACTCCACCACCATCACTTTGCACTGAGCTGCATGTATGTGTCTGACTTCGCTTTTTTTGCAGTGCTTCTCTCTTATTGCTTGTTATCACGGCCCAACTCGAGTATTGTGATTCCTGTCAAGAGACTAAACGCATGCTGTCACCGTGTGTCATTGTCTCAATCAATGCACCAGCTGTTTTTGGACTTGTAGAGACTGACCGCATGGTTTCGTTTCTTAAGAGGAATCACGAAACTTGAGTCAAACTATAATAACAAGTGACTCAAGTAAACCATTGAAGACATTTGCTGAACCGAAAACTGTCAATCGAAAATCGAATGCAAAATGCCACCATATCTGTTTACGTATAACAATGCACGGCGGATATTGTATAATGTGTTTAAGTTTTACATGCTTTATTATAACTGCTACATATTTACAGGAATAAGAATACACATGGACTGGATAGTATAAACTATGGTATGATATGCATTGCAATATTGTCTGCACAAACATTGCAACTTGCACCTTTGAAAATATACTTTAGGGCACTCTACTATACATTGTATTTTTGACATAAATAAAATAATTTTAAAACATGATAAATATATACATTCTAAATGAAACATATATAAAATAATATTTAATTGCACAATGAATTCTTACTAATCACTTCGTCTTGCATTATACATGGTCAATAACTGTTGCCTCACCAAAGTGTTCATACACTTTGGTGAGGCAACAGTTATTGACCATTTGACCATTGTCCATTTTAAGTAACTACTTGAACTATTCAATGTCATTTTTGCATGCTGTATCTATCAGGCGGTCTTGATAGTCTCCAGTAACGTGTCCTTACTTCCATGTCACAAGAATTTGTTCTTATTGGTGATGGTAGTCCCACCTTCGTTTCTGGTGGTAATTTACAATTGGGTAGTAGCACTTCTTCCTCTTTGGATTGGAGCATTCGGGATGATCCCTTACTCGAGTCATGAGATGGAATGTTATAATCGTCAGTCTCAACAGTAGTTAACCCTTTCCGTGCCAGGGCGCATATATGCACCCCACAATATATGTCCCTTTAGTGCCGGGGAGCATATATGCACCCGAGTTTACAGAAAAAACAGTTTGAATTTGTCTGCCATATTCGTATATAAACACGTATCTTAACATGTATCTTAATTTTGTGGTATGATCCATCTAGTCAGATTATGTCCTTATTGCTGTTGCAGGTCCATACATATCATTTAGTCATGGTCACCATGTTTTAGTTTTGCTTGCTTTATTATAACTGCTACATATTTACAGGAATAGGAATACTTGATAGTATATACTTTGTATGATATGCACTACATTATAGTCTGCACAACTATTGCAACCTGCAAGGCCAGGGTAACTGGATGATGAAAAAATTGTCCGTAAAATTTTCCATGAGGTTGGTCAGAATAATAATAAAAAAAAAAAGCTTACGGTCAATAGCGGATAGGAAGGGGGAAAAATAAAAATAAATAAATATCCAAAGGAAAGTTTGGGATGGGCGAATACAAAAATATACAGTATAGTCACTGTAATCAGGCGGTGTGTGCATTTCAATAAACAATGGTTATTTTGTTCTTTATTTAATAGGTTTGGGTCAATGTGTATTTCCATGAAAGGTGTAGACACTGGTCGATTCCGTGCACACCCTCAGCCCCTTAAGGCCTATGGGGTCGATCACTAGATCATAGCCAAGCATCAAGTATTGCTATCAGACCACAATATGATCCATCTATGGTCCTCCATCTGCCTGGTGCTGACCCATCTTAGGGTGGCCTTGAGGCTTGACTTGCCAATTTGGACTCTCAAAGGTTTTACCCAAGGGCCACTCATACCACTAGGGGAGTGCTACATGTAGCTGGCACACAGCATCATTTATGTAGAGAGGACATCAGGCACAGAGTTGCCTAGCCCTAGCCCTGCATGTAAAGCTGAGGTAATACCCTGTATACCTAGAGACACCTAGGAACGAATGAACGCTGTATATACAACTACCTTAGCCGCTGTGGGTAGTGAAGTAATTCTTTGTCTGGTAGGTGTATGGGTCCCGGGGTAAGGGCTGAAATAGCCTTACATCAACCAGTCAAAGGATGATGATGAGTCTTATATCGTATGTCAATATTTACATCTGCTGGGGACATCTGGAAAGCTCAAATTCTGTCACACAACAAAGTACTCACTCATATGTTAAACATCGGCATTTATTATCGCTCAGCCATCTACATTTTGCCTTGGTGTTACTATGATTCCGGTTGCCAAATCAATTGAACATTACAATTGTCAACTGTCGTTCTCAACTAAACTAATGTGTAAGCCATTAGTAATGTTCTTCATCAAATCTATTACGAATGCTTGCCAGAAAATAGAAAAAAAAATTTAAGAGGAAACATGCACACTTCCGTGTCAGTGTGCATGCACAATAGTTCACATGTCCCGTGCACATGCTGGGAAACCGAAACCGAATGCATAGGCGTCATCCATAGAATCCAGTTACCCTGGCCTAACATTGCAACAATGTGTTTGGTCGTGTTTACATAATAGATGTTATAAAAAGAACGTCGTTAGTTAGGTGATAAAAAATCCATGACTTTTGCAGACGAATATCTAAAAAGGCCAAAAATAAATCATTTTCCATGACTAAAAAAATTGGATCAAAATTCCATGTTTCAGGTTTACCAGGTGGCTCGGGAACCCTGAGGCGGAGTGGCTTGGCGGTTCAGCCGTGTAACCTTTTAACAGCTCACTGCTTGGGATGATGGTATCATTTTGGTGTCACAACCTTGGGGTCGTGAGTAAAAGTCCCGCCAGGACAAATTGATATAGTCAAATGGAAGCTTAGGATTGTAAAACCTGTTCAGCTATGTCTATTGTGGTTGAAATATGCTTGCAAAAAAGATGTGAGAGAGAAGTTTGAACATGAATGCAAGCACTGGGAAACACATATATATTGATTCCAGGGATGGGGTCAATTCCAATGGAATTGTGGAATTCAATTCAAATTCCAATTCAAATTGGAATTGAACACATGAAAGAAAAACAGAATTGGAATTGAGCTTAATCTTGTCAATTCCACTTCCATTTCAATTATTCTTTGATTCATTTCCATTTCAACTTAATTTTAAATATAGGCCTAGTAGCAAAGTGACACCTCTTGCACAGGTTAAAAGTAAGACAATAGAAATTTGCAATGGAAAGAATATCTCAGTAAATACTAAAGTTGACATGACAATTACCTCTGTTTACTTATAACTGTTTCAGTGTTTCTCTATACTTGGAATTAATTAGACAAAGGTCAACTTGGAAGCAACTGGTTAAGTCTTTTTGTTTTCAGTGCAAGTGGTGTCAAGTGATCAGTTAGCCATATTATATCTGTTGATTATTTACTATAAAGGGACAATCAACTAGAGATGATGCCCATTGTATGGAAAGAAAAGTTCTAATTTAAAAGACTGCTAAGAAAAAAGATTTCTGTACGCTTATTTGATGGATATCATAATTGTTAATCAGAAGGCTTTAAATGTTACTTATTATTCTAATGTACATTGTATGTTCTATAAATGATAATTGTTTAAAAATTGGTTAAGAACTCTGTAAAAATCATTTAAAGCATGAGATATTGCTGCCGTGTAAATATAGAATATAAACAAACACAAAGGATGGTAAAAAAAATTTTTTAAACCATGTTCTTTCATTTAAAATATATTTTTGGTTTATATGGTATCATTGATATTCATATATTTTAATCTGCTCATTTTAAAAGATGGCTATTAAACATCACATAAATGTATAACACCCACTTTTACTAATAATAATATGAAATTGGAATTGAGACGAAGGAATTGGAATTGAAGGCTGTGGAATTAGAAATGGAATTGAACCATATGGGTAAAATGGAATTAGAATTAGTTAGAATTGACAAAACGGAATTGACCCCATCCATAAGCGATTCCATATCAAAGATTACAGATAAAAAATTATTCAAAATGCAGAATTATTTGGAAGTAAAATTACCTTGGCAACTCGTAATAATGTTTCTCTTTCAGCATCATCGTGTCGTTTCTTTTCTAATTTATCTAATTCCTCAAGGAATTTAAGTTGACTGCGTATCTCATTTACTTGCTCATACCGATTGTCCATCTGCAAATGAATTTTACAGCATTAAATAACAATGCAACATGCTCAAAAATGTTCATGGTAGCATATCAATATATCACATGCCACAATATCACAAGAAGATGAAAAATAGGATGGCCAATTTATATACAGATATTCTTATTTTCAAGCTGTAAAGGTTTTGCTCAGTGTTTGAACAAGTATGCTTTCATAGCACATATGTGTAGTGTGTCAGATCACGAGGAACGATTATTTGTTACTTTTAACTTTGTTTATTTGATTTCTCACTATTTTGTATTTAATTCCACAACAATTCAATGTACAGAAAAAAAAATTTCATTTCACAACTCCATCACGTTCCTCCCATCGTCATATGTGACAGCATATACACACTACAGGACAACCTCTACTATCCCAAACAGTTCGGTATTCAGATTAAAGAGGATTTCGGATGAAAGAAGGGGTGGGCGAATTTAACACATGTGCATGTACCAGGAGTGACTATGGACCATGGTTCCCAGCAATTGGTGAAAGTTAAATTCCAGGTCATTTCAAGGTATTTTCAAGGTCTTTTAATCAAATTCCAGGTCAATTTATTATTTTTTTTTCTATCAAATTAAATGGCTTTCTGAAGTATATTGTAATCAAATCGACCCAAAAATATTGCAAAAATAGATAATAAATAAATTTAATTTGTTATAATATTTTATTTTCATCATTTGACATCAATTTTATGTAATGATTTTTTACACAAAAATAAACTTTGGAATCAAATTGAAATATCACATGAGCTTAATTGATATCTGATAATATGAGCATCTCAAATTTTAGATTCTGCATAACAATTGTAAGAAATATTGGCGACCAAATTATATTTCTAGGAGCATGCAATATTTACTTGGGAGGCCTATAGGTGACTGTTTATTATCCATGCGCACCACCACAAGGCAGAATAGATCAATCAGTTGATGTTGCCCTTTTAATGGTTGAAGTTGAACCATGCAAAGATATCCCGGTCTTGGCAAGTATTTTGATAGTGAGTGTTGATCTAACCTTATCATGTTATATTGGGCTGTTTCGACCGACGATCCCGCATGCACAATAATACTAATACACCATTCCCGAGTATGGTTTTTTCCTCCTCAACCATGGTGTTCAATCAATCTCCAGTTTTTGTGAGTTATAAGCAGATTTTGTGAGGAAAATGTTTACTTTTGAAATCGGCGGTTTGGATTTTCCACTGTAAACGGTCTAAAAACCATTTCTGAGCACAATTTTTGCCGTCCATGCACTATAAGAATACTTCTGGCACATACTGATGCGATTTATTTCAACTCACATGGGCTGGTTTCTGCTGCTAAGTCTGCAATACATGACCACCCACCTTCACAATTGAGGTCATCTGATAGAAAACGACTAATATAGTGGCTGTAAAGATGTAATTCAGGCAAAGTATGAATGAGAATGTATCTCAAACTTGATACAAAACAGATTACACTAATCCCGTGCTTTTTAAAACCACATAACTGGCCAAAATTAAAAATGATTTTCAACTCCTCACGAAAACTGTTGATTGTTCATTTCTGTAGATTTGGAGACTTTACACAATATAGAAGTTAATAATATAGATGCAATGCATAAGGTAGTTTTCAGTCAAGTATAAGCTACATGCCTGACCGTACTTAGGGCTTAACAAAGCAATATAAGGCAAAATATCACACATTTTCAGATAGTGGACAGCCATGTAGAACGAGGGTCTTCAACTATTGCAGACTTAGTAGCAGAAACCAGCCCATGTGAGTGGAAATAAATCGCATCAGTATGTGCCAGAAGTATTCTTATAGTGAGTGCATGGACGACAAAAAATGTGCTCAGAAATGATTTTTAGCCCGTTTACAGTGGAAAATCCAAACCGCCGATTTCAAAAGTAAACATTTTCCTCACAAAAACTCTTGATTTCCTCACAAAATCTGCTTATAACTCACAAAAACTGGAGATTGATTGAACACCGTGTCAACAGTATTAATATTATGCAATCTAAACACCAATAACAGGTGATTTTAATCTTTATTCTGTAGAAATCCATTTTATTTTTGGTTCAATTGGCCTCCATGACATGCATATGCGTTTTTTTCAATAATAGGCGAAGGTTTGTTGATCTATGTGCAGATGCGACGTCAGTAAAAGAGCATATGTATTGCTTGCTGTCAAATCTGTTGTTGTGAACCAGCTAAAATTTTCAGTCTCTATCAGTAGTTGGTTTTCTTCATAGATTACAATCACACATAAACAGTTTCATCACACAACTTGGCGATAAAGCCTAATTCAATAAAAAACGTGACTGTTTTCGATTTTTGACAGGAAGTTATAAATATTTGGAAAACAACTGAAAATTCCAGGTGATTTCCCGATTATTGCCCAAATCAACAGAATCCCCGCCATTTTCCCGTGCTCCCGTGTCAAATCTAAAATTCACGGTTTTTCCCGACCGGTACTGCTGGGAACCATGTGGACAATAATAGAAGATATTCACGAAATACCTTATCCAACAACTCTCCATCATTTTGGGGTGAAGTTATACATCATAAACCAATATTCCTATCATCATAATTCGATTGATCTTCATTTAATACATTTTGTACAAGTAATAATTTATTATCTTCTCAGCCTTAATAGATATTTCTGACCAGCTATAATTTTGATATCAAAACACATGGCTTTGTTCATTTTCGAGTTACAAAGCAAAACAAGGAAGTAGTCTCAATCAACAGTCTCTGTGTTGGTGTGCGCTCATTAAATGGAGTAGTGCTTTTTGATAGAGGCTGTATCAAGCATTCTGTGTGCGTCACATGTGTAGGAGTCAAAATGAGAGTAAGCGTCGAGTCGGGAATTGGAGTACAAGCTTGACATCAAAGCATACACTTCAGAAAATCAGCATTTACACAAAACATTCGGATTATTGGAAAATTCGGATGAAGGATATTCGGAAAATAGAGGTTGTCCTGTACATGTATAATATGGCAATTATTGATCCCTCTAATATCCCTCCCCCCAGCTACTGCTGCACCTGGTAAACATGTGTGGAACAGATTAAAAAAAAACATGCACAGCAAATGCCTCCTTAGATGGATTTAATTAATAATTTTGTTTTTTGATACACTTGACATGTTGCTCCTAATAACTTACGATTTTACAATTATTAGTTTGCCTTTTGATAAAATATCAATTCCCATAAATGTGGACTGCCATATTGAAAGTCACTTCCATGTCTCCCTGGAAAAAAAGGGCACTGCATGAAATTGCAGCCTGTCACTCCTGCGCTGAAAGCCAAAATTAGCTGGTCGGAAATATCTATTAAGGCTGAGAAGATTTGAATGTTTACAAACATGATTTTTGAGTACATTTCGTGACACCCATTCAGTGAAATGATTAATTATGAAGAAATGGAATACTGCACATAGATAAAAATGTATATATTCGACTGGCTCAGCAAATACTATATGTAAGGCATAAAAGTTAGATATGACCTCAAATTCACCTGTGCATGTCTCTTTAAATGTTCCATTCTCCCCTACCATTCCTTAGGCTTCCACCTCCACCCCCCCCTCTTTTCTCCCCAACTCTCTCTACCCCATTCTCATCTAAATAGGTCCAGAATGGACTAAATGCATCTCCATCCCCCCCTTCCTGCTGTCGCTCGGCTTGAAACCGATGAGATCTGGAACAGATTAAATGCTCCGTCCGTTCTTCTCCACCAATCACACACTCCCCCCCCCACCCCCCACAAGCACAAGTAGACGTCAGACATACTAAAATTTCACCCTCTCAAATCAACCTGTTTTAGGTAAGCAATTTAAAAATTAAATAATATAAATATACGTATAAATATTATTGTAGAATGGGAACACATCTAATCAGAATGAAAATTATTCAGCTCTGTAAAACTTTGATTTTCGTAACTAGTGTAGAAATTTAATAAATATGTCTGGCATGGCTATGTTAAATTTGGCATGTAGATTAAAAGGTGATAAATCAATGCAGATCAAATACTTGTGATAAGTCAAATACTTCTCCCCGTAGAGTGGAAACACAGTATTAACACGAAACGCTAAGTTTGTCAAAAGTAGGACAAAGTACACCATCATCAATTCAGCTGAGGAGACTAATATATTGAGGAAATTTTCCCCTGTACAGTGGTAATAATTGTAGGAATTGACCACGAGATTGGAGTGTCAATCGCAAAATTGAGCATGCTGACGTCAGCATGCTCAATTTTGCGATTGACACGACAATCGAGTGGTCAATCACCATTCTATCATGACTAAAATCCATTTTCATGATTTTATTTTAAAATAAATCATATTATAACATTCAACATTCAAGTCAATTTCGTTTGGTTTGAGCGCGCGGAGACGTCAATTCCTACAGTTTTGAGCGCGCGGAGGAGTTAGTCTAAACTGTTGCACTCCGCACAGCATGAACACGCCTTCATGGCCTTACTACGCCAGCGGCTGTATTGATATTGTGAGGAGGTTAGACTAGCGCCGTGTTTTGTTTTTTTAGCGTTCATTCCATCGCAAAATTGAGCACGGAGATTGACCAATCAGCGTGGGTTATTGGCGGTGATTTTTGCACGGAATGATAGAATGTTTTATTCAAATGTTCCATAAATTTTTCAAAATAGGCCAAAGTACAAAAACATCAAACCACCTTCGAAAAGTAATATTGTGATACCAAATGTCAAGTTCGGTGATGATAGGTCATAAACTGTTCTCAGGAGACAGATGAACTCTAATTCGTACTAATTTGTTTTTAAAAATACACCGTAAATTCATCAATAGTGGACCAAAGTACACCGAAATCTAACAAGTAGTCCTTAGAACGCAAAAAATCTCCACCTCCTAAATCACCCCTTTTAGGTCAGCAATTTTAAAATTTTCAAACTTCTCTCTCTCTCACGTCTTTTAGCAAGCATATTTTTTACCAACAATAGATATAGCTGAAGACAAGTTTTACAACCCTAAGCTTCCATTTGACTATATCAAGTGGCCCTGACTGGACTCGAACTAACCAAGTATGTAAGCTGGGGGTTACAGAGACAACGGTTCAGCCGTGTAACCTTTTAACAGCTCGCTGCTTGATGGTATAATTCTGGTCTCACAACCTTGGGGTCGTGAGTTCGCGTCCCGCCACTTGATATAGTCAAATAGAAGCTTAGGGTTGTAAAAGTTATCTTCAGCTATATCTATCGTCGGTAAAAATATGCTTGCTAAAAGACGTGAAAGAAGTTTGAAAATATATTGGCATGCACTGTACTGGGAAACACATATAATTTTAAAATCAGTACTTCAAATACATAGATGTATAAAGAATATGGTAGAAAGGCAACACATCTAATCAGAAAGAAAACAGGGGGCTCTAGAGAGCCTAAATCGCTCAACTATATACAAATATCCTCAAGATAGTGGTTAAAGTCTCACACAACTTGCAAAGAAGCACTACAGAACTTTTACATGGACACTACAAAATAGACATCTTAAGCCTTGATTTTTAAAAAGAAGTTAATTAAAGCCCCGTCCAAACCCCTAAGACGGTGGCCGACGCGACGCGATGATCCACGACGCGACGGTCGAAGAGCATCGTATAAAAACATCAAACTAGCGTCTGCTTACGACTGTGCCTGTCCACACCACCACGACGGTTCATCGTGAGCCTACCGCGTTACTGGCGAGTGTTTCATAAACTACGCCGGCCACTCATAAAGATAGAAGATCAATACAGTTTTTAGTATTATTGATTAGAGCACACGCATTTTGTCCATAAATATAATACCAGAGTTACGTCAAAGTACAAATTCGTTACGCAAACCAGTCTAAGACGGCCCGTCGCGTCGTAGGAGTGTCCACACCAATGCGACTAGTGCCAACTATATGCGACGAGGCCTGACTACGACTGAACATGTTCAACTTTCACGAGGGCCTCCGACGCAACGGGAGTCTTAGCGGTGTGGACAGGGCTTAATAGAAGAACTTTTCCAAGGTGTGAACTTAAACATTATCATTTATACATGTAGGCCAGTAATGCACTGGTACTTAAGAGTTGCTGGGTGAAGGCTTTGGTAGGTTGCTTTCTTGCATTGCCTGATTGAATACTGGGCTAGCGCTAGACCCATCTCAAATTTAGCCAATTGGCTAAACAGCTTAAATTTTTTTTTAGTCAACTGATTTTTTTTTAGCCAATTGGCTAAACAACTAAAAAAAATTTAGCCAATTGAATTTTTTTTTAGCCAAGTTTGAATTTAGTATAATACTGTTTTAAATGAAGTAGATTTGCTGGACTTTGTAATATATTACATTACAATACTATTTTGTAGATATTTATGACAAAGTGCCAGACACGCTATACATTTTTTCATGTGAATTTGGCCGGCCGGCCACCCATGTCGATGAAGATGAACGATCGAAATGGCAGAATCTACTAATTTTTTAATATTGAATGCCACATATATCTAGATGTATGTCAACCAATCGGATTCTGCCATGTTGTGAAATCAGACACGTCTTCTTTGCTGATTGGCCTAGTCTTGGTACTTCTAGAAAGGTCTTCTTGGCCAGCCAGTAATCTATTGCCAACTTCTAGACATATTTTAGCGCTCGCCACGTTTCCTTCATGAGTAGCCATGATTGGTGAATGGCATGCCACGTCGTTTTTTACTAGTGCCCATTTATTAAAAAAACGCAGGTATACATACCCTAAACTGATGTAAATGCGTTAATGTTATGATATCACACAAACACCAGTATTGTAGAAAGTTCTAGTAAAAAATCTTCGTCGAACATTGAAAAATAGAAAACGTGGCGCCACCATTTTTGTTTGCGTTCGATTTCTGATAGGCAGTTTTCGATTCGGCAAACATCTTCAGTAGTTTACTCGAGTCATGAGGTACAATTCTGTCACACTGTTAAAACTCGAGTAAACTACTGAAGACGTTTTGACGAACCGAAAACTATCCATCAAATCGACTGTAAAATGGCACCATTGTTGTTTGCATTATGAAATGGTATATCCGGTAAGTACGAAGTCGAAGTAAAACCAGGCGAAATTCGTTTTTTGCGAATTTTTCTTGAATAAATAAGATTCGCCACATTGGCGAAAGAGTAAGCAAAATCTCTCGCCCATCCTTAAAATCTCTCGCCCATGGCGATAAAACGAACCACCGCGCGAGCCCAGAAATAAGTCATCTATATGCATTTGTTTTCTAATCGTAATTCGTGCCTAAAACCAGCAGGTGGCTACAAACAATTGCATTCTGGGGGAAAAAAGACAAACAGTATCAATCTTTATCATTTCTTTCTGCCACGCCGTAGCATCACAGAACTTTGGTTGATTGAGATTGCACCACGTCAGGTAGCCAAGAAGGATATTTTCACTGAACCATCTTTTATGAGTATAAGAATTTTTCTCACCATATTTTGGTATAGGGGTACTTCAGAATGAATTTTAGCCCTGATAACATTTTTATATCCCCCAGCGTTTTGAGAAATCAAAGATGGCCACCGGTGGGTGGGTTGAAATCTTATATTGTACATATCTTTCTTGATATCTGTAATAGTCATGATTTTAGTGTTTTGGGGTAAGTTTTCTTGGTCATAGAATTCAAATATGGCCATTGGAACAATATTGACCATCTCCATATATGCAAAATCCAATATGGCCACCACATGGGTATTCATAATCTATGATTGCCCATAAGTTAGTTACTATTAATGATAAAATCATGATTTTGGTGTCAAGGTGTAAGTTTATGGAGCAAGGAATCCACATATATTCGTGAAAACAAGATTCAACATTTGGATGTAAACGAAATCCAAGATGGACACCACAGGAGTTCTTAAAATATGAGAATGTTTATAACATTTAAACTACTATGTGATAGAATCATGAGTTTGGTGTCTTCATATAGGTTTATAGGTTAAAATAATCTAACTACATGTATACTCATAAAAAGATTCCTCATTTGGATATTAGCCAAATTCAAGATGGCCGCCACTGCAATGTTTGAATGATTGTAATTAGCATGCGCACTGTTAGTGATAGAGTCATGATTTGCTAGTTTAGTTTTTATGTAATTTGCTTTTGCACTATCTAACATAACATAAAACATCTGATCTACCATTTGTTATTCACTAATGAGTAAAATACAGGGTGACCAGATTGAAAAATGATTGTCTATAATAATGCATCATTGTGATTGAGACAGTTGTCAAATCTATTACAGACATCTGATATACTGATCTTTCCTTAGAGAGACTGTGTAAGCTCCAATCATTGGTTTTGAATATTAGCCCAGGCAGGAATACATAATGTATTCCTGGCCCAGGTCAAAGATATGCTATATTTCGAGTCAGTCCTGATATTCATATATACTTATTAGCTGGCCATCTGATTAAGCAGTTTCAGATTAACTATCTAAGGTCCTGTATTGTAGTTAGGCTAGAAACCTCAAGCACAGAAAATGAAGTCTTCAAATCTCCTTGTCCTGCAATAATGTGGCCATTTTCATAACACTAGTAGCTCCTGCATCACGTTTAGTAAACCCAGAAAATTCCCCCCAGGCCTCTCATTTCTCCAGAGGCTTCCCACGTCTCCGATTCCCATGTTTTGTTTCCAAATGCATACCTTTCCGAAAGCTCAACCACAGTGTGGGAGTAGCAGTATCCTGCTAACTTGAGAATTCTATTGGCAATATCATCAGTGGCTGGTGAGAATTCACCAGAGAGTTGCTCATTTGTAGTATGGGAGCTCCAGTTTATGTTCTTGATCGTTTGAAGCATATGTGTAGAGATATCTGTAGCACTGCGAGAACTTTCCACTATTTTTATCCAGGGGTAACTTTCTCAGCAATAAAGTAGGATTTCTAGACTTTGTTAATGCTGTTGAGGGCTTTCTAAGTAAGTATCTTTTTTACTCAGATGTACTTTTGAGATTCAACCATCAATGTGCCAAAGGGTGCCAAAGTCATCCTTGTGCTCCAGTACAGTACCATTATGGGTTTGAAGTCCATTGTTGTCATTTGTGTTATATAATAACTACTTTTTCTTTTCAAGCTTTTCAAGTGTCTTTCGAAATGAATTTAATTCTTACCGGTACATGTAGCTCGAAGAGGCTGATCATAATAAGCTTATACTAGTGTAAGTATGTAATAGTCATCCATATGGTAAATATGAGGTGATACCAGTAATATATCATGTACCCGTCTTCAGCTTTTGGAAGATCTTTGTAGAAAATAATATGCAACAGCTTCTTGAGGCATCTCATTATGCTGTTTGGCATATCTTAGCGGCATACAGAGATACCACATAACTTCTTATGCCTGCTGTTAGATATTGGTAAACTCCTTCACAATGTCTCAATTTTAAAGATTATTCTGTAATCCATTAGACGCATAGATATAATAATTTAATCAGAGTTCTTGTTGGGCAAAACTTGTAGTGGGACAATTGACCCCTTGGTAAGGCAAATCAATGGGTCAATTCTGTACTTGATGGGCAAATATTTTTGCGGTAAAATTTGACTATTAACAGTTTCAAATGACATGGATTGAAAATGTTTATTTTCGTGTTCTTTACACTGTCCATATGATCAATTGTTAAAAAATAAATGAAATGTGTCACATATATTTTTGAACAATTGATGATATGGAAAATTTTCTAATGAATGCTCATCCATATTGATTCTCTAAAAGTTATTGAGAGCCCTGATAATTGGATTATGTTTTTGTGATGTTATATATATATATATATATATTTGATGTTATGCGTTTCATTTATGTAATGTTGTGTTTATTTTTATAATACTGATAGATTTTAATATAACTCATTCTTATTCTTATTCAGTGTATCTGCGAGCATCAGTTTCTGAAAGAAACCCAACACCACAAAGTAATTGCCTAGCGAAAAAAAATATAACTTTTTTCAAGGTCCATTGATCAGTTGCC
This sequence comes from Streblospio benedicti, assembly GCA_019095985.1. Classification (NCBI taxonomy): domain Eukaryota; kingdom Metazoa; phylum Annelida; class Polychaeta; order Spionida; family Spionidae; genus Streblospio; species Streblospio benedicti. The sequence goes on along the minus strand of CM032661.1, from coordinate 9,408,246 downwards.
TTTGATTTGACACACAAGTTAGCTTTTGTCAAGGCCCAAGAATATCATTTAAAAAGATAATTGAAATTTGTGATCATTGCACTCAGAAACAGCACCAGTCTAAATATCTCACCTTAGCGGATTATATAATGATATATAAACATCAGTCTATTAGAGTCAGTCTAAGATATGCACATGCATGTACAGTGAAAAGAGTTGTATTCTGTACGGGTGTTTTCACATGAAGAAATTTAAATATCAATAACTAAATATTAAATATCATAGCCTTTAGAAAGGCTAACACACGTAAGCTGCTAAATAATATGCAGCAGTGATGCCATTGGCTGGCTGATTTTGCAGCTACAGCTAAAAATAGCTTGCAGCAATGAGTCCAATATTGAATTCTCGTCAGCAGTAATCCCCTAAGTACTCTTGCTTTTGTTTACTAAGTAGTAGCACTGCATAATATTGCGTCAAGAGACCCCTTGAGATGGTAAGACAGTGCGCTATTGGAGATTTTAATGCGTCTATGGCGCATGATGCAGCCTGAACAAGAACTGTAATTTGGTGGCCAAATTTATTTTGATAGTCAGTTTCGTATTTTTATGGTAATATTTCAACTTTATATCTCAATAAACCTGCACGTTTGATACCAAAATCATTCACTCTCAAATCGTTAAAAGTTATTTAAACTTGATTATCCTACCCTCGTAGTGGTGGCCATTTTGAATTTGCTTATATCAAATTAGTGAGTTATATTTTGATGAGTACTTTTGATTGTGACTCAACAAACCTACATCGAGATACCAAATCATGATTCTATCATTAATAGTTAGCGCATTTACCCATTACCCCTCACGTTTTATTACGTGACAGCCCTTGTATCCTCGCAAATATTTGCAGTGTAACGCATATAAAATCTTTCCATTTGTCGGAGCTGCATTGCCAACTTTAAACTACCATAATTTCCTTAAAAATGCTCGTATTTCAACAATCTTTTCAATAAAATACAAAGCAGCCATTTTGGCTTACCCCAGTCCCAATTTCACAAATGTTTTCAAACAAACAACACATTTCAAATGGCCATGTTCGGATCAGTTAGGACTGCGGTATAATACTCAAAATTTGCAGCGTAGTTTCAAATAAATAAATCACGGTAATTTAGAAAATAATTAAAAATATTTATCGGGTGTTTTTGGAACTCATTTCTATATCATAATAAAGCTTAAGCTTTTAGAAACACGAATATGTATTTCTCATCAAGATTGAACCATTATGAGTATGTCTACAACGCGATCAAACATTGAGGTTTTTCCATTTAGTGCGATATGCGCAAACATGGCGCCCGTGTAAGTGCAAATTAATGCTGTCAAATGAAACTTTTATATATTCTCTTGAAATAAAAGCTAAACATTAAAATAAATTATACACAACGATTCCTCATACAGTTTTACATGTAGTAATCTAATTTTAATCACGATGGCACCGTTCCTATACCCCAAATGAATGACTTGTGGAACGAAGCTTTTGACAGCCAAACACGTGAAATCAGCCGGCCGGTTTAGGCCGATTTGAGGGAGAGGGCCCAAGGCCGGTTTAGGCCGTTTTGAGGGGTAAAGGGTTAAAGATAATCTCATATTTCTACAACACCTGAGGCGGCCATCTTGGATTTTGTCTATGTCTAGTTGGTCAATTTTGTTTCCATTAGGATATTTGGATTATATGACCGTACAAACGTACATCTAGATACCAAAATCATGTTTCTATCATTGATAGTTAAAAAGTTACAAATAATCTCAGATTTCAAACACTCGTGTGGTGGCAATCTTGGATTGTGCATATAGGGAGATGATCAATTTTATTCCAATGAATATATTTGGATTCCTTGAGCTCTACAACCTACCCAGACACCAAAATCATGACTATCACAAATATCAAGAAAGATATGTACAATATGAGATTTCGACATCCCCACCGGGGGCCATCTTGGATTTCTCAAAACGCTGGGGGATATAAAAATGTTATCAGGGCTAAAATTCATTATTAGACATCCTTCTAACCAAATCAGGTGAAAAAAATTCTTATACTCACAAAAAAGGGTTAGGTGGTATGGCTACCTGACTAGTGGGTAAAAATTGTTGCAACTATTTTGAGACACCTTTGTATGATCGTACCTAAATATTTCATATTAGACAGCGAAAAGCTTCATGCATATGCAAAACAGCCACATGCTTGGTTTGTTGTCTATTTATTTCCCATGATTCTTAGTTATACAAAAACTGGTGTATGGCAACCACTAAGATAACCCACATAACCGTAGATTTTAAGAATACAAACCAAAATTATATAACTGCATGTATATGTTTATCTTCTTAATATTTTTTGTTACTGTTTGTTTGTTTGTTATTTTGTGGTTATTTGCACGCTGTTTCTATTTTGTACTAACCTGTTAAGATCTATGTCAATTTCAATATTTAGTTATGTTTCAGTTTTACTGTTAATCAAGTTGAGCTATTAAAAGTTGGCTAAAATGTTGGAATTCTTGATTTAATGTACACAAGTATAAGTAATCAGCCACAAATATTCTTTACGTTGTACTGTGTGCTGCTCTGTCATGCACATATTGATCTGCAGCACACAGTACCAGGCAACAGTAGACTTTTGCCTGTGCTTTGTCCATGCTGGGTTAAGTGTTTTCAGCACTCATGACTAGTCAACTGTGCCCACTTTACCCAGATGGTTTTGTTAATATTGCTCATGTGCATTACTAGTACAGAACAAGTGGCCATTAGTCCTTGGCTGGGACCTGTGAAAAAGTGCAGCATTTGGGGCAGCAAGCGCACGGGCGTAATTTGCTTTAAAAAGCATAGTAATTACGCCAACATTGTAGGAGTTGGCAGGTCTGTATCAAGGTGCAACTTCATGTCCCATTTCTCCTCCCAATCAGGCAGCTTGTCTAGGTCAGCCTGCATAACCTTAAGTTTGGTGATGATAGGTCATAAACTGTTTCCAGGAGACAGATAAACACAAATTCGTAATAATTCGTTTTAAAACACACACTGTAACTTCATCAAAAGTAGGCCAAAGTACACCAATATCTAATGAGCTCTGGGAGAGTAGTACAATGAAGCTAAGTATGAAATTTGGTGATAATAGGTCAAATATTTGTCCCTGTAGTGTTAAACAAACTTTATTACATAACACTCAAAAGTTCGTCAAATGTAGGCCAAAGTACAAACAAAAATTTTTGAGACATACTTTTTTCCTCAAACAAAACATATTCAATTTGCAAAGCAATAGCTCAAATAGTCTTCGCGTTATGAGTCTCTTTATTTTGGCCGACGGTCATACATACATATTGTCACGGACAGAAGCAAAGCTAGAAATCTCCCCTCCTGACTTCGTCCAGGGGAGATTTAATTAGTTCTTTTTCATAAGTAGGACAATTGATGGAAATTAAGCACATAAATATTGTGTCAAAATATGTCAATTTTCCCTTCAATTAACAGGGAGAGGGTATTATTTACCTGCATCCGAACGCACATGGCTGACCCATCCTCCATCATATTCTTTGTAACAGCGAACGTACACACGTATGAATCAGAGCTTTTTAATCAAGGCTGTTTATTGAAAGTGTGTTAAGGTGTGTTCAGATCTGGTCTAAGGCACCTGATGTAAATGGCCTCGCGTACTTTTCTTTTAAGTGGATTGTTGTCCCAATCTAGTATTTTTTCATTGTCAAACGTGATGTTTTGCTTTTGTCTGTCCGGTTGATTGAGGTGAAGAGAAACATGTGATGAAGTGCTATTTCGACTGCGGTGTTGCTCAAAACATGTCTTAACAGTTTTGGAAGTTTCACTAATATATGAACTTTCGTACCACCACATTTTATTTCATACACAACTCCGCTTATTTCTTCTTTCTTGGCAGGGTCTTTTGGCGCGATCAACAACTGTCTAAGTGTATTCTTCGGTTTGAAATACACGCTGCACCCATAATCCTGCATTATTCTTCTTAGCCCTCCAGATAAATTCATCACATATGGAATGCCTATGATTGTCTTCTCTAATCACAAGTCTTTCTTTTCATTTCTGGTGTCATTCCATATCAAGAATTTGTCTGAAGGGGTAAGAGGAATAATGCAGGATTATGGGTGCGTGTATTTCAAACCGAAAAATACACTTAGACAGGTGTTGGACTGCACTGGGGACAACACACTTCATAAGAAATCCCACACTTGGCACGGTCTGGTGATTCAGACATCATTTAGAAAAGCAGATACACTATCGGTCTAAAATTAAGTTTTGATATTCATTTAATACTTCCAAATATAATCTGAATGTCTGCCATGTTTTTTTAAGAGCATGCTATTTATTTTTTATAAATAATCATTCTTTTTCATGTAATTTCATTGGTTATCATGATCTAGAAGTATCCGATAACCCAGAGAGGGTTATCACCCCTGTTCAAACATGCGTGATACCATGGTTATCATGCTTGTACTCAGCCGAACTACTTTTTCACATTTTTTTAACAGTGTTGTAATTGTTTAGAAAAGAAAGATAAATACAAAACAAAGTTTGTTGTGCAACATGAATTATTTTATCATGATTCGTTCTTGCCGTATCAGGCTCGCTCACAAGACACTTAATCATTGCAGCTCGTGATAAATATAAGTTTTTTGTAGCCTTGCAAAATACTTTGAAATCAAATGCGCTGTTCGCAAGTGTCATCATGGTGGCTATGAGGGAAAATGTATAGGTTTCAAGAATTTGGTCACATATCAAGAAATTTGAAATTATTTAGTGAATTATTGATTTTGGTAACGATTGGAATCCGTATTTCAACGTGTATACAGCCGTACTCCCTTATTTAGACCCTCAAATTCGTACGAATTATAAAGCTAGAGCCGTACTAGCTTACTAGTTGACAGGCCTGGAGCACTATCTTTAAGTCAAATTTATTAAATGACACTGCTATTTACAGATCTAGTTATTTCTTTAGCATATTTATTCAGATAACAATATCGGTGCATGTGATGTAGCAATCTCATGTGATACATGTTATAAATGTTGAATATATTTTAAGTCTTTTCATAAAAGGTTTTCTGATAGTAACAATGGAATTTCAAACCATCAGTACAGTGGTAACTGTCCTGGTGGACATCTATTTAATGTGGAATAAGAAACATTTAAATCTTTTACACAAATGTTGTCTCTAGTCAATGTTTAATTTACAGCTGATTAATAGTCATAAACCAGTATTATATTAATGATATATATGTGTGTATCCGCAAGCGCAGTATTATATTGTTCCAAGACATTCACATAGGATAGGTTACATTTCACAGTGGTAATATCTAACCAGTACCTTATATATTTCAAGTCTATGTTCTGCTATTGAGCCCAGTTTTTCCACAATAGTGCGTAGCCTCTCCTCTGTAGCATGAGAAATGAGATTTGCCACCTCTTGTGGACAGTCTTCAAGACCGTGCTTCTTAACTATAAATTAATAACAAATACATGTAATGGCAGTATTCTGAACTAAAACACTAAATTTCAAAGTGGGATGTACATTGACAAATATGCTGGGAAATATCAATGCATACCAATCCTATTTATTCTTTGCAATAAAGGTGGTGTATGAAGGAAGTTTTGATCTTTGCATGTCCTAAGAGCTCCACTAACCAAATCACCAGCCGACCCAAGTATGTTTTTGCTTTCTTCAGATAGATTTACACCGCCCATTGTCGCAACGTCATTGATATCATCATCTTCCCTGAAAATGAAAAATGAAAGTTTCAATTCGTACCAACACTATAAAAGAACCATCACTTTGTATATTAATTTTTTATATATATATATATATATATATATATATATATATATATATATATATATATATATATATATATATATATATATATATATATATATATATATAAAATTTATTATTTACAGATTAAATTAACATTTATTTATTTACTGAACAGTTTCGTCCTAACAGCACTCATCAGAATATATAAACGAATAGATCTACATGGCAGTACTGCAAAGAACAACTGTACTATGTTATCAAGTACAAAGAAACTGATCAATATATAGATTTAGATTTACTTACGGTGTACGTCACAGTTACGTACATCACCCACATACTACATATAATATTCTGTATATACACAAGTCACACTGACACAGGCACAATTATTAGGTATGGTAATTATAATTATAAAGTAAATATTTTCTCCTGTGTCTACACGCACTGGCTAGTTCATTTCTTACATTAAGGGTGGCTAAATGAGGTTTACATATAATAATATATTTTTCCTTAAGACACAAATTACATGAATTTGCAGACGGTGCATATGGGCTACCTTTTCTAACACCCTCCATTTTATGTTATATGAGATTCCTTGGTCTTTGAGTGTCCAGACATATTGACTGAGTGTTGTGCTGTGTCTTTTATTTTGTTGTCTGAAGGAGTTAGTATGAGCGTTATACCTGGTTTTAAAACTATTTTCAGTTAGGCCTACGTAATATTCGTTTTTGTTGTTGTCATCTCTTTTAACAGCCGCCTGACAGAGTGGTAACAAGGTATTAACACGTATTGCTCATAAGTTTGTTAAAAGTAAGCCAAAGTACACCAACATGTATTCAACTGTGAAGACTAGTATAGTGAACAAAACTTTTAAGTTTAATGACTATAAATAAAATACTTTTCCTACTACAGTAGTAACAATAGTTTTATTTGAATATTCCATAAATTTTTCAAAAGTAGGCCAAAGTACTCAAGCATCAAATCACGTGAGGAGAGTGATATAGTCATACAAAATGTCAAGTTAGTGATGATAGGTCATAAACTGTTCCCAAGAGACATAAAAATAAGAATTCGTAACAATTTGTTTTTAAAACCACATCGTAACTTCATCAAAAGTAGGCCAAAGTATATAAAAATTTTATCAGCTCTGGAGCCTAGTACAATGAAGCTAAGTATGAAGTTTGGTGATAATAGCCTGTCAAATAGTTTTCCCAGTAGTGTTAACAAGGTATTTACACCTAAGGCTCATAAATTCATCAAAAGTAGGCCAAAGTACAAACAAATTTTTTTGAGAGGTACTTTTTTCCTCAAACAAGACATAGTCAATTTGCATATCAATAGCTCGAGTAGTCTTCGAGTTATGAGCCTGTTTATTTTGGATGAACAGACTGATGGACAGAAGCAAAGCTAGAAATCTCCCTCCGGAACGGGGGAAATTTATCAAGAGAGAGTTCTAGATATCTTCTTAATTAATAACAGTAATCTAAACTAGAGGCTCTAGAGAGACTGAATCGCTCACCTGCGTCTATGTTCTATTTTAAACAAACAAGTTAACTGCGATGTGCCCCCCTCTATCTTAAAACAAGCGAGACCTAACGATGTCTGGACCTACGTCGCATGTAACAGGAATGTTATATGAATACAACATTCATGTTAATATGCACATCTATATATGAAGTTCTTATTATAAACCAAGTTTCATTGCCGTATGTTGAGAAGTTTAGAGGAGTAGCAGAGACAAGCTAAATAGTATAGGAGGCAAACAATTCCTCAGTTCAAAGTGGCATAATTGCTAAAAAAAAATATAGAATATAATATCCCTGCTAAAAAGAAGCACAAAATTTCTAAGTTCAAAGATGCATAACTACCATAGATGCATATGTTAGCTTCTCACTGCTAAAAGTCTCGAAAAAATCACCCCTCCAATAGATGAGATACAGTAATTAAAAGAAATATGATATTTGTACATAATGTACACTGCTTTTTAGTCACAATTGGGAATAGGGGAATATTCTATAACCACAAACTCCAGACACATCGGCTCCAACCCCCCCCCACCTACTTCTTGGTAATGGATGATGATCAATGATCAGCCAATATATAGATAGTATACATTATGACTGAGGAGAACTTTGTGACTAAAAACAGCTTTTTAAAATATTGTAGTAGCTAGCAACCATAGTTTTCAATAAATCTTAATATGAAGCAGTCACTTTTTGCACAATACCATAATGAACCATTATACATAGTTTCCTACAAATCCATAAAGTAGTTTTTGAGGAGAAGATTTCTAAAGAATTGTTAACACAGACGGATGACGGACGGACGCCAAGTGATGACAAAAGCTCACATGCTGTTTCACAGCAGGTGAGCTAAAAAGACACTCCACTTTTGCAAGTTATCCAAGAAATGTTTTTTTTAGCCAGCACAATAGAATTGGTATGAATCTTACACGAGTCATGATGCTAAGGAATTGTAGGTCGCACATGTGCGATCTATCATGGCAGCAAGCAAAGAAACATAACGGTACACCGATAAAGAGCTAGATTTTAAGTTTAGATTTATTGTGAATAGAATTTAGAGAGTAATTGTGCATGATGCATAAAATGAAAAAATACAATCAATGACACTCACTTCAGAGAAGAGTCGTATTTTCTTTTCACCTCTTTATGTAATGGACCAGGACTTGCAATATGAGAATAGTGAGGAGATTTTCCCTGTGCTGCCAGTTTAGCCTGCAATGACATACCAGCCACTGGAGTGCCAGGCTTGTGGAACAAGGTCTTTGTATGTGGGCTGCTTCCAGAAGCTGCAGAATTCTTTGCTTGCTGTTGTCTTATTTGATTTGTTTGGTACATTAACATCTGCTGAGGAGTGAGTGTTTGCCGATGTGACTGTGATGGAAGTCCAGGTTTTGGAGTTACCTAAACAATTAGTAAAATCAATTAGTATTACAAACTAGGACGATCATAAATTAATAGGCAGGAAATCCAATTAAATAATTTTATAACTGAACTATACTCATTCTTCATTACCTATAACTGACAAAATCTAAGCAAAATTAGGGAGCTTTTAACTGGATTTTTAACCCTCTTGACGCCAGCCGTAAATTCACTATACTCCCCCTCAGTGCCAGACACGCATTTTGCGTGACGTGTTATTCACAGTGGGGGGCTTCAGTTGTCATAGTTGAAATATGATCCTTTGTAGCTCTTACGTTTTTCATCAGAACATTTTCACATTTACAGTACACATTCAGGAGACGGTCTAGTTTCTTATTTTTACCATTATAAATAAAGATACATACAGCATAAAGTTAAATTTTGACAATTTCGAGTAATCGTCCATTCATTTGACAGCTTGCGTGGTTGATTTTAAATGTCGTAGTATCAGTAGAAATTTTAAGTGCAGCGAGTGTTTATCCAGGATAGACACAAAAAACACCATAAACCATCCCTATTTCATAATAATATATTTTTACTTACAATATTACGGTCCAAAGACGTGTTCAACTTTTTTATTTCTTCATTGCCTTGAAGTTTTGACAGGCACCAGTGCCACCACTGATCACCCGACAAAAAACATCATCCGTTTTGATAGAAATAGTAGATTTCCAACGCCCACACTTATTGGGTAGTTTGCCAAACGGTTTATTTGTGATTCGGTATCCAAGATACAATAAGATGGAGCGTGGGTGACTAATAATATGATAATTCTTCTTCAAAATGTTCAACTTTGTCACTCTTACCAAAAGCCGGTATTTCCTGAAAATCAGCCTTGCGTGCCGCTGACATAGAATCGTAGGGAGCGCTCTTGATAAAGGCTAATTCGGGGTTCCTTAGCAGTGTCAACGTGTTTTGTGGCGCTTTGAACCTAAGAATACCGCTATTCATTTTGATTAAGGCTCAAAATATATATCTGGATATGACCTTGATGAATCTAGTTTCACATTTGTTTAAGGTCTCGATGAATAGCAGGAATCACGACGATTCAAACCATATACGACAAGCTATGGTTTTGCGAACACAAATAAGAGTATTTCGCGGCTCAAAATTGCAGCAGATAATGCGTGTTTGGTGGGTAAATATTCGTTCACACTAATATAATTAAAATATTAACACTATGCTGCTTATTTACTTCTAGAAATGCTTCGAAATGTCAAGGTAAAGTTGTTGTTGTTGACATACCGGAATTTGAGACTAGAACCACGAGTGTTTATATACGAATATGGCAGACAAACTCAAACTGTTTTTTCTGAAAACTGAGGCGCATATATGCGCCTCGGCACTAAAGGCACGTAAAATCTGAGGCGCATATATGTGCCCCGGCACTAAGGGGGTTAACTGGATCAACTAGTTGGTTCTATTTACAAAGCACCGAAACGTGGTGTCCCGTGAACAGGCTGAAGAAAATTAGTTAACCTACTTGAATCTCTCATTAGTTTGCTTAAATTTTCTCAATGATAGACAGTAAAGAATGAATACAATTGAATCAAACTCGGGTAGTTGAATATCCATCATACAATTTTATCATTGAGATATAATTTAAAATCTATGAAGTATAATACATATAAATATGCTTGATTAGATCACTCAGAATGAAATATGATAATAGGTTTTAGACTGCCAAGCCTACAAAACAATTATTAAATGTGGATCCAATCTACGCACAAATGGGATAGAAGTGAAATTAGGTCCACATTGTAATAACATGCAGATTAAGATATTGTGCATAAAAATCATGCATTAGTAAGATTTTCACAATGCCAGAATCCCAATTCTAAATAACTATTGCTGTGAAAACAGTAAATACAGAAATGTGGATTGCACATTGGAGAGAAAAATGTGTATATATATATACACCATCACACCCAATACAACATACCTCTAAAATCTTATGGAAAAAAATGCATAGGATAATGGTAATGGTGTAGATCACTACGTGACCTAATAATTAATAATTTTTTTCTTTACAAATTTACAGTCAAATGATACAATAATTTGTTTCAAAGCAGCAAGGTACAGTAAGAATTCACAAACAAATAAAGAAGCACTTCAAAGGTACAGTAAGCACACGATTTACTTGAACACAAAACTTCATATGATCAAGCCCTGCTGTTAACAATTACTGCACCAATGAGTATGGTATTTATTATCTAGATAAGAAGTAATTGCTAGCCAGAATCCAGTAAATATCATGTGCGATCTTAAGCTTGTCAAACATGTTGCATACATATTAAAAAAATTGACATCAGATTAGATCATTTTCAGATTCTCATTTTATTTCACAGGGACTCCAAAGAGCATTGTTAATCTTATAATAAAAAATAAAAAAAAGGTCAATATTTCAAGTTTCTGGCTTTTGTATAAAAGGTTTCTGACTACCAAATAGTGTGAGTGAGAAAGAAAGCATGTGAGGAGGTACCTGTGGTGACACTGCCTGCCGGCTGCCGGCGGCGGCAGACCTACCACAACCAACAGTTACATCAACGCTACCCGCCGCCGCCGCCGGAGGCGCTCTTACCCCATCTATTTGCATCTTATTGGCCATCATGGACTGGCGTAACAAAGGCAAACTTTTCTGCAATTAATAAGTTAACACAATTGAATATATTGAAAGTGTCACAATAGAATATATTGAAAGTGTTAAGACACAATCACAGATTGGATTTGAATGGGCAGTTAAGTTAAGTATCCCTCCAACAAGACATATTGAATTTGCAAAGCAATAGCTCAAGTAGTGTTTGAGTTAAGAGGCTCTTTATTTTGGTCGGCCATACATACAGACGGACGAGGACAGAAGTAAAGCCAGAAATCTCCCTTCGGAATGGAGGAGATAAGAGCGTACACATTGTATTACACAAGTGCTTCATCCTGACCAGATGTCGCAGCCATGTTCTATATAATCAATGTTTAATTAAAGGTTCATCGCAAATACCAAGACAAACAACATAATCAACATCAACTATAATGATTTTTACCTTCAAAAATGGTACTAGATATGGCTGTGGTGACGACTTCAACTCAATTTGCAATTTATTTGTAAAATCTTCAGGTTCTACTTTGCCATCCTGTAAAATGGAATTTAATACCAATAAAAAAATAACTGAATCAGTATAACCCCAAAATAAAATAAGAAATGTGTTCTGAATATCAATTTCATAGATATTGATAATTTCACGGATATTTAAGAAATTATATCCCTCTACTCACAATCAGTCCTTGAATTAGTGCTTTCACATTTTTGACTGTATTCTGTGGTTGACTAGACGCTAGCTTGATTAATGTTTGCAAAAAGTTTTTACATTTCTTCACATTCTCTAGCATGCTTTGGTTTGTGTGCGTACCTAAAATAAAGCACCAATGAAATAATAACAATATTTACTGTTAGTTGAAATAATGTACCATATTGTCATGCATACATATGTGAAATATGTGATATTTGGTATAATTTTATATTACATTTATTTCCTTCATAGCTGTTAAATCAGTGTTCAATCTAGCTTTGCACTGGAGGGGGCCCTACGGGCCCATTGACCTTCAAAGAGAGGGCCATTTTAAAAATGAGGGGGCCCAAGTAAAAAAAGACAACCCAAAAAGTACACAGGATGCTTACTGCATTATGACATGAGTGTGTTGTGGTAATACCGAAATCCGACAAGAATTGATAAAGTTATTACTATATTTCTTGGTATTTTTTCATAATTGGAGTAGACAAGCATTTTTTATTTAACCCATGTTAGATCCTGTCACAGTTTTCATCCTCCGAGGTTTCATCATCATATAAGTCCGTCAAATGGTATTTAGAAGCAGTGTCATCGGGATTAAACGTAGATAACTTTATGTAAAACCTCAATAGGAATGATTGTACATAATTCATTTTAATGCTACTTTAATATCTTAAGCATATAACAAGAAATTTCAACACATTGACATCTGTTTCCTTATGTTATGGTAGCCATTTTGGTACTAGTGCCCGACGCAAGATGCATTCATCACAACGCAAATACAGCAGAGCGCAGACACGTTTTTCCATGCTACCGGCGTAAACTAGTTGAAATTATTTCAGTGGATTGCCGGTAGGTGGCGCTCTGAATGTAAACAAATATGGCCGCGCCCATGAAACTAGTGCAGACGTGACGGGAAACTCGTTTTCTTTGGCGAATATCTTATTAAAAATGTTACAAAAATTTGACAAAATATTCATAGTGCGCCCGACGGGCCCATGTAGTCTTTCAAAAGACCTTATATCTAATAGTTGTTATTTCTATTATTACATAAACCCTTCGTGTCAACCATATATTAAATGCAAAGATAAAGAGCAAGTGCAATTGTGACAGCTTCTAGCTCTAATAGATATAAGGTCTTTTACAAAACCCTAGGAATTCCACTGATATTAAATATGCAGCCTCAAACATCCTGCCCTGTTAGCCTTTAAAACCAGAGTGTTCACTAGCAACAGCTGCAGAAGCAGCAGAACATGTATGCATGGGTGATCAGATAAGGGTCAGCCAAGACACTGCAGCACCATGCATGGGTGATCAGGTAAGGGTCAGCCAAGATATTAAATATGTAATCTTGATGTGTTTCTCAGTTACTTGTACATGTATGACTTTGTTTGTTTTTACCAAAATGGATACACCTCCAAATAATAGTCCCCAAAAAGTCAACTACAGTACATCAATAAAAAACAAATAAGGATGTCAGACTTCAACCTCATATCCAATCTTTTGCAAGCTATGTCTAATTGCTTCATTATCCATAATCAGATAACAATAGAGTATCAAATAAACAAACTATTACAAAACAGAACGTCATCAAACATTCCCCAATTTAAATAAACAGTACCACATGCTAAAGCTTCTGTTACTAGCTGGGGCTGGCTTATGTGTGAATTAATGAACCAGAAACATATTACAAATAAACAGTACCACGTGCTTAAACGGAAAAATACCCCAACTACAGCTGGACTGCTGCTTCTAAAATAGAAGCCATGTGCTTTTAGTAAATGACGTCAAATTAGCAAAACATTTTGCAACTATGGAGGCTTTTAGAATAGGCCTTAATGTCAGACCATTTAAAGGCCTTGAGATAGGCTAGGGCCCATGGTACGATTGGGATTGCGCCATTTGGTATGTTAAGCGGCCAAAGGTGCAATGGCGCAGCCTAGATTGAACACTGTTAAATATCTAAAAATTGTCAAGAAAGAATCCAAAAATTATCAAATAACATTGTTTCGACCTCTTGGTCCTTGTCAAATTTCTTTTAACAATAGCTACTACTGTTATTAGATATACCTACCAGTATATACACTCATTATTCCTTATTTCAAATTCTAAATTATTTAGGACTACATTCACATATATAGGATAAACATTTTGACACCAATTACAAACAACATTGTATATAATAATAACTTGGGGCAATATATAATTACAGTACAGGTCCGTTTATCCGGACGTCTCCGGACATTGATAACATGTCCAGATGTTCGGGCGTCCGGATATCACATTGGTGACCCAAGAATATTGATCGACTATGACGTGGGCGACAATACAAGTATCGAAAATATATTGAACGTTTTTGGCATATTTCAGGACTTATACGTGACAAGTAACATTACCTTCCGTTTATAATCAATATCCATTAAACATTTACTAAGATTATTGCAATAATCGACATGCATTGATCACTAGAAATAATATTTTTTAACTTTCACAATCGTGCAAACTCACCCTCTTCGCGACAATAGCGACCACGTGTTTCTAAACATGCATGACTGCCAACTTTTTTATTCTGATTGCCATAACATTCTTAAATTAATTAATAACTTGCTTATTTTTCATCGGATTTTAAGTTTAATACATATACATGCATTTAACGAGGAAAATGTCTATATTATGAATATGATATTCATTTTACGATCAAACCACTCCATTATCCGGAAATGAACCGGTAACATATTGGCCCAGTTTCAAGGTCAAGATCTAGTCTCTATCATCCGGAAAAGAACCGGTAGCATAACTTAGTATATCAATAGAAACCTGGTGACGAGGTTAGCTCCTATTTGGTCGCCTATTTGCTATTTTTTCAGTGAAATTTTTGCCTATTTGGTCTCCTATTTGCAATTTTTTCTGTGATTTTTTTTAATATGATGGGAGAAAAGTACAAGTCCGTAGCTCTAAAAATGGGGCCAAGGTTTGACATCCGAATAAAGCGGATTCTCGGATAATCCGGATCAGGATCTATACTGTACATAAAAAAAAACAGCAGAAGATGAAAGTGTGCAAACTCAATACACAAATGAATATTGTCTACGAATGCAAGAAAGTCAATAGACAGAAAAAGAACGATTGAGTGTAATGCAATTATGGATGATGGCTTATCAAAGACAAATACAAGAAAAGTCCATTATACAGACCAAAAGGATTTGAAAAGAATAAGGGCCATTATCCATAAACGCTGGCGGCAGCAGCAAGAAATTTTCGCTTATTTATACATGCGGCAGCGGCTCAGTGACGGCACCGCCAGGCGGCTCGTTGGATGAACTGCTTCGGGAAGGAATTCTGCGGCTAAGCCGCCTACCTGCCACTAGGTCGAGGCGGCACCGCCTGAATCAGTTTACATTGTTTTAGATGGGTCATAATCCATTAACAATGCAGTTCTACGATAGTACTATAGAAATCAATGTCAAAAACAAGGAGCTGAACATCAAATTTAGCACAGCTTTGCAGCAGTAAGAAAATGTATGCATTATAAACAGCGGTAGCGGCAGCCGCTAGCTTGCTGGTGCCGCTACCTCTCAAGTATGGATGATGGCCCTAATACAAAAAGAAAGAAAATGGCATGGTGCAAACCATATGAATATGTACTCTTCTTAGGGTGTTCCAAAATAACATTTCTTTCTAGTAGACTTAAGCACATTTCAACATAGTTGACGCTCTTACTCATAAGGTTGCTGATTTTTTTTCTGATTTTTGAGGCCATTATTTAAGTCCATTACAGCCGATTGAAAATTTGAGCCCAGGTCCTGGGGGGAATGCCTATAATATATGAAAGTATTCAACTTTGTTACTTCATTATGGTTTTATTTTGTCCAGACAAGTATACTAAACAAACTTTATAAAGAAATTATGTTCTAACACTGCATCATCATGGGGTTTGGGACTCATATCCCCCCTCCCTCCAGGCAAGGACCAAGGAAATCGCCCTTTTGTCTATAGTGGTATCCGGTATTTTTTCTTTCTTACAAATCTGCAAGATTGATGCTGCGAAAGTGCTGAATTAACTCTCTTGTGGGCTAGAGAGAAGATGTTGAATGGAACATTCCGTATAGGAGACCACAGAGAATTGTTGGAGCTGACAGTGGCCTCAGACATTGCCCTGCCTTGGCGGAGTTGTTCTGTGTTCCCATTCTAATGCCCGTCCACCAGCTATAGGTCCGTATGTAAAAACTAGGGTAACCAGTCATGCAATTTTTGTCAAATTTATTTTCTATATGCAGGGTCAAGATTAGCTACTTGTCTGCTTGTATTGACCATTAAAATCTTGTGGAATGTGGAGGATGAGTAAAAAAATCTTAGCACCTCATTTTCTAGTTTTAGAGCATAACTTTATTTAGAAGGTTTGCTCAGTATATTGGTTTGCACAAAATGAAACCATAATGAAGTCTCTACAACAAAGTTGAAAATTTTCATATAGGCAACCCCTCAGGACCTGGTGGCAAATTTTCAATCGGCCATTATAAGGGACTTAAAAATTGGCCCAAAAAATCGGAAAAGATCAGCATACTTATGAGTCAGAGGGTCATTCATTCATTCATTCATTCATTAAGCGTTCACTGAGTTGACAATGGCCACCTCTGCCTGCCTCGCTTTCACAATCTCTTCTGTTAAGCTTTTCCAATATTCTCTGTCTTGTGCAATATCTCTTAGATGTTCGAGATCTTTAATTGTTCTTAATTGTGGAGTTAATCGAGTATGGTATGTGTGGTCCTGTAGAGCTGAAAGTCTTGATATTTTGTTGAGGGTGTCTAAATCATTGGCCAGAGTTGAAGGGAGCGTTGTACGTTCATTTCCTTTGACGTTTCTGTCAGTTTGGTTGATATGTGAGAAGTAAAATCGCATGGCTTTGTAGGCTGGGATGTGTCCGAATAATTTCAACCTTGATTTTAATATTGTTATTGATATTGGAATTTCGTTGCATATTTCATTAAGTTTGGCATTGGTGATTCTGGTGGGGTATTTTATGTTAAGCACTTTTCTGAGTTGTTTACGATGATGTGAGTCTAGTTTTTGTTCTTGTTGTTTGGTGAGGGCCCATGTCCCACAGTTGTATATGAGTATGGATTTTATTAGGCTTTGATTTAATCTGATCTTAGTCTTTTGCTTGATTTTGTCACCTCTTATCCATATGGCATTCATGCGGGAGTTAGCAACTGTGGACAGAGTCTTTCTTCTTTCTACGTCTTGGTCATCACCAGAGGGTCAACTATGGTGAAATGTGCTAAAGCTTGTGTGCAAACTTGCAAAACAGTTAAAGATAATGCTCAGTCAAAAATATATATGTTCTGTAAAATTCAGGATCAAAAAACGATGTATTTTCCAGTGGACTTACATGTATAAGGAAAATAAGATTCATATTTTTCACGTTTAGTATTTATTACACCTATAAAAATACCATTAGGCGATCATAACTTGATCTTATGGATGACCATTCTGACGATGAGCTAAAAACCACCCCGATATAAAATAAAATCACCAGATCACATACTTCCTTCTTTTTTACATACCCCGGCGATCTACAACCACAAATCTCACATATTTTTTTTATTTCATCTTCCGACGATTTACTCACTCGTAGACTGTTACACTGCCTATATTTCGCTCTGCTCCGCTCCACCCTTTCAGCAAGTGTGCGGCGCAGAAAGAGGGGTCAGTGTAACAGTCTACACTGTGCGCCGACTTCGATATATTTTTGTTGCAACGAACCGGCTTCTGTTATCAAAGTAATGCAACGGCACATGCGTTTTTGTACTCGTTTGATTAGTGCGTTATAGCGGGCAATGAGGTGATTCTTTGCAGGTAAGATGGCCAAACTAGATGTAAATGAATATTTTTTTCCCATAAAAAAGGTTTGTATATTCTTATGCGCGACTATAAACGAGTTAACATTTCATTTCGAGGAAACAAAACGTCTCAACGTATGAGTAGATTCTTTTTTAACGTCTTACATACGATGTGCGCGACGTTCGACGTGTTTTTTTACCAGCTTTTTACTGAGAAATGGAAATCATTTCTTGTGAAGTATTCATAGAAGACATTTTATAATCTACCATGTTCTTGTTTTTGCGTTTCATCGTGATGATGAGTAGATTGATGATGAGGAAAGTGTATACGGTATGATGATTGACTACTGATGGTGCTTTTTTTTATTTACCCTGCCATGGCATATTTGTGAAATATTTATTTTTTATTTTATTTCCCCCCTGCTGGGTTTAGTGTTGAACTTTTTTTTAAAAATATCTGTACCCCTCCTATGCATATATTCTAGCCCCAAAAAGTGGTCATCCACAAGATCAAGTTCGGATGGCCTTATATATTGTCAGCTAAAACACAAGGTCACGTGATATTGCATAATCGAATAATTTTCGGCAGACTTACTTTGGATTTCTAACGGCAGACGTCACACTTAACATTGGGGAGATAGGCGACTTTTTACGTGCATTGTGTAGTTACGCCTGACGAAAATCATTCGGTTTACATTTCTAACCTACGGAGTACGCGTGTTTTTATGGGTTTCTTGCAACTTGTTTATGGTGTGGATTTAAATAGCTCTAGATATTCTAATATTATGTTTGAATTAAATGAAAGAAACTTTCAGAATGCACAGAACACCATCATATTGTTTCTGTGCAAGCATACTTGTTCAGCTACTGAGCATAACCTTTAACCCTTTATTGACGGCCCATGTGAAATGCAATATTACCTAGCCACCGGATGCGGCTTCGAAGACGCATATAACTACGCAATTCTGGCAAAAAAGCACAAGAAATCAAAGCATCTTTTCATAGAGAAATTCTGGCGACTTTGACCCCATAATGATAATAGAGAACTGAAAGTACATAAACAACACATTCTGATCTAAATTTTGTGGCAAATATGAATTAAATTACTATTATTTGATTATCCATTGGGAGAACAATTATTTACACATCTAACAGCCATTTAGGACACCTATATTCTGACCCAAAATACTCATATTTCTACAATATTCACCCTGACAAATTATATATCATTCGAATGGGGAAAGTCTGTGCTCTCCTATGAAGATAAGTAAGGTGTTTTTTTTAATGACGTCATTAGCAAATAAAGGTAAAGAAATCACGGGAAACAGCCGTGATAACAAAAGTTTTGTGTGCAGAATACACCATAGTCATTTTTTATCGCCACTAAACATTTAGTCTAGATCGTCAACAATGTTTTATTCGATGTTGCGAAACGGTGTGCGTTTGATAAAGGCTAAAGTGCCGCCCACGTGTCTATGATTGACAGTAGCATTTAATTTTAGCCAATGAGAGAGCATGCCGCTATTTGCTGCAGGATTGAACATGGCTGGAAGTGAAAATTCAAGGAAAAGTTAAATAATATTGTAAATAATTGTTTTTCGTGGATATAATATGCTAACCAACATGAATTCACACAGCGGATACCACATAAACCGATTTTATAAGGATCTACCGAAGCAAAGTTACATCTGCAAGGTGTATCTCACAATATTTCACTCTGAAATGCACAAAGTCTTGACACCATGTTTTTTGGACGTTTAAGGAATGTCAACATATGAAATTAACCCTTTACCCCTCAAAACGGCCTAAACTGGCCGGGTGATTTCACGTGTTTGGGTGTCAAAAGCTTCGTTATACAAGTCATTCGTTTGGGGTATAGCAGCGGTGCCATTGTGATTAAAACTAGATAACTATATGTAAAACCGTATGAGGAATCATCTATATAATTTATTTTAATGTTTAGCTTTTATTTTAAGAGAATATACAAAAGTTTCATTTGACAGCATTAGTTTGCACTTCGAAATGGCGCCATGTTGGCGGCATCGTACCAAATGCAAAAACACCAATGTTTGATCGCGTTGTAGACATACTCATAATGGTTCAATCTTGAAAAATACATATTCGTGTTTCAAACAACTTAAGCTTTATTATGATATATAAATGAGTTCCAAAAACACCTGATAAATATTTTTAATTATTTTCTAAATTACTGTGATTTATTTATTCGAAACTACGCTGCAAATACTGGTATTTACCGCAGTCCTAACCGATACGACCATGGCCATTGGAAACTAGATAGAGGCCTCCCCCGCCCTCAAAATTTATCAACGAACGTTTATTCCCGCCCTCAGTTTCCTTAATTAAGACTCTCAATTTCTTAGAATTATATGTGGAGGACATTTTCCATAAGGTGAAAGAAACTTCATCAGCCATAACAAATTTCTAGACAAATAAATCCATAATCCTACTGGTCTACGTTCATCACTAGGAAAATACAATTTAACTATACAAAGTAGAACAGAATCCTATAGCCCAGAATCCAGACGACCACAAGAAAAAAAAAATAATGCCAAGGGAGGAGGCGTATGTATGTTTATCCTTCAAGATATAAACTATGAAATACTAGAAACAAAAGCAAAAGATATCGAGTGCATTGGCATCAAAATCCCAAATGTGAATATGACAATAATCAATGTTTACAAGCTGCCTAAACTATCAATTGTTCACTTTATTACACATGATATCACTTTTAGAAAGCGTGCAGACAGAACAATTATCCTAGCACCCTCCCCGAACTAGTTGTGAAGCTGGTTCCGTATTGGATATCATTGAATGTGAGCATTATAATATATATTTTTGTTTGATTTATGCTGTTTATGATTGCCTGATGCAATGGCATTATTGTACGATGGCGGGAAGTGAGAGAAAAACATCTTTATAATTGTGAACTCCAAGCTGTCATTTCGAACCGAGAGCAAGACAAGCTCAATGTTACGAACAAATTCTAGAAAAATAAAACAATAATACTCTTACCACGGGCTAAAAATAAGAAAGCATATACGATTCTGAATGCACACGTGAATTTATATAGAAAAATAACCATTTTTCGTGGCTCCAGAAAAAGTTTTTGTCTTGGGCATCACAGTCAAAAACCATTGTTCACCGATGTTTTTATTTTGTTATTTCATTTCCCGTACGCCGGCACAGAAGGTATGCGTCCTAGAAGACGCACCCGTTCGCTAAGGGTTAATAGACCCCAAATCTCTCCTTGATATGTTTGGCTGTAGGTACTATCACATCCCTAATAACTTATAATGGTGTACACATAGTTATTTATTTTGAACTATTTTTCCGCCCTGCATGCTTTTATTCCACCCTGCATAGTTATTTATTTTCTCTCGATTTTCCAGCCTGCACTGTTATTGCAACCCTGCACTGTTATAGTAAAGCCACCGCCTCAATATAATGAGTCAATACTTATAACTTAACAAAAATTAATGCCCTGAATTCCTGCATAGATTACTGATTCCTGTTGATCTTGTTGATTGTAAATACTGGACAATAAATTTTGACTTCCCATTTTTAATGCCGAGCTTCGCAGAAGACTCGAGCTTTATAGCCGTCGTAGGCGTTTCATTGTGTTCCCTCTTCACCCCCTACTACGTTTACTATAAGCACATCCATACGCGCCGAAATTAGTGCCCAATTTGAATTCATCAATGGAACGACAATCGCCGATGTTAATGAGCTTGGCAAACGCCGCAGCCGATCAAAATCAATACGCCACTACATATGCACGCATGTGGCTCGTGTGTTTGTTCTTTTCTGTCTATCCGGCATGCATGCAACAACTCCGAGTTATATCGCATGTTGTAGTAATTTCACGCACATTTCATTCAAGAGAGACTTATAACAGCAAGCTCGGCTTTTCAGGAGTCTGACTCCTTTGATTTATTCTCTACTTGCCGAATAGCTATTTTAAAAACGATCCATTATTCGTTGTTGTGTCGTCTAAGTATAATGAGAGGACCTGCTGCAGTTCAAATAATGAATTTAGATCCATTATTCCCTATTATACTTCACAATACAACCTGGTTTTCCGCCCTGCACTGTTATTAAGTTTAGGATAATTTTTCCGCCCTGCACTGTTATAAATTTGGGATCATTTTCCACCCTGCATGGTTATTCCACTCTGCACTGTTATTAGGAATGTGATAGTACTTGTACTGTCCATTCTTATTTTCCATCCAAGGCAAAAAGTTTGGACTGACAGAAAATCATTCGGACTAACAATTTTTCAGAACTTGTCAGTCCAGATAGCTGACACCAATTTTTCACATTTGGCATAGATTATAAAAGAATACAATATACACAAAACAAAGTAAATCATTGTTTGCAAATACTGTCCAATTGCAGTGAATTATTTGAAGTGTCATCAATGTTTTGAACTAATAATACTTACTTGTTCGGCTTTGTGCCATTTGCTGATTTATACCAGACATTGGCCGATGAGGCACAGCTCCTGGGCGCATTGTGGCAGCACCAGTCTGCCGAACCTGCATCACCTGACCAGTGGCAGTGTGCTGAATTGTAGCAGGACGTACTGATGTTGGTTGCTGCATCACATGGCGCACAGTGCCCGCTCCAGCACTTTGTGCATGCCGGACTGTTGCTGTTGCACTGCTAACACTGACAGGCTGCCTCTGAACAGTTACATGCGTTGGCTGTGTATGAGTCTGCACTACTGTTGACATTAAGATCAGAGACAGGGTTTTGGCAGATATTTTACGTGAATAGTCGTTGGACACAGTTACGCCCGCAGCAGTGTGTGATCTCTTTGAAGTTCGGTCCATTCCTGGAAGTGGCAGGTGCGCTCGGCTTGTTATCTCTCGCAAAATGCACATTTTAGCCCAAGTTTGTTGCCAAAATACGATGCTTGCGCACTCGAATCTTAATATTCTGAAATGCCATCCTACATGAAAAAACGTTTTTAAAGAGCTATCTTGTACTAACAAAAAATGTGTCCACGTCGATTAAGTTTGTTATTCATGCGACTAGTACCGGAAGTTATCTAGGTCAAATTTCTTACAATGTGTTTAAATGGGGAAAGCTGTTAGAAATAGCCAAAGTTACGAAATATACTTGCTTTTTTCGGACCATGCGCACCGACCAAAAAGATTAATATTTTGATATGTTGTAGACAAGAGGTTAAACTTACGATTAAGACCCTTTCCAAGATGTGTCTCGATGGACGCATTTTTGCAATTTAACACCAAACATTGAGAATGTTCGGGAGAGTGATTTTTAATGGTGTCTAAGTTCGCAGAATCATGAGTTGTTGGTACTTAAGAATAATCAATATTTGAAACCAGATTCTGAAAGTGCAAACGTTGACGTTTCCAACAGTATATAATATGTAGGGGCAGTATCAAAATGTAAGAGTGTATTTTAAGAAACAATGGGACTGTATCAGTTTTTTGTGGCGTTTTTCTCGCATGATATTTTGTTCATTTTAGACTTATTGATTTTTCATAGAGTACTGTGTTTTTGCGGCTGTGGCCTCCGAGTGTATGAATATGCACATCTACATATGAAGTTCTTGTTATAAACCAAGTTTCATTGCTCTATATTGAGTAGTATAAGAGGAGTAGCAGAGACAAGCTATTAGTATAGGAGGCAAAAAATTCCTCAGTTCAAAGTCTGACTAAAGAGGCATAACTGCTATAAAAATTGTAGAATATAATATCCCTGCTAATAAGAAGCACAAAATTTCTAAGTTCAAAGAGACATAACTACCAGAGATAGATAAATGCATATGTTAGCTACTCACTGCTATTATATTGAAATTAGAATTTATACATAATGTTTTCTCGTGTTCAACAGGACAGTCATTCAGGAAGCACATTTAGTGCTTAAAATATAAGAAGACCACCTCTCTTTAGTTGATAGCAGCATCATAGGCAGGAGGACATTATGACCAAATTTTTTAATTATTTCTCAATGTTATTATGGGGAAGGTAAACCCCCAAACCCCGCGTTTTTTATTTCGAAAGGCTGAGGGGCTACCCACTGGACGTTCCCCGGACACCCTCAACTAAACCCAACTCCGGGGGGGCAAAGCCCCCCACACACCCCACCGGGAGTTACATGTTTATGTTGGGTCGACCACGTTAGTAGTAGCAGAGACAAGCTTTTGAACAAGCTATTAGTATAAGATGCACACAATTTCTAATTTCAAAGAGGCATAACTCCCATAAAAATTTGAGAATCTGGTGAAAATTGAAAAAATTCCCTGTCAATATGCACATCTACATATGATGTTCTTGCTATACCCAGGGCCCACAGCTCTGGAAAAAGTGGGCCCTGGTCTCACAGATAATGGGCCCTGATTAGAGGCGAAGGGGGCATTGCTTTGTTTATCGATAATTTTGCAAAAGCGCCTCTGTGCTACAATTTACCATTTATTTTGAAATATAAGAAAAAAACAATTTTATTCATAGAATTCTTTAATCTAATATTATGATACAATTAAATAAAATACATCATCACACATCACACACTGCTATTAAAGGCATATTAGACATGTATACATGTATGATCAATTCCTACATTTTGAAAATTATTGAAAATGATTCACCAAAAGGTAGCAAAATAAATCTGGTGCCAGGATAGTGTCATTGGCAATAATTAATCAAATAGCTAGTACAGTTTATTATATCAATGCTATACACACATGATTTGGATGCATTATTTTTCTAATTTGAAATAAATTATTTTTTCTTACACCAGTAAAATTGCTGGTAAATTTTAATCTATAAAGTATAATGAAAAAAATTATAAATAATAATCTAAACACTTATGTGGCTAATAAATTGATATGTGGTATACCTTCATTTTCACCCCCTATCAACTTAATCATGTCAATGTAAATATGCATGCTGCTAGTCTAAAAATAGCCGGCTTATATCTGCTGCCGGGCTATGTTTAATATTGCTGCTGTGTGCTATAGCAGGGATCAATATTGTAGACTAATGACTGACTCGTTAGCAGTACAGACAGGTTGTATATAATAAGCAAGTACTGTTGTCGCATTTGGCAGACGATATACAAAGGTATTTTTTTATTACGCCTTAGAAAGCAAGAAAGCTGTAATTATAAGCTGTCTGAGCCTGTACTTTGTCCCGCATTAACAATAGTGCAAATGCGCCCTTTCTATAATAAATGCGTTTTATGGCCGCAGTGGTATAATGTTTTTGCGGCTTTCATTAATAAAGTGC
>CM032661.1:9366735-9383007 GCA_019095985.1 Streblospio benedicti | reverse complement strand
GGGCACCCAGAAATTTCTGGCACTATTTCATCATTCGCATGATAGGTCAATGACTTGTTTTAAGTTTCAAGTCCAAAATTTACATACAATAATATTTACATCCCACTATTTGCAATCCCTAAATTTTTACATAAAGGATATCTTTATAATATTATATAAAATTAGTCTTATGTACATTTAGATGACTTCTCTTGGTGAAAATCTTATGAGACAAGAGCACACTATGATTTTATTATTTGCTAAATGGTTTATTGAATACTTCCTTTAGAGAATGATGGATGCTGCTAAATCATCATCGTGATTGAGACAGCTAAAAACAGAAAACATTGTTAATCAGATCTTGAAAAACAAAAGCATTTAATGTCCAACAGTTACAAAGTTATAAGAAGTAGTATATAATTATTGCAAGGCGCCTAAAAGCTTTTTATAAGACATACAAAATTTATTTCTCATCTAGCATAGGTTTTTCATTCGGGCAACCACCCACATGCCCGAATGGGCACCCACTTTTTAAGTCAACGTTAAGCCCTGATAATTGTGTTAATATGTATAGTCTTTCGATGATAATTGATTTTTGTGGATGTAATATGCTAACCAACATGAATTCACACAGCGGATACCACATAAACCAATTTTAAAAGGATCTCTGAAGCAAAGTTAGGTCTGCATCGTGTATCTCGCAATAATCCAGGCTGAAATGTACCAAGTCTTGAGACGTCTTTGGACAAAAAATAAATGTCGCCATATGAAATTAAAGTTGTGAAGCTGGTTCTGTATTGGATATCATAACATTGAATTTGAGCATTGTAATATATATTTTTGTTTGATTTATGCTGTTTATGATTGCCTGATGCAATGGCATTATTGTACGACGGCGGGAAGTGATAGAAAAACATCTTTATAATTGTGAATTAAAAGCTGCATTTTGAATCGAGAACTTGACAAGCTCGATGTTATGAAGAAATTCTAGATTAATAAAACCACAATACTCTTTACAATGTACTAAAAATAAGAAAGCATATACGATTCTGACTACACATGTGAATTTATGTACAGAAATGACCATTGTTTGTCCCTGTTTATATTTTGTGATTTAATTTCCCGTATGCTGGCAGAGAAGGTATGTGTCTTAGAGGGCGCTCTCGGTCATAAAGGGTTAAGACGCCTAAATTCCAACCCCAAAATACTCATACGATATTCATATTATATTGGTGAAAACAAGCGCATGTGCACTGTTTTCACGTAAACAAGATTGCCACTTTTACTAATTAAAAATATTCCTGTTTCAGTACGTTCTTTTGGGACAGAAAATTGCCATATTTATTAAAAGAAATATTCCTGTGTTTCAGTTCGTTCCTTTGGGACAGAAGATAGGCCTACAGATCGGCCAGTTCCACCAAGGGATGAGGTGTTTGAATATATAATATTTCGAGGAAGTGATATTAAAGATATCCATGTGTGTGAACCACCAAAAGCACAAGCAGCTCCATTGCCACAAGACCCTGCTATTGTCAAGGTATAGTAGTGATATGTATTTGGATTAAAAATAAATTGCACAAAGATTGTAGTGGGATGTCATTTGAAATTTTATTTTTTCCATTATCCTTGGAAAAGTCATCAGGTGCATTCCAATCGTTATCACTCGGGTGCCTGTTGAGTTAACTCTCTTGCCGCTTCAAAAATCATGGTTTTGCAGTTGACTGGGGCCACAGCTTTTCACTTGACAAGTTAGTCGCCGTCTGAGGTTTGGGATCGTTCACAAATGACATCACCTAATTTTTGGCCTTTTTTACCCCCCTCTCCCCCTTGTCACCTTTCGTCATCTTTGCAGCAGCACCACCACCTCTCAAAGACCCCATGGGCCTCATAAGTCATGCAGTAATTATTTAGCAACAAACTTTGTTCGTGCTAAATGATTGTATTAGTGAGGTTGGTTGGCGGGGGCGGGGTAGAGGTTGCTTCAAAGTAAATTTATATATGTTTCTATTAGAAGGGGATTCCGAGATTTTTGCCGTAGGCGCGAGAGCGAGCGCCATAGGCGCAGAGCATAAACTAGGGGGGTTATTATCAAAAGAAGCTATTCTGTGGCTTTTCAGCCAATAAAGATCAGTAATTTTTATTTCAAATTTCAATAGTTTTTTAGTATTAATTTTTTATTTTGTTTTTCTAACAAATAAATGAATGAA
The DNA here is from genome assembly GCA_019095985.1 of Streblospio benedicti. Classification (NCBI taxonomy): domain Eukaryota; kingdom Metazoa; phylum Annelida; class Polychaeta; order Spionida; family Spionidae; genus Streblospio; species Streblospio benedicti. The sequence goes on along the minus strand of CM032661.1, from coordinate 9,380,821 downwards.
AACCGCGAAAATTAATAGCAGCCATATATTCTAGTTTTACAGTAATTTTAAACATTAACTAGATGTATTTAGCTTTTGATAAAAATTATTTATTTTCAATTGTACAACAAATAGTTGGCAAGTGAGAACACACTACGATATCCCTCATTCAGTGTTCAATACAGGAATTTTGAAAAGTGGGCCCCTGGGCCCACCACAGCTCTGTAAAAAGTGGGCTCTGGTCTCACAGACGTGGGCCCTGATTCAGTCTCCCAGTTAATGCCTCAATAGTCTTCCGCATGACTAGTAACAAGATCCTGTTACTTGATCCCTAGTTTCAGATTTTTTTAACCTAAACTTTGCAAGAGGGTGGGGGGAATGAAAAAAACATGATTGCTGCTCTGGGTCGGGTGGGAAAATAAAAAAAAATCTAAAAATTAAAGAGTAGGGAGGAAAATATATAAAAAAAACTGCTCATTTCTAAGAAGAGGGAGAAACAAAATAAAAATATCCATCCAAAATTTGTATTATCAAAATAAATTGTATTAAAAAGACTGTGTTTGTGTTGATTGATGGAATAGATTTTAACAGGGGAGTTTGATAATATTACACCATAATATAGATATGGACCTAATAACCTCAATTCATGCATGTATATTTGGATGCATTATTTATTTAATTAGAAATAACTTATTTGTCATATTCTTGTAGTACATAGTCCATAGATAATAGTACATCAATAAAGTGTTTTTAAATAATTATCTATATACGGAGTGTTTTAGTTCGGGTTTTAATATCTGGTTGGATAACTCATTCCTCACTTTTATTTCAAAAGCTTACCAATCCTATTTATTGACCTTTTAAAAACCAAGCAATTATTAGTGGCTATATCAATTAATTAAATTCACAACAAATACCGTAGATTACATGATCTGACTAAACAATGCAGCTGACAATAAAATCCAAGACATGATAAACGCACACACTGCCTTTAACAGCAGCTAAGAGTTGCTGGCTGCCAGTATTGTTAGGTGCAGCAAACCAAACGTGCTGCTTCTATAAATAGCGTGGCTGCTGTGTCTGCCCGGGAAATCCATATTGCTCACAAGCAGTATTACACAACATGATTAAGTTATCGGCGCCGGAAATATTTGCTTTTGAAATGTCAGATATCATAATAAAATGGAGATTTTTGTCCATGGCGATAAATACTCAGGATTAGGTGGCCAAAGAAAAGGCAACAATTACATAATATTGGGCGAGTGAAACCCCCACTGAATCGTCAAAATGACAGGAAAATCCACATCGCCAATCTGGCCAATATGAAATAAGTTGTGGTCGCCAATTGTGATTCTGAACTTGCCATTTCGACCTGGCGACCGCGAATCTTAGAGACTGTACACTGGTTATGGGTAACTTGTTGGGCTGCCAACTTAAGAGTTTTGGGGTGTTACAAATCTTTCTGTGACTCCTGCCACTCCTACATATATTCCTCTTTTTTGTTAAAAATAGAATATAGACGCAAGTGCAGGGCTTAACACTAAATTTTTTTTTCGCGTGCCCAGCCGGGCACGTGATGGTCCAGATCCATGTGCCCTGATCTCATTTTTATGTGCCCTGAATTTTTTTTAGCTAAACTGCAAACAGCAAAATAAATAAAAAAAATAGTTCAACCAGTAGATCAACATGAAAACTTAATTTATAAATTGTATGTTTCATCGTAGGGAATACAACATTGTGGATATGATAGTCGAGTATAGCTAAAATATAATAACTAGTACTTTTTAATGGTGTGCCCAATTGGGCACAAGAGTAAGATTTGATGTGCCCTGACTTAGAATTTATGTGTCCAAGGCACTAGCTAGCGTTCAGCCCTGAAGTGAGCGATTCGGTCTCTCTAGAGCCTATATTTTTTTAACATGATGGGAGACATGTTGAGTCCGTAACTCTAAAAATGGGGCCAATGTTTGACATCAGTATAAAGTGGATTATCGGATAAATCGAATCGGGATATTTAGATCTATACTGTACCTATAGATAATATATCTGAAATAAAGATTGTTCAAATTAAAAAAATAGCACATTAATCATTGATTTTTCTTTACTTTGAACATTTTTACGCGAAAAGTAGGACAACCATCCAAACCTTCGTATTTAAATTATTAATCAAATATGTTGAAACCAAGTTAATTACACTTTTATGTACATTTTTACTCTTCATTGACCATTTTAAATACAGAACAGTGTTGTAAAATAGACTTTATTTAAATATAAGTTCGTAATACATATTAAGCGCAAGATACTGAAATTTTGTTCAAAATACTGAAATTTTAGCCTTGGGATACTGAAGTTTCACCAAGAGAGGCTGGCAGGTGTGTAAATGTGTAAACAGAATTTTCAGGATGTGTAATATTTACTAGTTTTATTTTTACATTTATACCAGTCATCGCAGTCTGTGAGTGTGCCCAGCCAACAATCAACTCCTCCATCGCAGCCACCTGCACAACCTCAAGTCAATCAAGGGCAAGGCTATCAACCATTTGGAGGCTATGGTTATAACCAATATGGCCAAGCACCAGCAGGTCAACAGCAAGGGTCCCAAAGTTCACAGCAAAGTGGTATGTGTGAATCTATTCTCTATATGTTATTTTTTATCTCCATTCAACCCCTTGGACGCCATTTGTCGACAAAAGTCGACATACGTAAATTACTTCTCTATGCCAACAGTCAACTAAAGTCGACAGACTCACGCAAAATAAGAAATAAAACAACCCAGCTTTATCTGGGAAGTTCGCACAAAAATACTCACGATTTACATTTCATACTCACGTAGTCAACATGAAATGCACGAACTTGTCATTTCGATGTAAATTTCCTGAAAAATAATGAGAATTATGATATTTCTATTCTATTTGCAAGGATCATTATTTACACACCTTTTGTGCAGTTTACACTGCAAATTTGATGTCTCAAATACTCATATTTGCGTGCGATAAACCACTGCATGTGATACATGGCTGGAATCGCCTCGACGCCATCTTTGTATTGGAGCTTAAATAAAAATATGAACTAGTTTCCTCTAGGTGCTACAGACCATAATTGTTTAGCCTCGCGGATGTAGTATTCTTAGATCTAGTCACTGGCAACGCATTTGATAAATGCTGAACATCACATCATCGAAAGCGCTGTTACGAATCTGCTATGAGGCGCGCTTGACTAAGGCTGATTCTTTGACACCAGCGGGCTGACCTGTCAAATTCGAATCGACGATTGCTTCCTATGTTAGATCATTAAAGAAAATTAACATTAAGATATCCTAGAACGAGTTCATCGTGTTGGAATACATATATATACATTATTTAGTTCATCTTTACACAACACCAGGGTTCTGCCAAGGCCGCGATCCTGCGAGATTCTCGCCAAAATAATAATAATCTCGCATGAAATTTCCAGTAGTTGCGATAATTCTCACACTCTAATTTTGTTAATTTTATTTGGTATATTAATTTTGGTTAGTTTTACGATGTCTCGATTTCCGACCAGCATGGCCGCCATGTTTTTAGAAGTAGTTCTCTTCATCACCAAAAGGTGGCGCTGCAAATCGTCGACCTTAACAAATCTCGTTGTGCTAGTCTCAGCGCGCTAAAAATAACAAACAGCTCATTGTGCAGTTCACGTGCGAGAGAAAGCCGAAGATGGCAGACGAGAAACCACATAAACAACGTTCTATATTGAGTTTTGTGAAGATTCTACAGTAGATCAAGAACTTGTCTAATTTCTGCTATATTAATCTGCAGTATGTATTGGAGCAATTAATGCAAATGATGCAAGTGTCAGCAGGTTTGGACATTTTTTTTTAATGTTTTTTGTCTTTTTTAAATAAAATACTTTCTTTGACTTGTCACTCGTTGAAATAAAATATTGGTATTTTCACTTATTGCAATTTTTGTTCGTCATTTTTTCAGTTGTCCATTTTTTTCTGATCTCCCATTACTTTGGAAAATCTCTCCAAATTTTCAGGGCTACTGAGAGAATTCTCCCCATGTCATTTTAACCTTGGCAGAGCCCTGCAAAACAAACACAATTTACTGTTGACAGTTTCGGCAACTCCTGTTGCCATTTTCAAAACATCTCTGCTCATGTCAAGGACAGAAGCAGGTCATGAACCGAGACGAGGGGGCCTTTCATCTCTCACGTGTACGACCCGATTTTTGGCATCAGAAGTCGTGCTGAGTGACCTTGACATGCGCAGAGATGCTTTGAAAATGGCAACAGGAGTTGCTGAAACTGTCAACGGTAAATTGTGTTTGTGTTGTGTAAAGATGAAATAAATACTGTATAACATTAAGATAGTGTAATATGACTGCCTAATGATGAAAATCAGAAACTGCAGGCGATTTTATATGCGAAGGTAAATTGGCATGTTGGAATTTCCAATATTTTAGACTCCGAAATAATTTATGTACAACTTGCGCTACAGTAAAAACAGCAAAGAAATGATGGCGTTTTTATTGCTCAAAATAATTTTCCGACCCTGGAGTAGAGGTTCATCACATGTCTTCTGGCATCCAGGGGGTTAAGTATCCTTGGCTCATGCGTGGGTTCGTTTCAGCGCCATTTGCTAAAGATTCTTAAGATTGGCGAAAGATATTGCTTACTCTTTCGCCAATGTGACAATTCATTTTTATTCAAGAAAAATTTGTAAAAAATAAATTTTGTGCGCTAAATCGAGACAAATGTCGGAACGCTGTTTGCCATATTTCTAGTTGACAACATTTCGGTTGGAACGCCGTTAGTCTCTACCACACCCGCTTGCTACGCTTGTTATGGAGTGAAGGCTGAACTGATTCAGCAGGCGGCTGTTTATAGAGGCTAGCATGCCGTTTCCAATGACAACAATGATGGCTGTGCCCATACATTATAAAAATGCAAGGAATTTACTTGAATAAAACCAATATTTTGCATATTAATATGTTGTCAGTTGTATCATGAAAGTATCGAGCCATAGACTGCCACATTGACACTTTCATCGTGAGTAAATAAAACGTGATTCAGCGATGCATCGGTATATAGTTTCACATCTAGCAACCGGCAAGCATGTGTTTAGAATTATCTCAATATCATTGCAAATTCCATGGATTAAGCGTTCGTTGGTGTTTTTTAATAATGAAAAATTAATGCTGGTAGACTAGGTTAGTTTTATTAATAAGTGTAGTCGTGTTCGCCGTATGAATCTCACAATGTAATCAGACATGGGGTCAATTCCAATGGAATTGCGGAATTCAATTCAAATTCCATTATTAAGTCTCCCCCGTTCCGAAGGGAGACTTCTAGCTTTAGTGCTGTCCGTCCGCGTCCACATGCTTAAAAGCTTATAACTTGAACACCATGACAGCTATTGCTTTGAAACTTAAATATGTTTAGTTTGAGGACAATCGTATGTCTCAAAAATTTTTGTTTGTACTTTGGCCTACTTTTGACGAACTTATGCAAATATCTTGTTACCACACTTTAGGGAGAAGTATTTGGCCGATTGTCGCCAAACTTCATATTTAGCTTCAATGTACTACTCTCCAGACCTGATTAGATTTTGGTGTACTTTGACCTACTTTTGACGAAGTTATGACGTGTTTAAAAAAAATATGAATTTTTATTTTGTTGCCACACCTTTGCAGGGTCAGGATTAGCCACTCGTCCGCTCGTATTGACTAGTAAAAACTAGTGCAGGACGAGTGCTAATTTTTAGAAACTCGTCCTTTTGACGAGGAGCAATTCTGGTCAATTTGTTATACAGATATAGAGTTTGTACAAGGAGGACGAGTACATTTATTGCAGGACGAGTAGATATTTGAAGGTTACTAGTCCTGCTGACGAGTAACACTTTCCCACCTAGTCATGACCCTGCCTTTGAGAGAAGTATTTGGCCGATTGTCGCCAAACTTCATATTTAGCTTCAATGTACTACTCTCCAGACCTGATTAGATTTTGGTGTACTTTGACCTACTTTTGACGAAGTTATGACATGTTTTAAAAAAATATTATGAATTTTTATTTTGTTACTGCACTTTAGGGAGAAGTATTTGGCCGATTGTCGCCAAACTTCATATTTAGCTTCAATGTACTATTCTCCAGACCTGATTAGATTTTGGTGTACTTTGGCCTACTTTTGACGACGTGTTTTAAAAAAAACATTACGAATTTATATTTACCTGTTCATGTGAACACTTTATGGCCTATCATCACCAAACTTGCCATTTAGCATCAATATATTACCCTCCCAACCTTATTTGACATTTGTGTACTTTGGCCTACTTTTCAATACTTTATGGCGCGTCCGCGTCCACATGCAGCCGGTTCTGGTAATTATATATTAATTTAGTTCGAGGAAATTCATGTCTCAAAAAATTTTGTTTGTACTTTGGCCTACTTTTGACGAACTCAAGAATTAATTGCGCGGGGGAGACTTTGGCGTTTCCGAACTACCTGTCTAGTTGGAATTGAGCCTAATTCCGTCAATTCCGCTTCAATTCCATTCCAATTCAATTCCATTTAAATTATTCTTTAATCCATCGTCATTTTTTTTTTAAATTAAATATAAGGTTAAGTAGTCATTTTTAAAGCCGAGCTTCGCAGAAGACTCGAGCTTTATAGCCGTCGTAGGCGTTTCATTGTGTTCCCTCTTCACAGCCGTAGTAGCACATCCATACGCGCTGAAATTAGTGCCATATTTAACTTTATCAATGAAGTTGAAGCCCGCCGACAATCGCCGATGTTAATGAGCTGGGGCCGTCAAAATTGATACGCCGCTACAATCGTGATGCATTGTGACTTGAGGAATTGATCCATCGGGACAGTCGTTTGCTTATGAATAAATAAAGTCACAATGCATCCACGAATCAGATAAAACTGACTGTATTAAAATATTATTAGATTTAACTAATCTCTTACCAAAGAGGCAGCACTTTTTCGTCTAATGATAAAGGAATCTACATTGGCATTTAGTGTACAAAGTGTTTGTTGCAACTGCGCAGTTACTTTTTTATGATCCAGACGTACATTGTTGATCCGTAGGAAATATCAGTCACTAAACAATTGAAGAAAATGAAAGCAAAAGTGACAGTTGCCAGAATGGAATTGACCCCATGTCTGAATGTAATGATAAAATTTGAGCGAAATTGTGAGTAGATTCCCTCCCCCCCACGACCCAGGTATGACACCTGTCAACGCGGGCGGACCGATGGCGGAGCACCGAGAGGTTTCGAAAGGAGACGTGCATATGTCTCCTTCGTCCAGTCCCACCGGCCACCCTCAGAAAAAAATTGCTTTAAAATTAAGAAAATACAGTGTATATGTATTATCATAAGTTTGAATCCATTATTAGTCAATGTACTTCGTTGGTTGATGCAAAACAGTCATCAGAAGAATTCTGAGGTCTTTTCCTCAAGTTTTGAAAGTAATATATCCGGCAACAATTGACAGTTGTAGATCAGATGTATTCAGAATATTTTCCTACACTTATTACCAAGCGGGTACAACCCAGTGATCTATACTACATACAGATATAAAATGCTTGTCCATATCAACTAATGCGGAGTTACAGGAAAAATATTATTGTAGTACTAGTCCAGTGTGTATGAACCCTTCATTGTTCTCACTGGTGCGCAGGGGGTAGGTCATAGCTGGTGTCCCGAGATGAACCGAGACACCGGCTATGACCTGCCCCCCGTTTTCCTGCCACTGCTGTCATGTGACTGCCGCCGCCATGGCGGTCACGAGACAAACTAAGGACTGTCATTGGGCCTGAAAAAGCTCTTGCGATAAGAGCGAAAGTCTCGCTAAAATGTGAGTCCCAATGGTTTCTGTTGGAATCTTTAAAGGTGTCCTATACTCTATTCAGTCTATTTCTTTAAAAAAAATATTTCTCTGTATATTTTAGTATCAGAATAAACAACTCATCATTTCTGACCTATACATACGTCATATACATATTAAGATAATGTATTTTGTGAGTAAAACCGGATTAATAAATAAAATTTGGCACCATGTGCTCTTGTTATCATTTTGTTATCTTTGACGGAAACCAGATATGTGACGTAAGAAACGGGGTATTTCCCAATCAGACCGACAGAAATGCACTGAAATATGGGGCAATTTAGACAGCTATAACTTTAAAACGACTTGATCATACATCTTGAAATGTTTGAGATGCATTACCTAACCTCTTATCTACATCATAACCGCTTTATGCAGATCAACTATTCATAATGCAAATATACCAACGCATTTACTTTTGTACCTTTTTTGTGCGTCTGTACCTTTTTTTGTGCGTGCACTCACCCACTTACCATATCTGGGTCGAGCGTCAGGCGTAACCTGGTCAATAAATGCTTTATCGCAAAAGTGTTTGTCCCTACCCACGTCAACATCGTTTTTTTCTGCTAAAGGCTAGCCAATTCATATGCCAAATCTTGTATATCTTGAATGAAGAAACCCAAAAAATATTCATAAATGTTTTAACCGGTGTCTGCAGCCAATCAGAGCAAAGCTCATTTGCATACATGCCTTGAAAAATCATTGCACACATTCATGACCAAAAGAGGGCACCACTAGCTGATGTAAGCTTGCCACCATTTCGACCAATCAGGCCTCTGGGATTCCTTTGTTTACAAGTAGCACATTGTTCAAAGATGGCAGATTGCAAATAGCAGCTAGTTGTTTGTATTTTCATCAATCAAAGACACTTCATGGGTGTTAATATTAATGTGATCTATCCATGACCATAATAATAGTAGTACTAGTACTAGGTCAGTTTGGTTTGAATAATTATGTGCCAGGATATGAAACTAAGTAGATCAACTGTTTTCCATTTATAAATAGAACTAAGGTGTTGTTTTCATATCCTTAAACAATAAAGTCTTGTAGTAATACTACAGTTATTATACTATGTATGATACTGAGGTATCCATAGATCAAAATAATCTTAAATATTTCTAGATGCACACATTATTTACTTTTGAAAATGAAAGTAGGTCACACAAAACTAGCCACAGATTGTATGACATCATCGGGTTTTCCCCATGTCATCTGGGATCACATCATTACATATATTATGTTAATGACGGCTGTTAGGGTTATGAGACTGGGGCTAAAGAACTAAGTGATGTGCCACTAGTTTACTGGGTGTGTTTTACATTTGGTAATGCAAAATCTTGTCAACAATGTTATCAGATGTAACCCCACCTCCTCTTTGTCCAAATGCTAGTTTTATCAGTTGCAATTTATTTCAGGATCACGAAGCAGTACCCCACCAGTATCGAAACCATCAGCGGATCAAGGTGGCCAAATGAGACCTCAAACACAACAAACACATCCGAAACGATCAGAACAGCCAAGGCGTCCTCCGCCACAAGATAATCGTCACAATACAGAATATCAAAATCGTGATTTTCAGAATAGAGATTTTAACAGAGACCATCAAAACCGTGATTTCCAGAATAGGGGCCAGTATTATGAGCGTGGACGTGGAAGGGCTCGAGGTTCGTAGTTACTATTTTATATAAATGAACTCAAACCGCGCTTATTGTCATGTTGATGTCAACAACTAAGTTGTAACAGGCAGCTTCGGACGAAACACGAAGGAGAGCGCAAGCGTGGGTCGTACCTATCGTTCACCCAGGCCAATTAAAGTTGTTATTGTCTTGACACTAATTTTATTCCACTACTTTTTTGCCTGATATAATTTTTCCCCTTAGACACTTAAGGATCATGTTTCAATCCTGCACATTAAAATCTGCGTCAGTGAATAACATTCAATTGAAAATCCATGACAGCATTCAGCTGCAGTGAATTTTGCACCAGCAAAAAGAGTGCTATTACAAGGCAATCTGACAACATGTACTATTTTAACGCCTCTTTTAATTTGGTCTAAGTTTTTTTGCATGTAAAAATACACTTTGTTTATGTAATAAACCAAGGTTTTTGTTATAAATTAGGTCAACAGATGTTCATTCGAGGTGGAGGCGGTCCCCGCGGAGCCCCTAGAAGTGCAGGCGGTATGAGAGGTAGAGGTGGAAGAGGAGGTGGACCAGGAGAAAAATTGAAATTTGAAGTAGACTACGATTTTGAAAGTGCCAATGCGCAGTTTCACAAAGAAGAAATAGAAAAAGAAATGAAGAAATTGAATATCAGTATGTATTTCCTCAATATTTTAACGGGGGGAGACTTGCCGTTCATTGTGCTGATTTATCACCAGATCAACAATTTACACACACATAGAGGAGCAACCTTGAAGGCAATTTGTAATAGTTAAATCCCCAAGCAAACAGTTTAACCCTCTTAGTGCTTCTGTCGCAATATTGCGACACGCGACACGTTTTATTACCCCCCAGTGCCGTGGGCGCAATATAGCGACCACAAAATTGAAAAAGCAGTCATGTGTTTGATGAGTGATTTCCTGGCAAAATACTGGGGAGTTAAGTTTCATTTTCATATTTTAAACAACAGCAAACGCCTGAACTCTGCATTTCGATGTAAATTTGCCGAGAAATAAAGAGAATTATGATAATATTTCTATTCAATTTGTAGGCATGTTTATTTACCCACAAACTACGCATTTTTCATTGCAAATTTGAAGCCTCAAATACTCTTATTTTGGCTGCAATAAACCAAGGCATGTGATATATAGCTGGAATCGTCTACTCACCATCTTTACATTGCCACTGAAATAAAATGAAGAACTAGACTGTCATGGTCATATTCAACCCATGTAATTTTAGCTTTGTCAACGAAGTATTCTTTGCACAAATCATTGTGAAACGCATTTGATTTAGGCTACAATGCAACGAGCCTCTATATGGATAGCTAGGACTGCAACGATACACCGATGCATCGCTGAATCACGATTTATTTACTCACGATTAAAGTATCGATATGATAGTCTATATCGCGATACTTTCACGATATAACTGTTAAATGAATTTATATGCAAAATGTTGCATAATTCAAGGTAAATCTTTGTCTTTTCCCATGAGTATGGGCGCCGCCATCTTTGCTGTATTGCGAACGGCGTTACTAACAAAATGTCAATTGAATGGCGAACGGCGCTCCGCTATTTCAGTATAGATTTCTTGCGCTACTAGTCGTAACGTACATCGTGTACAGACTGTTGTGTGTTTTGACGTATGTTTTTTGTTATCGTGATGTGTATTGTATCGTTGCTCAAGCGTATCGTTACAGACTTATGGATAGCGCCTTTATGAATCTTGATACAAACGCTGCGCACTTGATTGAGGCTGCGACCTGATTTCGACCAATGAAAGCAGCATGCACCTGTTGATTGTCGATGCCGGTAAGGAACTGTCATGGAGATAACCAGAGTCACATTTATGTTCCGAAATCTTAATATTATTCGTCTCCCATGTCTCATCTAATTATATCTTGTATTCCGGATAACAAGAAAAGCGATTACCAAACTGCTGATCAAATGTGGACGTTGGAGAACTAATATTGCTTACAAAACAAATCACATTTCCAATCGTACTCAGCGAAGATGAAAGATGAGTTGCTGATAGTTAGTATGTATGTGACAGTTATGATGTTTGCAGGCGTTTATGGAGCAAAATATTGTGAGTAAATGTGTGTTATAAGAATAGGATGATTTATGCTGTGTTTGGTTTGTATCGAAACCAAATGTTGCTACGATTACAGGCCTTCAAGCATCCCTATATATCTTATATTTCCTATAAAATCCCTATATTTTAGAGAATGCCCTATAATCCCTATATTTTTGTTCAAAATAGCCCTTTTCCCTGTATTAACTCTATAAATTAGAATGAAGCCTAAAATTAGAATGAATTAGGAAAAGTGTTACATGTGGAATTTTAAGCATACATGTTCTATCTGCAAAAGAAAGATATGTATCTGTTTATAGAAGAAAAACATTCAATTATTGATATTTATTTAGCAACAAACTTTGTATTTTACAACATTTAATCTTTATCATCACTAAGAAATGAATATAGTAATGTATTTGTTGTGATATACAGTATGTATTTTATTCTGCAATAGTTCGTGGCCAAATAGAACTTTATAGGAGAATTTGATAACAAAATGCTACCCATTGAACACTCAATTTTCACTCGTAATAAAGTAGTGTATTGCGTTTTACCCGGAAATCAGAAGCGCCAGCAGGATAGTAACTTCCAGACCAAAAAACAAAACTATGTTGTTACCTGAACAGTGTTCTGCACAAGCAGCGCCTTGGCGTCAATGACACTAAAAAATCTTGAATGGTGCAAATAAAATATGCAAATGGAGCCAGCTGGCGCAACCTTTGCTAGCTGTAGACAAAAATCAATACAACTCTAGTCTAGACTTTCAAGGTTGACAGCTACCCCTTTTTCATTGCTTACTACTGCATATGATAAACAGACACATTATGCCAATGACCTGATTTGACCACAACTCAATGACATGCTGAGGGTTTTTCTGCACCTATTGACCTGACATGCTTAGGGGTATAGCTGTGATCTAGGACAGGGTCAATGTTAATGGTCTACATGTGGATTGGCATCCTAGGCCTAGGTTGATTTCTGTAGAATATTAATTTATACAGTTAAATATGCTAGAATAAAACAGTGGGAAGGTATTACTTGAATATTTAAAAGTAAAAAGCAGAGAAGAATTGTCAGTCTAGTGTTGATACATTAACTATGTTATCTTTAAAATCACTGTATTCACAGTGACAAAAATTGGGACGTAGGCCAAATTGGCCAGAAGGGCCAGTATTTTAAAATCTTCACTCGCCCTTCTGATACATTACTGGCCCTGCAAGCGCCGAAGGTGTAAAGCATTGCTTGGGAGTCTGGGGGCATCCCCCCCTCCAGAAACTTCTTGAATTTATTTAAAAGATTTATACAACTGTCAACTGTCACCATATGCTGTTGGTATATTGAAAGTAGACAAGATCAAGCACTATGCTAATTGGAGTGGGGGTTTTGCAAAAATCGAAAGTAAAATTCCACCAAATTTTATGGTTGCCAGCCGGGCCATCATCTGAGAAACATTACTGTCCCTTCTAAGGTTGTACTAGCCTCGGGCCGACGGGCCAGTGCCAAATTTTATCACTGTATTCATAAAAATCTTATTTACTTGATGTTTATAATAGTAATATAACTAATCCTGTTGCTTCACTTATTTTTGTCATTTTATTTAGGTTTTGTTCAAATTATCCCTGATTCCCCCTTGTTTCACAGAAATTCCAACTACATTTCACAAATCCCACCTATTTTTCAAAAGCAGTGGGGAATTCCCCCCAGACTTTCATGATTTTAGAATAGACACTGAATTCATAGAATCATGCAATACTGAACGTTTTAACCAACCAATGACAGTAACACCATATATGTGAAGTCTGTTTATAAATTAATTGACATTTAAAACCAAAATTGATATTCCAGGTGTAAAAGTTCAATTTGCAAGAAAAGTTAATTGCTATTTTTTTTTTACTCATGTGTTTAAAGAATGTATATGAATTTATTTGGTATTCATTGAACTCATCACACATGTAGTGTTTACATGAAAATTTGAATACAGGAAAAACCCTAATTAATATTTCAAAACATTCATAGAATGACCCCAGTAAATCTGAAATGACCCCACCATTTTTCATCATTGGGGCCATTTGTCCCCGCCATATTCAATCCTGCGCAGAACACTGAGCCTGAACCACCCGGTTGCACCTAAAGTTGCTAGTAGTCTTTCTGCAAGTAGTAGTCTTTCTGCAATTAATTGATAGTTTATGAGGCATTAGGTTTGTTTTACATGCAGCATTTTTCGAGGTAATCTTGTTTATGCACATTGCACCTGCTCTCCCAAATCAATGTATAACATAACGATAGTCTTATAAGGGGGGAAATCGCCTTGATGAAGTCGAGCAAGCGGCGCCGTGGGAGGTGGGACCCCCTTATGCACGGGGGGGGGGCAGGGGGATACCCCTGAAAATGTTTGAAAAATGTGATTCATTTTTCTGCAATCTAGCGAATAAAATTAAGAACTTGAAAGGGGCATAATCACCTTGAAACATCTAGGTAGTGGGATTTCTGGGGTG
>CM032661.1:9343745-9366635 GCA_019095985.1 Streblospio benedicti | reverse complement strand
AAACTTGGTATATAGCAGAACATCATAGGTAGATGTGCATATTGACAGGGAATTTTGATTCTCAAATTTTTATGGGAGTTACGCCTCTTTGAAATTAGAAATTATGTGCATCTTATACTAATAGCTTGTACAAAAGCTTGTCTCTGCTACTACTAACGTGGGCGACCCAACATAAACATGTAACTCCCGGTGGGGTGTTTGGGGGGCTTTGCCCCCCTGGAGTTGAGGGTGCCCGGGGAGCATCCAATGGGTAGCCCCTCAGTCTTTCGAAATGAAAAATGCGGGGTTTGGGGGTTTACCTGCCCCATAATAACATTGAGAAATAATTAAAAAATTTGGTCATAACGTCCTCCTGCCTATGATACTGCTATCAACTAAAGAGAGGCTGCCAGAGTTGGGTTTAGTTGAGGGTGCCCGGGGAGCGTCCGGTGGGTAACCCCTCAGCCTTATGAAATAAAAAACGCGGGTTTAGGGGGCTACCTTCCCCATAATAACATTGAGAAATAATTAAAAAATTTGGTCATAATGTCCTGCCTATGATGCTGCTATCAACTAAAGAGAGGTGGTCTTCTTATATTTTAAACACTAAATATGCTTCCTGAATGACTGTCCTGTTGAACACGAGAACATTATGTATAAATTCTAATTTCAATATAATAGCAGTGAGTAGCTAACATATGCATTTATCTATCTCTGGTAGTTACACATCGTTAGGTCTTGCTTGTTTACTCATGTGTTTAAAGAATGTATATGAATTTATTTGGTATTCATTGAACTCATCACACATGTAGTGTTTTACATGAAAATTTGAATACAGGAAAACCCTAATTAATATTTCAAAACATTCATAGAATGACCCCAGTAAATTCTGAAATGACCCCACCATTTTTCATCATTGGGGCCATTTGTCCCCGCCATATTCAATCCTGCGCAGAACACTGAGCCTGAACCACCCGGTTGCACCTAAAAGTTGCTAGTAGTCTTTCTGCAAGTAGTAGTCTTTCTGCAATTAATTGATAGTTTATGAGGCATTAGGTTTGTTTTACATGCAGCATTTTTCGAGGTAATCTTGTTTATGCACATTGCACCTGCTCTCCCAAATCAATGTATAACATAACGATAAGCCTTATAAGGGGGGGAAATCGCCTTGATGAAGTCGAGCAAGCGGCGCCGTGGGAGGTGGGACCCCCCTTATGCACGGTGGGGGGGCAGGGGGATACCCCCTGAAAATGTTTGAAAATGTGATTCATTTTTCTGCAATCTAGCGAATAAAAAATTAAGAACTTGAAAGGGCATAATCACCTTGAAACATCTAGGTAGTGGGATTTCTGGGGGTGTATTTTTCTGTCAAACCCATCTTCTAAATCTTAAAAAATAAATGTAGTAATTGCTGTGCCGCATCCATTGATTATAAACAAATTTAATAATAATTAAGATGAGATGCAATAATAATTTTTTTTAATAATTTTAACAAATTTTCGGTTTGTACTGCCTTCATCAAGTTATAAATGAAAATTTATTATAACTTGATGAAGGCAGTACATGCCGAAAATTTAAAATTATTAAAAAAATTTATTATTGCATCTCATCTTAATTATTATTAAATTTGTTTCTAAATCTTATTAGACCTACCCAAAAAGATAGTTTTTTTTTTCTTTTAAATCAATGACAAATTTGTTGATTTTTAATTCCGCACCATTTTATTTCACCTATTACCTAATGCACAGTTTTGACACCCAGCAAAACCAGCGTCAAATCACTATGGTTGTTATCAAATTATATTGCCACGGAACTGGGGTGAGTTTTGAAAGTCATGAAATGATTCTTCTTGGATATTTTAAAAACAAAACTATTTTAGGTCTTTCAAGTTGACACACCTCTAAAAATAAGAAACTAGACCATTTTCTGAATGTGTAGTGTAAATGTGGAAAAGATGTGGTGAATATCACATGTGCTGCTAAGGATCATATTTCAAGTGTGGACATTGAAAACTCCAACGGTGAATAACACGTCACGTTAAAAGCCGTACGGCAGTGGCAGGTAAAACACTGATTTTGCGGCTGGCGTCAAAAGGGTTAATATAAAAGTACAAGCATTTCCCTTTTTACAAATGTAGAACACTTTAGGGGTTTCGGTAATAGATTTTGGTTTATGGACCATACAAAAGATCATGTATACAATTTCGGTTCAGTCAAAATTAACATTGACTGAATTTTTCATTGTATTTGTATGGTCCATAAACCAAATTCCATTCCCGCAACCTTTAAAGTGTTATACATTTTTACCTGCGTCGCCAACGGCAGAGCAGGTCTAGGAACCGCCTCACTCCGTCCGTCCGTCCGTAGTAAAAGCTTGTCTGCGCTACTCCTCCTAAACGACTCAACATACAGCAATGAAACTTGGTATATAGCAAGAACATCATACGTAGATGTGCATATTGACAGGGAATTTTTATGGGAGTTACGCCTCTTTGAAATTAGAAATTATGTGCATCTTATACTAATAGCTTGTACAAAAGCTTGTCTCTGCTACTATTAACGTGGGCGACCCAACATGTAACTCCCGGTGGGGTGTTTGGGGGGCTTTGCCCCCCCGGAGTTGGGTTTAGTTGAGGGTGCCCGGGGAGCGTCCAGTGGGTAGCCCCTCAGCCTTTCGAAATAAAAACGCGGGGTTTGGGGGTTTACCTGCCCCATAATAACATTGAGAAATAATTAAAAAATTTGGTCATAACGTCCTCCTGCCTATGATACTGCTAAAAAACGCGGGTTTGGGGGGCTACCTTCCCCATAATAACATTAAGAAATAATTAAAAAATTTGGTCATAATGTCCTCCTGCCTATGATGCTGCTATCAACTAAAGAGAGGTGGTCTTCTTATATTTTAAACACTAAATATGCTTCCTGAATGACTGTCCTGTTGAACACGAGAACATTATGTATAAATTCTAATTTCAATATAATAGCAGTGAGTAGCTAACATATGCATTTATCTATCTCTGGTAGTTATGTCTCTTTGAACTTATAAATTTTGTGCTTCTTATTAGCAGGGATATTATATTCTACAATTTTTATAGCAGTTATGCCTCTTTAGTCAGACTTTGAACTGAGGAATTTTTTGCCTCCTATACTAATAGCTTGTCTCTGCTACTCATCTTATACTACTCAATATAGAGCAATGAAACTTGGTTTATAACAAGAACTTCATATGTAGATGTGCATATTCATAGGAATTCCTATTACGCGCGACGCAGGTCCAGACATCGTTAGGTCTTGTTAAAAAGGGAAATGAATGTACTTTTATACTAAGGCCTACTAAATAATATTCTTGTTTCAGGTCAGGTTGAATTTTCAAAAAGGTTAGGTAGGTCGGAGTTTTTTTTTTTTTTTTTTTTTTTTTTCATAAACTTTTTTTTTAGGTATCATCTGAACTTTTTTTGGTATCATTTAAAAATAATTTTCAAAAACCTCTATTCTTTGCTGTAAAATATGCTGCCGAGGTTAGGTAGGGTTTCGCGAACTTTTTTTTTATCATCTTACTGACTTAAAAGTTTATTTTCAA
This sequence comes from Streblospio benedicti, assembly GCA_019095985.1. NCBI lineage: Eukaryota > Metazoa > Annelida > Polychaeta > Spionida > Spionidae > Streblospio > Streblospio benedicti. The sequence goes on along the minus strand of CM032661.1, from coordinate 9,363,077 downwards.
AAACCTCTTGATTTAGGACATCTAAACTATGATGACATGTATGAGGATCAAAGATGAAATCAAATAAAATACCAATTTGCATACTGTATTCGTTTCTTTCAATCTTTGCAGTATTTCAGTCAATAAGACTAGAATTATGCATTTTTAATATTTTATTGACGCCGCCAACAGTGGCCTAAAATTAAATCTAAATACAAACCATATTCTAACTTAAGAAGAAATAAGCATAAAGCTGAACCTACTTGTACATCAATGTTCATAAAGTAACAACTATATGTCATGAAAATAATTATTTTACATAGGTTTTCAATGGCTCACAGGGAAATACATGAAATCATATAATGTGCCCCTCCCCTTTAAAAAAAATCCTGGATCTGCCAGAATGCCAATATAGTTCTTTTAGAAATTTGATTTAAACGTGCTAGATTGAAAGTAGTAACATTGAAAGTAAAAGCATGTACTTAGTACCTCTTGTGCAATTTATGATTAAAACGCGCGGACGTGTAAATGTCTTTTTAAGAATTAAATTCCTGCTGCAAACGTATTCTATTTACGGCAAAGAGCGCCACGTACATGTATGTACTAGACTCGACCAGCCAGCAGCCTCGCTTTGACGGGGCCACGTACTCAGCTATGAAATACGAGAGGATCCCGCCAATGCGCAATCTCGTCATTGTGTGGCGCCACCATATACTATGTTTACAGTGGCGATTTTAGTAGCCGGTGTGAGACCCAAGGAATCTCAAATTCTGTTAAAATTCAAGTAAAATTCAGTCGCCGTAATATGAAGATTTGGTATGAAAATGTCATATGATCGGGTAAAATTTCGTTGTTTTTAGCACTATGTGAAACCCAGCTTAGGTCGGTGAGATTGTTATTTTTTTTTTTTTTTCACAATATCCATAAAATTTAAGAGGTTCGGGGGCGATAATAGAGGTTCGCTCGCTGACCGGAAACAGGAATATTATTTAAGTAGGCCTAAAATAAAAAACAAGAACATTTTAAGAATTATTTTTACCTCCAAATTCTTTTATCTCCAGAAAGTCTCCTTAACAAAATCTTCCAACATACAAAATTACAAACTAACACTTATGAAAGTTACACTCTTAATACAGAAAACAAAAATGTAAAACATTTATTATCAACAAAATCTTTTAACTGTACTGATGTTTTTCTTGAACCTAATTGTACAAATATTATAATTCGTACAAGTATTTGAAATTTGGCATGAAGTGTTAGTTAAATAGCAAAGATTAGTTCGAGATAATTAGATATCAAATAAAAAGTAAATGTAATATACTTGTGTGTATTTAGATCTCGACGATATACTTATTGATATGTTATTTATTTTCATTTCATTGAAAAGGAGACTAAAGATCTCAAAAACAGTTTTAAGAAATAAAATAATACAAATATTTTTGGTTTAAGAATAGGACTAGAAAAATAATAATAAAACAATGAGACCGTACGTTGCCTACCAAATTCAGTCAATTTTACAGCTTATTAATCATGTTATTGTACAAAGCTACAGATACTAATTATAATGTTAAAGTACATATATTCTCAAAATCAATAATTGATTATGGTTGTAGTCTATATAAACGTTTACATACCTTCCTTGGTTTAACATAAGCCTTAAACCTCTCAGGGGTTTGGTTGATAATCGAAATGTGGAGTTTAGGCGTTTGTTGTTATCACACATGAATAGGGAAGTTAACTCCCCCGGTATATTGACATGGAATCACTCCATCAAAACATACTGTTTTTTTTTAAATATTTTGGTCCCTATATTGGGTTGCTACAAAGTATAGTTATGGACTACTCAGTTGCAGTATAAATATTAAGTCTTATTCTACCAGACCAGAGTCAACTTTTCACGTGAAAATCGCCTTCTCTATTACCAACTTTTCTTACAGAAGGACTGCCCATACTCACGTGATAATCCTGTATTTCAAACGAAAGCAAATAAACTTTACATACAGATGTAAATTGTGTGGCAAATAAGCACGGTATTGATATTATTTTACTATCATTTGGAAGAACGTTTTTTGTGCATCGGCAATCTTTTTTATGCAACTAATTTACATTGCCAAATACTCATATTTCTATATGAAAATTGACATGACATATCGTTTACCATTTTGAAGGAAAAGACTACTGTTCATGTTGGCGACAAGGAGATGTTATTATTTTTAATGACATCATTAGCAAATGAAGCTAAAGAAATCCCGGAAAACAGCCGTGATAACAAGGGATTTGTGCGCAGAATACATCATCGAGTCTTTTCATCGCCACTAAACATTTAGTCTATATTGTCAATAATGTTTTATTCGATTTTGCGACACGGTGCGAGTTCTATAGGCTGAAATCCCGAGCACATGTCGCTTATTTACGGCAGCTTATCGCCGATTGGCTGACCTGCACAGCCTCATTTAATTTTAGCCAATGAGAGTGCACGTCGCATTTCGCTGCAAATTGCATATGGCTGTAGGTGAAGAGTCATGGCAAAGTGAAATGATTCTGTAAATAATTGATTTTCATGGATATAATATGCTAACCAACATGAATTCACACAGTGGATACCACATAAACTGTTTTCTAAAGATCTACCGAAGGACAAGTCTACCAGCACTGTGTATCCCTCGACATTTGAGGCAGAAATGTAGACATTTGTCTAGTCAAGTTTTCGGACATTATGAAACATTGAATATAGTAAATAAAAAGATTGACGCCTGTAGAGTATTAGATATCCTTCAATGTAAGTGTTCCTATATATTTTTTTTTTTGTTCTCTACGTGCGTTTTTTAATAGCCACAAGCAAAAATATTATTGTACATTGATGGGAAGTGACAAAACTAGAGTTCTTAAAATGACAGCTCCGTATAGTCATTTTCTATCTAGTGACTGACCAGCTCGAAGTTTAGAAAAAAATTTAGACATTTAAAACCTTAGTTCTTCAACCATTTGATAAAAATAAGAATGCTAATACGATTATGAACGCGCATGTATAACATATGAAAAGAAATAAGTATTCATAAAGGCTCCAGAAAAGTTATTGTCTTGAAACTAAAACTGTCAAATCGGCTTTATTTGTGGGCTTTTATTTTTCTGTCAACCCAATGAAATCAGAGATACAGTATGGGTTAAATAATCTTTGTAAAATGAGTGTCAAGATGACCATCATACGAACAGAATTATGGGCAAGTACTATAAAACCATCAAATACTTATTGTAATTTTAGCACACACTGTATAAATATTATATAAATTGATATTTTCTTATATTTTTATTGCCATTTAAAGTATAAACTGAACTGTAAGATGTTAAGATTTAATGAAGATTTTTCTTATTTTTTATTAAGATTTTTGCTAGAAAATTAAGATTTTTTAAAGGTTGGATTGAGATTTTCTGCAGTGGCAGATTCCCATCTTTGAAACAGGCCAGCACCATAACGACTGGGCCACATCCACAAGCCTAATTAATGGATGTGGCGTAGTGGTCATGATGAGCCACACTAAAATGCAAATAATGTAGGCTTTATGTACTCATTATTACAAAATTGTAGGCGGTGACGGCAGAGATAGCATGAGCTCACCTTCTGACAAAGCAGCAATTAATGGTGAAAAGGAAGGATCTGTTGATGATGTCGAAGAAGAAGAGGAAGATCCTGCACAGTTTTATGACAAATCAAAGTCGTTCTTTGATAACATTAGTTGTGAATCTACAGATCGGGCAAAGGGGTAAGAACAATATTTAACCGTCCACCTTAAATTGTTCGATCTTGTGTTGTAGTTGTAGCATAGACTCAACCTCTATTATCATGAATATTGATAGGAAATTGATTTATTAATTGGGTGCTGTTACATTTATGTTTTTAGCTCACCTCACCTGCTGTGAAACAGCATGACATTTCGATGTATTTCTAGAAGGAAATAAGCAGCATCGTGTTAATATTTTAATTCTATTCATGACAGCGAATATTTACCCACTTAGCACGCATTTGCTGCTTCAAATTTGAGCCCTGAAATACTCTTATTTGCGTTCACAAAATTATGGCTTGTCATACCTCGCTGGAGTGGCCTTGAAGCCGGCTTTGCATTGAGACCTCAAAAAAATACAAGAGGACCATAAGGGTCATAATAGCGCTCACCTGCATGTGTAAATTTGGCTTCAAAATTAAGTGAGAAGTGCCCTGGTGAATAATGAAACTATGCTGGGCACCAAGGGGAATGATTCATATATGATGTCATAATGTGACAGCCAAATAAGTTGTGTCAAATGATATATGAAGAAGCATTTATTCCATTTTTTGGGGGGGGGGTGTCAATTTGCCACCCAGGGGCACGATGATTCAAATATAACTGAATGTATGTTTGATTCATCCTGGGTTTCTTTATTCATGATTCAAAGAATTTATTGGATACCAATAGAAACCAAAATTAACGATTTTTTTGGCGAGACTTTCGTTGTTATCGCAACAACTGATGAAGTTGTTGCGATAACAACGAAAGTCTCGCCAAAAAAAAGGTTAACTTTGGTTTCTATTGGTATCCAATAAATTCTTTGATTCAAATATAGTTCTGGGGTCACATGCTGTTTCACAGCTAAATCTAGAAAATATGTGCAGGTTTGATGAAACAGTTTAATTTAATCAGATTCATCATTTATTACTTTTTTGGGGGGTGAGGGGGGCAATTCTATGAAATAAGTCGGACATATTGCCGATAGCCGGCTGTTATTGAGAGCCCTGAATACTTCTTCATATATCATTTAACCCTTTGGACGCCATCTGTCGACAAAAGTCGACACACGTAAATTACGTCTATACGCCAACAGTCGACAAAAGTCGACAGACTCACTCAAAAAACAGTTCGAGTTTGACTGGCATATTCGTAGTTAAATACTCGTGGTTCAAGTCTCAAATTCCGGTCTGTCAACAACAACAACAACTTTACCTTGACATTTGAATATATTTCTAGAAGGAAATAAGCAGTATAGTGTTAATATTTTAATTCTATTCGTGACAACGAATATTTGACAACCTAGCACGCATTTTCTGCTTCAATTTTGAGTCCTGATATACTCTTAGTTACGTTCGCAAAACCATAGCTTGTCATACATTGCTGGAAACGTGAAGGAACCAGCTTTGCTTTGGGGCCCAACATGAAATGTGAAACTAGACTTCAAAGGTCATATCACAACATCAATTTTTCAGCCTTGAAAGCGGTATTCTTAGGTTCAATTGCCGGCATAACAATTTTTGACAAGTGCCAAATGATGAATAAGCCTTTTCAAGGGTTTTACGAATTTTATTGCGCTGCCGCCATGCTAAGGCCTGCAATCCCGAAATCGGTAAGATTGTGACAAAATATGCAATAAGTGTTTGGCAAATATCACTATTTCTATCAAAGCAGGATGATGTGTATTTGTGTATTTAGAATGATCCATGTCAAAGACCCACGAATATATAAAGAAATCAAGTTTGAACCTCCACGTTTTTGAGTACGTATTATTGTAATTAAAAATATATTATTATGAAATAGGGATGGTATTGTTTTTTGTGTCTATCACTGGATAAAAAGTCGCTGCACTTAAAATTTCTACTGATACTATTTCTAAAATCAACCATAAGCTGTCAAATAATGGTGTTTTTTCGAAATTGTCAAAATGTTACTTGATGCTGTATGTATCTTTATTTATAATGGTGAAAAATAAGAAACTAGACCTCCCTCCTGTGTAAATGTGAAAATGTTCTGATGAAAACATGTGAAAATGTTCTGATGAAAACATAAGAGCTAATGCGTGTCTGATCATTGCTCTGGGCATTTCGACTATAACAATTGAAGCCCCCCACAGTGAATAACACGTCACGTTTAAAAATGTCTCAACTGATAGGCACGTGTTCTTACCGAAGCCAAGAGGTTAATACAACTTATTTGGCTGTCACATTATGATATCATATTTGAATCATTTCCCTGGGTGCCCAGAATTATGATATTATATATGAATCATACCCTTGGGTTTCCCAATTTAGAGTTTTGGATAACTAGCTAAATAAACCACTTTTATTAGAGCAATTGTCACGAGCCACTGCAAGCAACTAATGAAATGGAATATGAAAGCCTTTACAGAGATTGGGAAGAAAAAACTGTACAATGGGGGAATCCCCCCTTGTAAGTTGAACTAATGGATTTTTTTTTTCAATCTGTGGGGGATTCTTAAAAACTATAAGCAAGGTATTGGCGCCGCTTTAAGGTGATTGATAGTATTTGCAACGGAAAACATCAGTTATTGGAGTAAGCGTTTTTTCTGATTGTAAATCCATGAGTTTATTAACCCTTTCGGTGCCAAATAACGATCTAATCGTATCTTAAAAGCAGCAGATAAACTGCCAAACAACGATCTTATCGTCATTACCAACACGTGGGGTGTAATGCCAACTACGATGATATCGTTTAGGTGTGAAATTCCATCTGCCATTTGACCGTTATAACATGCCACTAATGATCACGCCGCTTGCAGGAATAAATGGATGTAATTGACTTGAAATTTAGATAACTATTTGTACAAGTAATTGAGATCACTTCGGCTGTAATTATTTTCAGTTTATTTATTGGTAATAACCTCACATAATTGATTTATTAGGCAAAACCATGATATAAATGCAACAAAGTCGGCTATTATCTGTTTAGAGCTGTCACGTGGAGAAATGTTTAGGGCTCATTTTTTATAAGGGACAAATATATATACAAAAAAATATATCACCATGAAGAGATTCATACAAGATTATCATAGTATAAATTATATAAACATTAATTGATTTTCCACATCACACCGATTTATTACTTCCAAGGAAATTTTTCCTTGTGAAAACACACTGCAAAAAACTGTACATAATCCATCTCCTTAAACCTATTTAATACTTTGGAAACCAAAATGTCTCGAATATTTTTGGCGAAATCTGAAAACAATTTTTTTGCATTATAGTTTTTAATTGCAAAAATAGAGTAATTCTATGGGATTTTACGGCAGTTTGAAGTGACAGCCGTGAAGTTCATGAATGAAAACTTGAACACGCAGCCGCTTATGCTGCAGCTAATTTTTGTTTGCAATTGAGCAGGAAATTGGTTTGGCAAATTATAGTTGATATGAGTCTGCGCATCCAAAGGGTTAAAATATCAGAATTAAAAAAAAATAATCGTGGTGATCCTTTCTATGGAAATAACAAGTAGTAGAAGGTCTTATGCTTGATAAGGTGTCTAACTTGTATCTCTGTCAAGGTGGGGGTGGGGGGGTCTGAAAGTGAGTGGTTTGTGAATTTTTGGCAAGAGTCATTTTTGGGATGGAATATGGAATATTTAATGGAATCAGAAAAAGCTGCTATTAGGGCCTAATAAAAAAATCAAAATGCTATTTGGGGTTACATGAGATTTTGACTTTAGGGTAGGAAGGTTGTGACAAAGTTTATTTTTTATTTTTATCACATTTTTTTAGGTAGGCTGTTTTTTTGCGAAAAGTTTTATTACATTATTTTTATAGTAAACACAAAACAACTTATTATGGTACTTTGTCATTGGCAATATAATTACCTAGCTAGTACAGTTTATACTCACGATTTGATGCATTATATATCTAATTTTGAAATAAATTATTAGGTCACCTGAGTAATTACCGGTGACCTATTGCTATGGGTTGGCGTGGTCATTAAACATCTACTTATCAAAAAACTGCTGGGGCCAATCTTTAATCAAATTTGGTATGTAGCATCTGGTAAGAGTCAAGAAATTACCATGACCCCCCACCCCAAGGGAAGGTAGTAATGGGGGTAAAAAGTGTAAAATCGCTGTATTTCTTTAAAAATCTTCTACTCCAGGCATATATCAGACAAACCAAGAATGTAGTAATAATAACCAAGGAAGGGTCTACCAAAATTGTAAATTTCATGACCCCCCACCCCAAGGGAAGGTAGTAATGGGGTAAAAACGTAAAATTGCCGTATTTCTTGAAAATCTTCTTCTCTACTCCCAGGCATTGATCAGACAAACCAAGTATGTAGAAATAATAACCAAGGAAGGGTCTACCAAAATTGTAAATTTCATGAACCCCGGAGCAGGGGTTCAAGAGCTAAGGTGTGGCCATAATCAGTCATATAGTGAAAATTCATTATTTCTTTTAGAAAAAATTTCCTCCTCCCAGGTATGGATCAGACAAACTGTGTATAAAGTAATGATGATCAGGGAATTATTGAGGAATCCCTGAAAAACATCACAAACTGCTTATCTCGCAAATATTTGTTGATGCTCAGGGTGACCGTCAAGGCCCATGGGTCGCTTTTTTAACAAATTGAGATGGTAACATGAATACATAATATACATTTTACATGTTTCCAATTAGTTTTTTTAAATATATGTAATTATGTCTCAATTTCTTAAGAGATTGCCACATTTTGTCTCGCTTTTTTCTCATCTGTCTCATTTTTATAAATTGCTTGAGACGCGTGTCTCGGTTTGACAATTTTGCAGAGCGATCACTGTGAGGGGGTATCATAGTAAATTTACGCCTGGCGTCAAGAGGGTTAATACAACTTATTTGGCTGTCACATTATGATATCATATTTGAATCATTCCCCTGGGTGCCCAGAATTATGATATTATATATGAATCATACCCTTGGGTTTCCCAATTTAGAGTTTTGGATAATAGCTAATCGGCTCTTTTATTAGAGCAATTGTCTGAGCCACTGCAAGCAACTAATGAAATGGAATATGAAAGCCTTTACAGAGATTGGGAAGAAAAAACTGTACAATGGGGGAATCCCCCCTTGTAAGTTGAACTAATGGGGGATTTTTTCAAATCTATGGGGATTCTTAAAAACTATAAGCAAAATGACGCGCCGCTTTTCGTTAATTAGATTGATAGTATTTGCAATCGAAACATCAAGTTATTGGAGTAGCGTTTTTTTTTTCTGATTGTAAATCCCATGAGTTTATTAACCCTTTCGGTGCCAAATAACGATCTAATCGTATCTTAAAAGCAGCAGATAAACTGCCAAACAACGATCTTATCGTCGTACACAACACAGGGGTGTATTGCCAACTACGATGATATCGTTTCGTGTGAAATTCAAGACATCTGCCATTTGACCGTTATAACATGCCACTAATGATCACTTCGTTTGCAGGAATAAATGGATGTAATTGACTTGAAATTTAGATAACTATTTGTACAAGTAATTGAGGATCACTCGGCTGTAATTATTTTCAGTTTACGATTGGTAATAACCTCACATAATTGATTTATTAGGCAAACCATGATATAAATGCAACAAAGTCGCCATTATCTGTTTAGAGCTGTCACGTGGAGAAATGTTTAGGCTCATTTTTTTATAAGGGGACATTGTAATATATACAAAAAATATATCACCATGAAGAGATTCGCCTAAGGATTATCATAGTATAAATTATATAAACATTAATTGATTTTCCACATCACACCGATTTATTACTTCCAAGGAAATTTTCTTCTTGTGAAACACACTGCAAAAAACGTGTACATAACGACCTCCCAAACCTATTGGTCATTTTAGAAACTAAAATGTCTTGAATATTTTTATGCAACACCGTATGCAAAACATTTTTTTGCATTATAGTTTTTAATTTGTTAAAATAGAGTAATTCTAAGGGATTTTACGGCAGTTTGAAGTGACAGCTGTGAAGTTCATGAATGAAAACTTTGAACACGCAAAGCGTTTTATGCTGCAGCTAATTTTTGTTGGCAATTGAGCAGGGAAATTGGTTTGGCAAATTATAGTTGATATGAGTCTGGCATCCAAAGGGTTAAAAATATCAGAATTAAAAAAAAAAATTAATCGTGTGATCCTTTCTATGGAAATAAGTAGGTAGAAGGTCTTATGCTTGATAAGGTGTCTAACTTGTATCTCTGTCAAGGTGGGGGTGGGGGGGTCTGGAAAGTGAGTGGTTTGTGAATTTTGGCAAGAGTCATTTTTGGGATGGAATATGGAATATTTAATGGAATCAGAAAGCTGCTATTAGGCCTAATAAAATCAAAATGCTATTTGGGGTTACATGAGATTTTGACTTAGGAAGGTTGTGACAAAGTTTATTTTTTATTTTTATCACATTTTTTTAGGTAGGCTGTTTTTTGCGAAAGTTTTTATTACATTATTTTTATAGTAAACACAAAACAACTTATTATGGTACTTGTCATTGGCAATATAATGACATAGCTAGTACAGTTTATACTCACATGATTTGGATGCATTATATATCTAATTTGAAATAAATTATTAGGTCACCTGAGTAATTACTCGGGTGACCTATTGCTATGGGTTGGCGTGTGTCATTAACATCTACTTCTCAAAAACTGCTGGGCCAATCTTAATCAAATTTGGTATGTAGCATCTGTAGGGTAAGGAGTCAAGAAATTGTAAATTTCATGACACCCCACCCCAAGGGAAGGTAGTAATGGGGTAAAAAGTGTAAAATCGCTGTATTTCTTTAAAAATCTTCTACTCCAGGCATATATCAGACAAACCAAGAATGTAGTAATAATAACCAAGGAAGGGTCTACCAAAATTGTAAATTTCATGACCCCCCACCCCAAGGGAAGGTAGTAATGGGGTAAAACGTGTAAAATTGCCGTATTTCTTAGAAAATCTTCTTCTCTACTCCCAGGCATTGATCAGACAAACCAAGTATGTAGAAATAATAACCAAGGAAGGGTCTACCAAAATTGTAAATTTCATGAACCCCGGAGCAGGGGTTCAAGAGCTAAGGTGTGGCCATAATCAGTCATATAGTGAAAATTCATTATTTCTTTTAGAAAAAAATTTCCTCCTCCCAGGTATGGATCAGACAAACTGTGTATAAAGTAATGATGATCAGGGAATTATTGAGGAATCCCTGAAAAAACATCACAAACTGCTTATCTCGCAAATATTTGTTGATGCTCAGGTGACCGTTAAGGCCCATGGGTCGCTTGTTTTTCTTGGTTTTGTAATATATAAGAATATAATAAGAACATAAACAATAATCTAAACACTTATGTGGCTAATAAATTGTGTGGTTTACCTTCATTTTCCCCCTATCAACTTGTTCATGTCAATATAAACACGCAAAAGCATGCCGATCAATATAGTCTACATTGGTGCAAGTCTAAAAATAGCGCGGCTTATAGATTGCTTGCCAGGCTTTGTTTAACCCCTTGGACGCCATTTGTCGACAAAAGTCGACACACGTAAATTACTTCTATACGCCAACAGTCGACTAAAGTTGACAGACTCACACAAAAAACACTTCGAGCTTGGCTGCCATATTCGTATGTAAATACTCGTGGTTCTAGTCTCAAATTCTGGTGTGTCAACAACAACAACTTTACCTGTACATTTTGATGTATTTCTAGAAGGAAATAAGCAGCATAGTGTTAATATTTTAATTCTATTAGTGTGAACGAATATTTACCCACCAAACACGCATTATCTGCTGCAATTTTGAACCCTGAAATACTCTTATTTGTGTTCGCAAAACCATGGCTTGTCGTACATCGATGGAATCCTCGTGAAACCAGCTATTCACAGAGACCTTATGCAAATATGAAACTAGACTCGTCAACGTCATATTCTGATATCTATTTTGAGCCTTGATAGCGGTATTCTTATGTTCAATCGTGGGCAAAACTATGTTGACACTGCTAAGGAATCCCAATTAGCCTTTATCAAGAGCGCTCTTACGATTTCCGGGAATCACCTGTTTCTGGTACGGTCGGCCATTATGTGACGAAATTGAAATTTTTGATAAAGAATTATCATATTATTCGTCATCCATGCCTCATCTTATTGTATCTTGGATACCAGATCACAAATAAAGCGTTTGGCAAACTACCCAATAAGTGTGGACGTCGGATATCTAGTATTTCTATCAAAACGGATGATGTTTTTGTTGGGTGGTCGAGTGGTGCTTTTGGTGTTTTTGGTCCGTAATATAGTAAGTAAAAATATATTATTATAAAATAGGGATGGTTTATGGTGTTTTTTGTGTATATCCTGGATGAAAAGTCGCTGCACTTAAAATTTCTACTGATACTACGACATTTAAAATCAACCACGCAAGCTGTCAAATGAATGGGCGATTACTCGAAATTGTCAAAATTTAACTTGATGCTGTATGTATCTTTATTTATAATGGTAAAAATAAGAAACTAGACCGTATCCTGAATGTGTACTGTAAATGTGAAAATGTTCTGATGAAAAACGTAAGAGCTACAAAGGATCATATTTCAACTATGACAACTGAAGACCCCCACAGTGAATAACACGTCACAAAAAATGCGTGTCTGGCACTCGGAGTATTTGAAGCAGATAATGCGTATTGGGCGGGTAAATATTCGTTGTCACGAATAGAATTAAAATATTAACACTATGCTGCTTATTTCCTTCTAGAAATACATCGAAATCTCAAGGTAAAGTTGTTGTTGACACACCAGAATTTGATATGGCAGTCAAACTCGAACTGTTTTTTGTGCGAGTCTGTCGACTTAAGTAGACTGTTGGCGTATAGAAAGCATTTACGTATGTCGACTTTTGTCGACAAATGGCGTCCAAGGGGTTAAACCGAAGCTTCGAAGGTTCGAATTATTTTGACATCTCTAGTTGTGATAGACTTTATTTAAATTTGTCTTACAAAGTCGAGCGAAACTATTCTAGCCATAAATATAAAAAGTTTGCATTGTTTAAGTCATGCCAATTTGGATATGTGTCTTTGTTTATGATCATAAGCCATTGGAGTTAGCTTACAAATTTCTACTTCATAGGGGGATACTTGTGTTTTTAAAACACCTCCTTTATTTCAATGTATAATCTGTACTTTTACTATGTTCACAGTGGAAGAAATCAGCGTCCTAATTGGAGAGAAGAGCGTAAATTGAATGCGGAAACGTTTGGCGTATCTGCATTCAATCGTAATAGAGGATTTTTTGGTTACCGTGGAGGTAGAGGTGGCGGCTTCAGAGGCAGAGGTGGTGGTGGCGGAGGCTTCAGAGGCAGAGGTGGACGAGGTAATGCATAATGACAATGAAATTTGTTTAATAGATGTTGTGAAAATAGGCTGTGTTTATTGTCTTACTGTTCATGATATCCTTGCAAGACAGATAGTCGACTTCGTAGTAAGGGTGACATCAGTTTTCAGGAGGTCCACACTTGTATATGTGGAAGCATGCTGTCCAAGACATGATGCAGCAATCCGTTGTGCTCGTAGGATTAATCGTATATATATATCGATTTCTGGGCTAGTGGTTTAGGTTCGTTTGTCGCCATTGGCTTAGATTTTTTTACTCTTTTCGCCAATAAGGCAAAGCATTTTTGTTCAAGAAAAATTCGTAAAAAAACACGAATTTTGTCTGCTTTTACTTACCGGAAATACCATCACACTTGCACTGCATCAAAACGTTGCTATTTGTCACGTGCTGTAACAATAATGTAAGTTACACCTCGCGATCTGTGCAAATAAGTACAATATTGCAGGAAAATTGCATTGTGCAAATTAAGTCATACTCTTCCAGATCGGAGTCTACTCCAACTTTTTCACGGGAAAATTGCCCTCTATCAACCAACTTTTCATACAGAACGATTGCCTCTTTGTTTTGCATAACAACACTTAGTCAGGAGTTACCCGCGCCATGATGACAAAATTAAAACCTGCTTTATGAACTCATTGAATAGTTTGATGTTAGTTGAATATGTGCAATCTATATATCAAACCTCAAACCCCTTGGAGTGGGCGTGGCCCCCATGGTTGTTTTTTTATTCTGAGGCAAATCCTTGCCTATACGCTTCTTGACGCCGATTCCAATGTTATTGGCCTGTCAAGTTTATTTTGAAATTCTACGTATTATGAAAGGATGCTTTGCTGTTATAAAGTGCGTATATAGTTTTATATTTAGCTCACCTGCTGTGAAACAGCATGTGAGCTTTTGTCACCTTTCACCCGTCCGCCCGTTCGTCAACAATTGTTAGTCATAATGCAGACTGCATTTATTCATAATGCAAACTGCACCGTCAATTCATAAGTTAAATGTACGATTTCTCTTCATTATCATATTTATTTATCTGATTTATGAATTCAAAATGTAGCCTATGAAGTGCTCTACATACTAGACGATGATTTTGCATATAAGATTGTCTGATTCTCTCAATATTTGCATCGTAAAAAGCTTACCTGAATTTTGAAAATCTGCCATTATAACGTCATGGCGAACGGTTCTTATTTCGATTTCAAGGGGTGACTATGCCTTCCCTTACAAAAACAAGCTACGGTGTAGCATTATGATAATGTTGGCAGCAAAATCCTTTGAAAACTCAGTGATGCAAGTTTTACTGGTCCACAATAGTAAGCACACTAAACCGGAAAATTGAGAATGACGACGTTCTTTGTTCAAAGTCATATGGAATTGTTTTTTGTTGTAAATGACAGAGATTTTGATCATTTTTTTCCTATGATTCTCGTAAAATGCGCCCAAACCAATTACTCGACCTATATGAGTCATTGATCTAAAAGGCGGGTATAAACGATAAGTGTATGAATAACTGATAATTATTGTTTACAGATGGATTTAGAGGTGGGAATAACTCTAGAGGTGGTCAAAGAAGAAATCAAGGCTGGGTGGATTATGATTATGATACGGCGGCTGCTAGGAGAAGTAATGCCAATGTAACAAACATGGGTGGACCCAAGGTACAGGTTGAAGAATAAATTTAAAAGCATCTAGAAGATAAGATATGAATAAGCTATTATATTGAATGTAATTATTCTGGCATGTCTAGTAAATTTATTAAATATAATTTATCAAATGTAGATTTCTTTATACAGGGTATAAGCACTTCTCTGCTTGTATTAACCCTTTATCTCTCACGTTTTATTACATGATAGCCCTTGTATCCTCGCAAATATTTGCAGCGTAGGGCGTATAAAATCTTGCCATTTGTCGAAGCTGCTTTGCCAACTTTAACCCATTCGTATCGGCATACCGAAAACGTCAACATGTAGTAAAGAGACTAGTAAAAAATGCCAAGTAGGAATGTTTAGGTCCGATTTATCAGCTATTGTGGAGCCTATATATATAGGTCTTTAGAAAAATTGACCTGTGTATTCAGAAATGCATCTAGTTTCTTATTTTCAACATCTGTAATTATTATGGATTTCTGTATGTAGAATATCTTCCAAACTTTTGGTCACCGGCTCTGTCGATTCATTTTGCCAAGTCGGACGTGACATTTAAAAAGACACCTTTCTACAAGTTTACTTGATTACTTGGTTCTAAAATATTATGACTGGTCATTGTCATCAAATACCACATAAACGATAGGATGATAAACATGAAACAGTTTACTAACTTGGTGTATAAGTGTTAGTAAAAACATCTTCTAAATTGTTCATCACGTGCATGAGCTGTCAAATTCTATCGTGCGCTAATAGCCTTTTTCACGCTCTGTAATTGTTCTATACACCGAATTAGAAGTGGCGGTCGATCAAGAGTAGCGTTTCTGAAAAAAAGATACAATACGCATTTGTAGCCACCACGCACGATATGATAGAGGCTGAATGCTGATGTCATTATTTGGAGTAATGAATATTAAGTGTTTTTTTCCTAATGACGTCATAGAAAAATATATCAATCTCGTTTTCAATGAAAAAGAGATTCCCCTTCAAGAACGTATAGAACTTGTTGTAATTTTTGTCCAAATTAGAGTATTATGAGCTTGAATTTCGCAGTGTAAATCACATGTTTCTTGCGCAGATATATATTCTTACAAATGATGCATTAATAGTCTGAAAACCCTGCTTCACTTCCACAAAATTTACATCGAAATGTCAAGGTAAGGCGTTTTTGTTGTCACTAGTCTCAATCCCGGCAGCATGACCCCTCTGTTTATATGTGAAAAACAGCGATAATCCGAGGGACTTTTCTTTGCAAAATCGTGCGTAAAATTGTCCCTCAAGGGACATCCAGCTACGAATGGGTTAAACTGCCATAATTTCCATAGAAATGCTCGTATTTCAATTATCTCTTCACCAAAATACAAGGAAACCATTTTGGCTTACCCCATTCCCAATTTTACAAATGTTTTGAAATGAAGCATCACATTTCCAATGGTAAAAGGAAGCCCTGTTAGGACTGGTGTTTGCAGCGTATTTACAGCGTAGCTTCGGAGTAAATGCATCACAGTAATTTAGAAAATAATTAAAAATATTTATCAGGTGTTTTTGGAAGGGATTTATATATCATGATAAAGCTTAAGTTGTTAGGAACACGAATATGTATTTCTCATCAAGATTAAACCATTATAAGTATGTCTGCAACGCGATCAAACATTGGTGTTTTAGCATTTGGTGCGATATGGCAAACATGGCGCCATTTGTAAGTGCAAATTAATGCTTTCAAATGGAACTTCTTTATATTCTCCTAAACTAAAAGCTAAACATTAAAAAATTATGCACGATGATTCCTTCTACGGTTTTACTTATAGTTATCTAGTTTTAATCACAATGGCACTGCTGATATAGCCCAAACGAATGACTTGTATGACGAAGCTTTTGACACCCAAACACATGAAATGGTGCGGCCGGTTTAGGCCATTTTGAGGGTTAATGGGTAGAAAATTGTCAATTTATATGTTTCTTTATTACTTTTAATTGTTTTGTATAACATTGATGATCAACTGTAGAAATCGATAATCGAATTGGGGTCCCCAAACGATGCATAATACCAATATTTCTATCGATCGGTGCATCACTAGGGCTCGGACCACATTTCGCAATAGTGCTGTGGTCTCTGTGCACCAAACATGTGACTTGACATTCAAGTAAGCGCCCACCCTCTTTTTTGAAAAAAAAATATCCATTCCAGTGTTCGGCCCTTTTGGTTTAGTTATAGGTCCTACTAAAATGTACCAACATCCTTATGATTTCAACATGCTTTTAACCTAGGTGAACTTTTATTTTCCCTTTAAGAATATTTATCATTTACCTTTTAAGATTTATGTTCATGTATAAAAATCTGCGTTTTTTTTTTTTTCAGCCAATAAGCACAAAGTCATAGCCTGCAAAGGAAGTATGAACAACATTAAAATATTTCTTCAATTGGTTGATACACTATTTTTCTCTAGTTGGACACAAAATATTATAAATTAGATCAATGCGGATAACAAAAACAATGTTGAATGAATGTCAGGCAATTGAGTGGAACATTTCGTGAAAAACTTGCATGCAGATAATCTTAAAGACTGAACATTATCGTGTGCAGAGTTGTTAGGTCTTTTGAAGACTAAAACTGTGATGGAAGATTATGAGAATGCCATAGAAATGTGTTTAACTGCTGTTTGTTTTGAGCTTAGTTGGTGTTGATCAATGCATCTTGATGAAATGGCACAAATTGTTCTTGTTAGACTTGCAAGGAGACTTTGCAGTTTTTCTATTAACCATCAATGAAAGAAACCATAGAATTGTTTAGTTTGATTTTTAATGGTCTTCGGAAAATGCCATTTGTAATGTTAATTTTAATATATCAAACCTTCATAAATCACTTTTGAAGTAGTAATATATTGTAAAACTTAAAGGTATATTTATTGATGTAAAATGAAGGAAATGGATGTTCGGCAGTCACCTGAATCAGTTATTTTAGTAAGTGTGACATGCTGAGTTGATTCTTAAATATGTATAGTTGGACCTGCGAAGGAATAAGAAATTGCAATATTACTTTGTGTTTGTGTATTGATTGCCTGTTTCCATTGATAGCTGAACGTTCCTAGAGGAAAATTAAGCCACCAATGGGATTGAGTTCATAACAGGAAATAGACCATTAGATATTATTCATGTCATTTGATTTGAAAAATGTTATAACAAAATCTGTAGATCATATATGCTTGGTCTCAGTTTGAATTGGTCTAATATCTACTACCGCACTTTAGTAGGCTTTATTTTGAAAATGATACTTTGTTTCTCCCGGTAATATTTAAGAAATTTGTTCAATTTGTAGCAAAGCTAGCATAATCAGAGTTTTGTGTGCATTATGTTATTAAAGCATGTTCTCTTCAATTGCTCCTGAAATGGGAAAAGATTTTGTGCGTGTAAACAGTTAACAGAAGCAAGTGAAATAATAAGCACACTGAACATTGTATGTTAACACAGGTCATGTGTTCTTCACTGATATAGATGAGCAAAATATGTGATTGAATTTTTATACTTTCAAATTATTTTCAAGACATGAAAAGTTCATTGTTAAAAATGAGAAGAAATCTTGTATTGTATGCATTTCTTTGGCAATTGGATAAACTCAAAATACAAATAATAAAAGATAAAGAGGCTATGAAATGATTTTTTTTTATCCCCCCACACATTCAATGAATCAGTCATCATCATCATCATCTTCACACTTGCGCTGATCCTTCTTTCTGTAGATGAACCATTGCCAACGGTTGCCCGCTATTGTGCAAGGTGTGAGAGTTAGTATTGACAATATCATTTCTCCATGAGTCTCTGTTTTCAGCTAACTTGATGATATTATCAAAATTTGAGTCTGGGTAGATGTTGATTTGTGCTAGATCACGTTTTATTTGATCTATCCATGTCAGTTTTGGTCTTCCAATTTTTCTTGTATTTTCTTTCAGACATTCATCTAATGCTTGTCGAGCAGGTGTGTTAGGATCTAGTCTGCATATATGCCCCAACAATCTCTTTCTTCTTTGTGTGATGGTATTGCTCCATTGACATTGACCTGTGAGCTGATATAGATCTGTGTTACTAATCTTCTTTGGATAATAAATACCAATTGCAATTCTCAACAATCTTCTGTGGAATGTATCAATTCTTTTTTTTTGACATTGATGATGTTAGTGTCCAGAGTGCACAGTTATACAGAAATATTGATGTTATGAAACAGTTGAAATATCTAATTTTCAGATCGTGTTTCTGGGGACAGGTACAATGCCAAAATGAGCTTGAGGGCATGTCAACAAGTTTCTTTGAGTTGGTTAAAATCAATTTCTACAATCATTAAAATTATGAGTGTTAAGATGTGTTACATTCAGAGATGGATGTTTTCATCATTTGCATCCACAATCACGTACTGCAGGCTTGTTTACTCAATCTTGCTTGATCCTATCAGGCCATCCTTGTTAAATGAAATAATTTCCAACTTTTTTCCCAACTAAGTTATATTTTAACATGAATAAATACAACATGTAATTCTCAAGAAAATAAATCATCTCTGATGAGCTTGCCCTTGTGACCCCTTGTAATTTAGGTCTCTTGGGAAAGGGATC